>JAREIK010003544.1:1521089-1853562 GCA_029783825.1 Sapria himalayana
AGGAGAAGAAGAAGAAGAAGAAGAAGGAGAAGGAGAAGAGAGAAGAAGAAAGAGGAGGAGGAGGAGGAGAAGAAGAAGAAGAAGAATAATAATAATAATAATAATAATAATAATAATGAGAAGAAAAAGAAGAAGAGAAGAATGAGAAGAAGAAGAAGTAGTAGTAGTAGAACAAGAAGGAAGAGAAGAAAAAAAATAGGAAGATGAAGAATAAATAAAAGAGGGGGAAGAGGAGGAGGAGGAGGAGGAGGAAGAAAAGGAGGAAGAAGAAGAGAAATAGGCAAAAGTAAAAAAAGAATAAGTAGAAAAGGCAATAGAAGAAGTGGAGGAGAAGGAAGTGGAAGAAAAAAAATAAGAAGAAGAAAATGATGATGAATTAAAAGAAGAAGAAGTAGAAGAAGATGGAGGTGAAGGAGGAGAAGGTGTAGAAGTAGAAAAAGAAGATGAAAAAAATTAAGAAGAAGTAGAAGAAGAAGAAGAAGAAGAAGAAGAAGAAGAAGAAGAAGAAGAAAAAGAAGAAAAAGAAGATGGAGGTGAAGTAGAACTGGAAGAACTAGAATAAGGAGAAAAAAGATGAAGGAGAAGGAGAAGAAAAATAAGATGGAGAAAAAAAAAGAAGAAAGTGAAGAAGAAGAAGAAGGAAAAAGAAAAAGAGAAGAAAATATTTTAGATATGAGATGCCATAATCTTCTTGCTTTGCTCATACTACCTTAGAGCTGCATTCTTATATTGAGCAATGAGGTTGTAATTATTTTAGGATGTGCTACATTTCAATGGAATAAAATATTTTAGTCGTGGACAATAAACCACAAATGGATGGATTATATTCAAAGATTCTATCAAGTTAGACCATGCATAGTTGCTTTAGCACTGATGGGCCTTATTTTAGCTCAGTCCATAAGCGTTCAAGGTTCAAGTTGTTATTTAACTGAGAATAAAAAAAACAAAACTTGATAAAGTGTGTAGGATATAATTATTTGCTTTAGTTTAGAATTTTTCTTTTTTTAAAAAAGAATGACATACCTAAAGAGTGAGTGTCATTCCATAGAGGCATCTCTCATATCCCTCTAATCCAATCTCATCAAGAAGATGATACTATAGTAGGTTGAAAGTCATATGAACCATTTTTATTTAAAATAAAATAAATATACCGTCATATTGTTACTAAAATATCATTAATTAATATGAATTTTTATTTTCTTTTATTTTAATTTTAAAATATGTTATTAAAGATTATATATATATAATCAAAATAAATTTAATACCCTTGAAACCAATCTCTTTTCTCACTCTTTCCTAGGAGAACTAGGTTTCGTTCGACTTAATTAAAATTTAAAATATTTTATAAATCATTTAATTTGATTTATCAATAAAATTAAATAAGTATATTCTAATAAAATTAACTATAATGATTATATATACACACACATACTCTAAACAAATAAACAAAATCTATAAAATATTTTTTATGGCTCTAAAATAAGGTTATGGAAGGGACCCGGACCTAAATAAGATCTTGGGCTCTCAATGTAAAATATATTATATCATAATTTATATTAATTATAATTCATACCACTATAGAATTATAATTGTACTACCTCACTTATTCAAAATAATTTGTCTTTTGTTATTTAACAAATTAAACTTTTAATGCTAAGATTCCAAATACTCATTGATTGAATTAAATTACTGACAATCTATTTCAATTAATCTCTAATTATTTTTATTTCCTAGAGATTTTCCACTTAACTTAATTGAAATATTGGATCATAATCTATCTGTAGGGATCATTAATATGAAAACTTATAAGTTTCTTCAAGGATGCATCATTAATCCTTCTAATAGGACATAGATTTCAATAGCAATCAATGTTCACCATATGCTTGATAATGTTATCTAAATTATAGAGTTTATAAATCTATTTCTAGAACTTACTCTTTATGAATCAAAATAACTATTAACAAGTACAAGTGAATATTAAGTACCTTAAAAATAAGAGTAATAATTATAATAACAATGATATATTTTATTTTATATGTCAGTACAAAATAATCATACCATGGTAATCCCATTCAATAAATACAAGTGTACTAGTATTAGAAGTTAGAATTTACCATTCTCCATTGTCAATATAGACCTACTAAATTCATGTAATAAAACTTTACTAATAGATTATCCATTTATATCTAGATAATGAACAACAACCTTATTTTCTCTAAAAACTAATGATTCGGTCTTTCGTGCATTACCCTAACTCTATGCACCAAATCATCTACTATGTAGAATAAAAGACACATGCATTTTCACAAATTTAACTCATTACAAATTATTTAATAAAAATAATTAAATGATATAAACCAATTAAAAGAAAAAAGAAACAAAAATAGCTTTTACTATTAAATAGTTTCAACAATCTTTCACTTAGACTTAAAGCTATGTTACACAAGTCTAACTATCAATCATTTCACATGTCTGTCAAAAGTTTTAGCTAGAATGCTCTATATAAAATGAACTACCAACTTGTCTGCCAGTGTTACTTTTATCACCACCTCATCTTTTTACAATATATCTTATTATATGATATTTATATTTGATATATTTTGACTTCTTATGGGTTTTACATTCCGTCAAGTTAGAAATTGCTCCATTATTATCATAATAAAGTGTAATTGATAGTTATAGAGAAGGAATGGCTCCTAGATCCATTAGAAATTTCCTAAGTCATACTACCATCTTAGTTGCCTATGAAGTTTCCACATACTAGGCATCCAAGGTGATTTTTGGACTAAGATATTGCTTGATACTCCTACTCCTCCAACTTATGGCTCCACTTACCAAGGTAAACATATAACCCAAGGTGGACTTTCTCAAATAATTATCTAATTAGAAATCTAAGTCTATTTATCCAATAGTTATCAGATTGCCTACATAGCACACTAATATATAATCTCTAATCTTTTTAGGTACTTGATTATGTGTTTTACTATTATCCAATATTCTTGTCCTAAGTTAAATTGATACGTACTTACCACACCTATAGTAAAATAGATATCAAGTCATGTGCAAATTATTGCATACATTAGGCTTTCTACTACTAATACATAAAGAAATGCCTTTATTTTTCTATCTTGCTAAGTGTTTTGGGACATTGATATTTTGATGGAGTGATTCCATATATAAAGGAAATAAAATCTTTCTTCAAATCATACATGCTAAAGTGAGTCAATATCTAATTAATATAAATAACTTGAGACTGGCCCAAAATTCTTTACTTGTGATCTTGCAAAAGCTTAATCCCAAGAATGCAAGTAGTTATCTTAGGTCTATAATACAAATTGACTAGACAACCAGACCTTAATCTCGAAGACATCAAATCCATATTATTACCAATTAGTAATATATCATCAACAAATAATACCAAAAATACTACTACATTGCTATATTGCTTCAAATACACACTATTCATCTTGATATTGATCAAAGTGATAAGACTTATTAGATTTATCAAATTGAGTATTACAGGATCTAGATGTTTGTTTTAATCCATAAATAGACTTTTTAAATTTATATAATTTGTGCTCTGTCCCTTTTCTATAAAACCATCAATTTGTACCATATAGATGCATTCTTCAAGATGCTCATTTAAAAATGTAGTTTTTATATTCATCTATCAAATCTCATAGTTCATAGTCATACTTAGTTGTAATGGATAAGAGAATACGTATTGAATTTAACATGGTTACTAGCGAAAAGGTTTCCTCATAATTAATTCATTGTTTCTGAGTAAAGTTTTTTCCAAAAAGCCTAGCCTTATAAGTCTCAAATATTATCATTTATTTCTCTCTTTTTCTTATAAATCCACCTATATATAATGGGTTTTATCTTTTCTAGTAGTTCCTATAAGATCTCATACATGATTGTAGAGGTGTTAAACGGATCAGGCCGGGCATGGCTAGCTTGGGCCGATTTTAAGTGGCCCAATCAGGTCACCATGCTGTTCCTGGCCCAACTATGTTTCATCAGGCTAGGCTCGACATGGTGCGTCGGCCCGACAAGTGATAAAACCATGTTGTTCCTGGCCCAACTATGTTTCATCAGGCTTGGCTTGACATGGTGCGTCGGCCCGACAAGTGATAAAACCATGCAGTGTCAAGCCCATTTGAGCTAGTTCTGTCTCATACATGCTGATTTTAAATTTTAATATATTTTAATTTTTTTATTAAGAATAGTTAATGTTAATATATTTTTATTACTTTAAAATTTTGTGTTGTTATTTTAGTAACTAGTTAATGTTAATAGTTAATTCTTAATTATAAATAAATAATTAAATTTTAAATTTTTATTTTATTAAATTTAATAAAACATTAAGTTTATTTATTATAATTAACAAATAAAATTTTAAAACTAAATGTGTATCAGTGTAAGTGTATAAAATAATAAAATATTAAAACTTAAATATGAATAAAAATTAAAAACCAATGCAAAATGAAAATTCACAAAAAAATAAACATTCAAGTTTCAAGTATCAATCAACAAAGGCACAAACTCAAAGTAATATCACAAATAAAAAATAAATAAACATAAATACAATATAAATGAGTAAATCAAAATCAAATATCAGACGTAAGTGTCTCTATCCATCAATCATCAACATCATCAATCATCAACATCATCAATCATCAACATCATTAATCATCATATAATTCTTAATATCAATATCATACGGATCATTATCAGCAATCAACTCATCTGCTTTTACAGTAGTCCCAGTATGATCCTGGATGCCCAAGATCAAATCCTCCCAATCTTTCATGCATGCTAAAACCTCAAATAATATCTGGACGTAATCTCGACCTCTTATCCCATATAATATTCACTACAACAGAAAAAGTAGACACTGATGTTATGCTCGACACCAGATGAGTCGGTAGATACCATTACATATTGGATTGCACAGGAAAGGTAGACTGGTATGATTTTCACAACTATAATATATCAAGATTCTTAGTATCAGAATGTGATAGGATTGAGTAGAAATTGATATCTGAGTACCGAGATAGCTCACTCCTATTTGATGGTCTACCCCATCATTTCCTCCTTGCTAACTGAATGAAAAGTCACCATCTCTAAATATGATATTCATGTCCATACTCAGAGCCTCACTAGTACTACCACCATACCTAGTATCGTAGTATGCAAAGAACTCAGTCAACTTCTCGTGAATGAACCCTTCAGGTGGGTCTTCCAGGTTTATGCATGAGGAAATATATGTCAGGGTATTCTTTATCCATTTCACCTAATACTAGTGTCCATACAGACATCCAAACAATAAAGAGATGGAATGGTAGACTAGTTCTTTAAGTATTTAGTTTCTATCTCTAGAACCATATTGCTAAGTGTCGGGTCATCTATATACTTCTCAAACTTGCTACTAATGTTGCATATGTACCTGAGTGCAATGCAAGTCATGGAAGTATAAACTGATGAACACATGTTCGTCGTGTCATAAAAAATTTTCAAAAATTTTATAAATGAAATTCTTACAGCTCAGTCAGTATCGTCA
Source organism: Sapria himalayana (assembly GCA_029783825.1). Taxonomy (NCBI): domain Eukaryota; kingdom Viridiplantae; phylum Streptophyta; class Magnoliopsida; order Malpighiales; family Rafflesiaceae; genus Sapria; species Sapria himalayana. Next base: position 1,526,653 of record JAREIK010003544.1, read on the forward strand.
ATAATAAGTTCATCATTCTTACTATTGATTTAGTTAGATATCACGTGTTCATATCTAATACATGACTTCAACATCAGGCATGTATAATTCCAATGGTGTCACACATCCAATTGGAATTTTTTCGTCTTTAGATTTGTAGACAAATAGAGACTACCGAACTCCTATTGTCTGTGAGGCATATGAATAATTTTTAGTGAGGTACGTATGTTTTCTAAAGTAGGGGCACACACCTTCATCCCTACTTTTATTATCAAGTTAATGATGTGACGCGTGCATCTAAAATGAAAAATATCTTTAATAGTCCATCTCTAATATTCCTAATAAACATATTAATTGCTACTCCATTATTAGATGCATTATTGAATGTGATATTGAATATTTTATTATGAAGTTTTTATTCTCTAAAGATTTTTATCATGCACTCAAAAATAGCTAGGCCATCCTAAGGATAAAGAATCTCAAAGAATCCTAAAATTTTTTTTAGTGTCCATTTAGAATCTACATAGTCGGCGGTGAGGCATGCATAAGTTGCATCATCATGACTACTCTAGATATCGGACGTCATGGATACCAATCTACTATATTGCCTAAATTCATTAATTATTATTTATTTTTCTAACTGATAATATTTTAGCATGTTATTCCTAGATGCGAACCTAGGAATCCTACGATATGAAGGCTAAAAATATTTCTGCATGATACTAACTACTATTTGATCCTTTGAAAACCTAATCGGAAATCCCATCATGGTGATTAGTTTGGCCATGCCTTCCCCCTAACTCGTTGTAGTATATGTAGGGAGTAAATTTTGAGACTGAATTGGATCAAGCCTCAAAAAACCCACCATTGAGTTGGGTTTGCTTAGAATCTAATGCATCATATTTTTTTGGTGCATAGTTCAGAAATCCTCTTAAGGTACCCAGTCCCACACAAACTCTTACATGTTAATATTTTTTACAATATTTGTATTATGCCAATTCTTCTTCGGCACCCCTAATATTTTTTTATTTTATTATATTAAAATGAGTCCGAACTACTGAAGTTCTTTGAGGAGATTGGAGAAACCAAAGTTTTGGCAGCCTCGAACCTTTCCCTAGGATTTTTATTATCTAAATTATAATTAATTTTATTTTTATTATTAAAATTACTATTTGTCATTTTTTAGACTAGAGAGAGACTAAACTAAAGAGAAGAAGTAGAAAATTTTATTTTTATATTTAAATTTTAAAACTTTAAAACTTAAAAAAAATAAATAAAAAAATACTCGTAAACCATAATGCATAAACTTTAGCTTTTTATGTCTACATTGCATGCGCACCACAATCCATGTAAAAAAAATTGGTTGCAAATTATAACCGAGGAAAAAATATTTCTGAAAATAGACTCTTTCATTCTTTAATTATTGCTTTTTTTTACAATCAATATAATGATTTATTTATAGGCAGTAGTTTGCCTTAATAAAGCCGAAAATTAAAAATCATTATCACCCATAAGAGTAACTATTTACTCTTGACATTTCATCTTCCCTATTAAAAATAGACATTTAATGTTTAAAAAAACTCCCCATAAAAAATGGATATTTAATGTTTATTTAACAAAACTTCCCCATAAACTTAAATGCATATGCCATATTTCATGCTGAGTAATCTTTTGCAGTTGTCGAGTAGTATCGTAGGTTGTAGTTTGGTAAAGATATCTGTGACTTGGTCCCGACTTGCCACGTATACTAATTTTATATTTCCTTCCTTCACTTGATCTCGGATGAAGTGAAACCAAACGTCAATATATTTGCTTCTCTCATGATTCACCGGGTTCTTGCTCAACTCAATTGCTGATTTGTTGTCAACTTGTATCTCAGTTGCACCAAGTTATCATTGCTCCATCTTGCCCAATAAATTTCTGAGCCATATCGCATGACGTACACACAAAGATGCTGGCACATATTCAGCTTCACATGTCGAGAGTGTCACGATTGGTTGCTTCTTTGAAAGCCAAGTAAACGCCGTGTCACCCATAAAAAACACATAACCCGATGTGCTTTTCTGATCGTCCAAGTCTATGCACCAATCATTGTCGAAGTACACGACCAACTTGTAATTTGCCACATTTGTATAAAATAACCCGAGTGACATTGTTCCTTTGATGTATCGAAGGATTCGCTTTAACGCCTTCCAATGTGAATAGACTGGCTCCCTCATGAATCGACTTACAATGCCGACACTTAATGCAAGGTTTGGCCTTGTTCATGTGAGATAGCGATGGCTTCCCACTAATCTCTAGTATTTGCTTGCATCGACTCATTCTCTTCCATAAAACTTAGAGAGTTTTGCACCTGGTTCCATTGGTGTTGAAATCGGATTGCAAGACTCCATCTTGTACTTTTTCAAAATATCCTTTATATATGCCTCCTGGGATATAAAAATATTCGTCTTTCTTGTCTTACCTCTAGACCAAAAAAAAATTTCATCAAGCCCAAATCTGGCATCTTGAATTCCTGTGTCATTGTGCTCGAAAACTTTTGTATCATTTCATTATTATTCCCCATAAAAATGAGATCATCAACATAAAGAGCAACAAATAACATATTACCTCCACTCTTCTTCACATAAAGGGCATGTTCATAGGGACATTGCTCGAACCCATTCTCTTTGAAGTATATATCGATACGAGTATTCCATGCCCGCGATGCTTGCTTCAACCCATAAAGTGTCTTCTTCAATTTCAATACCTTCTATTCTTCTCCAATTTTCATGTACCCAGGTGGTTGTTTAATGTAAACTTTTTCTTCAAGCACACCATCTAGGAATGCCGATTTGACATTCATTTGTAATATCGGCCAATTGAATTGAGCTGCTTGTGAAATGAGCAATCTGATTGTCTCCATTCTTGCAACGGAAGAAAACACCTTGTCATAGTCGATTCCCGCCTTTTACCTGTATCCCTTTGCTACAAGTCTCACCTTATACCGTTCTATCTCCTCTTAAGCATTCATATTTTTCTTAAATACCTACTTGACATCAATGTGCTGAGTTCTTTTCGGCAATTCTGCTAACTCCCATGTGTTGTTGCGATCTATTGCTTTAATTTCCTCGTCCATGGCAGTTTGTCACTTCTTGTCTCGCACCGCCTGTTCAAAGCTTAAATTTTCGGAATCTAGCAAAAGACATACAAGGTGTACCTCATTTGTTGAGTCATACAAATCTTATAAGCTTCGCATTTTGGGTTGTCATGGTTCATCTTCATCATCAATGGTTTCATAATTTTTCGGTATAGTTGTTGGCATGACAATTGATGATTCTCCAACATCAATGATATCCTCTGTTGCTTTATTATAATCCCATTCATTTCCTTCATGAACTCGTACATCATGGCTCACTAGAATCTTCTTGCTTATCGGGTCGAATAGCTTGTATCCTTTTGTTTTCTCATCATACCCAATAAAAATATATCTTTTGCGTTTGTCTTCGAGCTTCATTCTTTGCTGATCCGGTACGTGTGCGTAGGCCAAACTACCGAATACTTTGAGATGAGAGGCTATTAGTTTTTGTCCACTCCATGTCTCTTGTGGTGTTTGATCATACAACTTTGCATGTGAACACCAATTTTGAACATAGATGGCACATTGCACGGCTTCCGCCCAAAATTCCTTCAGCATTTTCTTGCTATTGAGCATTGACCGAACCATGTCAAGAATGGTTCGGTTCTTCCTCTCAACTACACCATTTTGATGTGGAGGGTATGGTGCAGTTAAACATCGCCTTATGCCTTGCTCCTCACAATACTCAATGAAAATCATCGAAGTGTATTCGCCACTTCTATCGGATCGTACAGATTTAATATATCTACCGGTTGCCTTTTCCACTAGCACTTTGAATTTTTTGAACACCTCAAATCCTCGGATTTTTCTTTCAGAAAATAAACCCAAGTTTTTCGTAAGAAATCATCAATAAAGGAAATGAAATACCTTTTGCTGCTGAAAGATTCAGGAGTGATTGGTCCACATATGTCGGAATGAATCAACTCGAGAGGTTGCTTAGCCTGATATTCTGTCTTCTTTTGAAATGACATTCTTGCATTCTTTCCGAGCACACATTATTCACAAAATTTTTTCTCGTATTCTATGTCCGGTAGTCCGTGCACCATGTTCTTCTTTGCCAACTTGTTTGGGCCTTCATGATGTAGGTGACCAAAAAAGGAGATGCCACAGTGACGCCTTGTCTTCCACATTGACTTGCAAACATTTTTCTCATACACTTCTCAAATTTAGCTTGTACATTTGATTTCTTCCCATTTCAACTTGTGCGACTGAATCCTCATGCTTGTCTTTCAATAGTAATATCTGGTCTTTCATAAAAACCGAATATCCTTTCTCCATGAGTTGCCCCATATTTAAAATGTTTCTCTTGAGGTTTGGTACATAATACATAGCTTGGATTGACCTAATGAAACCATCCTTTTGTACATAATAAATCATAACTTAGTCTTTTACCTCAATCTTTGAGCCATCTCCAAACTGATACAGATATAGCTTCAACCTTTCACATTTTTTTTGAAACAATGCTTGTGCCCACACATATGATTGTTTGCAGCTGTGTCAAGGTACCACACCATATTGTTGTCGGTGTTGACTTTGTTATATGCCATTAAGAGAAAGCCTTCTTCCGCTTCATCATCCATGGCTAGGTTCGTTGTCTCTTCTATCTTTTTTTTCGACTCGACATTCTTCTGCAAAATGCCCCCCACCTTTCTACAAATGTAACATTTATCAGAATTACAATCCTTCGCATAGTGACCATATTTGCCACACTTGTAGCACTCGAAGTTGGAATAATTTGACCGACTGCCTCTTCCACGACCGCGTCCTCTTCCACGCCAATTCTGTTGGTTTGATTGCCTCTTCTCCTCATGATACCCTTCTTGACTGCGGCTTTTCCCACCGTGAATATTTTTTCGACCACCACGGCCTCGCCATTTACCTCGAAAGCTTTGAGAATATAATACTTTTTCGTCATTGAATGAGGCTTTGGTTTGAAGTGCCTGCTCAAGTGTCTCCTCCTCCTCCTCTTCTTATGATATTCATCTGTCATTAGGGAACCTGCAAACTCGTCGACTGTGAACATTGCTAGATCCTTTGACTCTTCTATGACACATATCATATTCTCAAAACTGTCGGTTAATGACCTCAGAATCTTTTTCACGACCTGCTCATCAGACAATTTTTCTCCGTCTCGGTTGAGTTGATTCACCATGGTTTGAACACACGTGATGTAATCGGACACACCTTCTGATTCCTTCATTTTCATGCTTTCAAACTCGTTGTGAAGAGTTTGAAGACGAACTTGTTTAACTCTGTCGGCTCCTTTGTACGTAGTCTCCAAGATGTCACATCTTTTGAAGTTTTTGCACTCGCAATCTTCTCAAAGCCCGACTCATCAACAGCTCGGAACATGATGTGCAATGTCATCTTATCTTTTGATCGCATTTCTTTCAACACCTTATCTTGAGTCGTCGTATATCCTTCGGTAGATTCTCGTTCTTCGAAACTTTTTTGAATCACCTCCCAACAATCTATAGAACCGAGAAGAGCTTTCATTTGGATGCTCCAATTCTCGTAATTCACCTTTGTTAATCGGGGCGGTGGGACATTATTGATTATACTTCCCATCCCTCCGATACCAAATTGTAAAAAAAAATTGGCTGCAAACTATAACTGAGGAGAAAATATTTCTAAAAATAAACTTTCTTTCTTTAATTCTTGTTTTTTTTTACAATCAATACAATGATTTATTTATGGGCAGTAGTTTGCCCTAATAAAACTGAAAATTAAAAAGCATTATCACCTATAAGAGTAACTATTGACTCTTGACATTCATCTTTCCTATTAAACATAGACATTTAATATTTAAAAAACTCACCATTAAAAATGGACATTTAATGTTAATTTAACAATCCACACAAAAGCTGAGTCCTGAAATGCGAAATGACAAAAGGTTGAAACCAATATTCAAAAATCCAAGAGAGAGAAAATTAGAGAGAGAGAAAGAAGATCAATGTTTTGAAAACTTAAATCCTAGAATTGGAGGGGGGGAGATTTTATAGATAAAGAAAAGATATTTAAAGAAAAATAATTTTTTTTATTTTTTAAATTTTTAAAATTAAAAAATAAGAAAAATTATTAGGGTCATCGGATTCAGCCTCATAGTCGTTGGAGACAAAATCCAATGGCTTAGATTTGAATATTTTTTTTTACCGTTAGATCTGTTCAACCGTCAAACCAACCCAATTGATCCATTCCATAAGCTTCGGCTTCTGGAATGAAACCATGGAAGACTTGAACTCGAGTTTGGGGGGTGCAGAAAAAGACAACGGGTCGGGTTTGGGCCAGACAAAAATTTTTGATTTATTGGGCCTCGAGTTTAGGTCATGGGAATGGCCGTGCTTGTCCCAATACATGGCTTGGTTGGCCTAGGAACGACATGGGCATGGGCACAGGTCATTCCAGTGCCATGCCTTGAGAATGGCCTAGGATACATCAGGTCGTGCCTCGGGTCGGGCCCGGTCTGCCCGACCCATTAGACACCTCTACATAATTGGAGTGCATTAACTACATCTTTGATTTTATAACCTTTTGCCAATATTCTGTATTTTTATTTTTAAGTACTTCATCATAGCTTTTGGGATATGTATCAAACTCATTAAAAATTATATCATAATACTCTCATAAGAGTGTATACTATGTAGGTTGATGAATAACCCTCTCATAATGATGAGATACTCCTTTCAGCTATATATTTTTAGTGACACACTGCATAGATACTAATCCTTATAAACTATTATGATCATTAAACTCTGCTTATACAATCAACATATCAAAAAGTGGTTCATGAAGTTCAATATCAATATTATCACCAATATATCTCACATTATGATGAGGTAGTGAGGTATCTGAAATATTATGTTATGATATTTTTTTTATATTGTTGGTATTGAAGGAGTTTGAACTAGCTTATCTCCATTCAATACTTTTAGAACAATCCTGCTTCTAGGCATGTGGTTTGATACATAATCTTATTCTAGAAATAAGGAATTAATGCTAATAATTATCTTCTGATCCTTTTGACTATAAAATAAACTATCTTTAGTTCTTCTAGGATATCCCATGAAGAAACAAACTTATGTTTTTGGTTCTAACTTATTTGTTTTCCCTTTCAGCACATGTACTGAGCAACCTCATAAATGAATATGTTTCAAACAAGGCTTACATCTAGTCCACAATTTAGTTGGAGTAGCAAGTATAGACTTAGATGAAACTAAGTTAAACATATAAGCTATTGTTTCTAATGCATATCTTGAGAATGAATCAAACATATCTGAATAACTCATCATTAATCTTATCATGTCCAAAAGAGGTATATTCTTTCTTTCTGCTACATTATTCTACTACATAATACTAGGGGTAGAAAACTAGGATATAATCCTTTTATCCAATAAGTAGTCTCGAAACTTTCCTAAGAGGTACTCACCACCTTGATTAGATCATTATGTCTTGAGATATTTATCTTGAAATTTTTCTATTTCTATCTTGTACTCTTTGAATTTCTCAAAGAAGTAGGACTTATGGTAAATCAAATAAATATACTCATATCTTGTGTAATCATCAATGAAAGTGATGAAGTTATCAAAATCACATCTTATTTGGATACCCATAGACCCACAAAAATCAGAATGAACCAACTCTAGAGTTTTAAACTCTAGTGACTCTTGGCTCTATAGCTCTTAGCCTCAAAGGGCTGCTTGATCATTTTTCCTTCTAAGAAAGATTCGCATACCGGAAGTATTTCCACCTTCAATGAACTCAATGATCCATATTTAACTATTCTTGAAATCAATCTTAGATTTATATAACCTAAACATAAGTATCAAAGATAAATCTAGTTCATATTAGAAAAATGTTTTCTTTTATATTGTAAGGTATTGATATAATTTGACTAACATCATTGTAGTAGAGTAGAAACAATATTAATAATATAAAGGTTGCCTTTTAATGTGCAAGAATCGATAAACTTCTTATTCAAGTAAATTATTACAAAATTATTGAATAAAAATGAAAATTCAACCTTAACCAAATTGGAAATTGAAATCAAGTTTTTTTGATTGAAAGTACATAAACACAACCTATCAAAATTTAAATAGCACCTTTATCAAATTGAAGTAAGTAATCTCCCACTAAAAAAACCACTACCATTGTAGTATTTCTCATATGAAGATTAATCTTACTATTACTTAGTTTTTTGGTTTCCTAGAACCACTACAAAGAATTATAAATATAATTAACTCATATCTACATATTAAGTATCCATAGATATCACAACTAAATATGTTTCAACTACCAGTAATTGAAATTTACTTTGCTAAGATAAAGTAGATATATGGTTTTTTCACTCCCAATCAAGATATTCATATTATAGTTTAGGTAGAATTACCTATATGAATGGTAGTGACGGAAGAATTATATCAATTTGAGAATCTATATCAATCTCAATGTTCAACTTCAAGGATCTCTATTTCATTCAGAAAATCAATTATTTTTAGAACATAATCCCTCACTTAGATGTTTTGGGCCATAGTAATTTTCATCAGATCCCTCATGGATTTTTTTTATATAATAAGCTTAATTGTTAAAATATTTCTTTGAGATTAAATATCATATCGTAGGAAATAGCCATGGATTGATACTAATGTTGGAGTATATCTGATATAGAAGCCAAAATATAATATTTGAATATCTCACCAGCCTTTACCAATTTTCTCATAAGGTTTTGCTTCCTCATTAGCTAGCCTTAATGAGGTTTATCTTGACATAGATCTGTAAGTATAAATTTATAGTTCTCAAAACTCAGGACAATATCCAAGTTTATTTTCCAATCTATGTAGTTAGTTCTTTCGAGTTTATTCTCTTTGAGAATAGTGGCAAGTGAGTTGAATGATATGTTGTCTAAAACACTAGGAAAAAATTTTAAATGAGCTTATTTGATTGAATTCTATCATATGAATTGGTTCTCACCACTGATTTTTGAATGAATTCATCATTAGTTAGAGACTTTGTGAATAGTTTGCCTCAATGAGAGGATGCCTACAATTATTTATTATTTAGACAAGAGAATTACTATTGATATTTCTATCTAAGTAATAGACCATGCAAAATAAGATTAAACTAACAACTTAACTTTAATCTTACAAATAATAGTAGTCAATCAAATAGAGAGCAAGTTATAGCTAAGTGTAAACTATTACCTAATTGTAAACTGATTAATCTTTAAATGAGTCCTTAAGATGAAGAAGTGATTCATTCAAATAATCCATAGAATTATCTTATGGTGGTTTATGCTAAGTACACTTGCAAACCAATTAGTCTAATATGGAAAAGATACCACGACCAATATGCTAATAAACTTGCATAATCTTCAAACTAGTGATGAAGACTATGAGATTCATTATTAATGAATTCCTTCATCCACTTAGATATTTCAAAGTTGAGGGTTTTTATTTTAAAATAAAATAGGAATTTATTCATGGCTTTGTGAAACCAATATATACAAAGGTTATGCTAACTTACTATTTTTGGCACACAACTATTAAACAAGTTATTATACTTATATACATGCATTGATTATATCATACTAGCACATTCATAACTATATGCAATAATATATGCATGCCACAAAATATATATTCATAAGACATCACAAATACATGATGACTAAGCATCACTTGTATTTTAATATTGAACAGCCCAGCTATATTGGTTTTAAGGCATTAATAACCTTAGACTTTCCATGATAAAGTTTAGGGCTTGGGTTAATATCCTATACCAAGTCAAATCATCTTAGTTTAAACTATAATGGCTTGGGGGTGTCCCAAAAAAAAATAGAATATGCTTCGATCTTGGATTTTTTGGTCATGCTCTCATCTATTTTCAGCCTCTTCCATTCTGGGTTCTACCACGTGCATCATCAATGGTTGTGACCACCACAAAAAAGCATCATCATTGGCTGCATCAACCACCACAAGAATCATTGCCAGCTACAAATACTACCACCAGTAGTGTTGTTGGTCACAACAATCTCCACTTGCTTTGTTGCCAACTTCAAATACCACCACCGACACTAGCATTGACCATGTCTACCTCCACAAGCACAATCATTGGCTACGCATACGTACACCAGCATCATCATTGACTATGACAAATTCCATAGTTATAGAATGCTCATGATAAGCATTAAACAAAAAAATACAACCTCCATGAAAATAATAATACTTTAACAAGTGCAAAATATAACTCTTAAATAAAATGCAATAATGTACATAACCACTTAAATCCATAATCCAGGACAAACATAATCGGGTTGTTCATCCAATCAATAGAGGCTATTTTGCCTATGTTTAAGTTGAGGCAAAAATTCATTTAATGCCTAAATGATTAAACCCCAATTTATCCCTACACGATATTATTACCATTCCCTCTGATACAATTATTGGGCAACCGAGAATAAAAAAACTTTTAACTTGATAACATGCATATGATATCATTGTTTGATTTAGTTTAGAATTCTTATTATTTTTTATAAGAATGACATACCTCAAGAGTGTGTGTCGTCCACCAGTGGTGTCTTCTATATGCCTATGATCCAATCTCTCAAAGAAGACTGTTATAGAGGTTTGAGCATTGTCTGAGCCATCTTATTAAAGAAAAAAATAAATAAACCATCACATTATTACTTAAATATTATTTATTAATATAATGTTTTGTTTTAATTTATTTTAAATTAAAAATTTGTTATTAAAGATTATATATATAATCAAAATTTATTTAATAAAACAAATCAATTAATTTGATTTAACAATAAAATCAAATAATTTAATTCAAAACAACTTAATTATTCTAATTATATACACACACATACTCTAAACAAATAAACAAAATCTTTAAAATATTTCTCTTGGCTTTGGATAAGACTATGGAAGGGACCATAGCCTAAATAAGATCTCGGGTGCTGAATGTAATTTATATTGCATCATAATTTATATTAATTATAATGCATATCACTATGAAATTATGATTATTATTTGTCACTTATTCAAAAATAATTTATGTATTTTGTTATTCAACACTTATTAAACTACCAATATTAAGATTATGTATACTTATTGATTGAATTAAATTACTATCAATCTAATTTAATCAGTCTCTAATTAATTCCTAGACTTTCCACTTATATTATTTTAAATACCAGATCAAAATTTACTTGTAGGGTTCGGTAATATCAAAACTTATAAGCTTCTTTAATAGGGTATCATTAATCCTTCTAATAGTATAGATTTCTTTGGTAATCAATATTTACCATATACTTGATAAAGTTATCTAATTCATTAAGTTTATTAATTTATTTCTAAATGTCACTTTGTATGAATTAAAATAAATATTAATAAGTATACATAAATATTAATTACTTCAAGAATAAGAAAAACAATATTTATAATAATAATAGTTTATTTTATTTTATATGTTAGTACAAAATAATCACATTGAAGTAGTCTCATTCAATATATATAAGTGTACTAGGACTATAAGATAAACCTTTACCATTTTCCATATTTAATATAGACTTACTAAAATCTTGTATTATAATTTATAGATAGATTATCTAGTTCTATCAAAATTGTGAATAACAAACTTATATTCTATAAAAACTAATGATTTGATCTTCTATGCATAAGTACATTAGAGACCTACTATGAGATTCTCATATGAATTATCTATGTATTATAAATGATAATCTCATCATGGAAATGGTACAAGTATCTTTAGACTTGAGATAATCAAGTCTACCTTGGATATCGATCAAGTACTTTGACTTCATTCCTTGTTGCTTCTCTGTGATCTTTCATAGGGTGATGATTGGGTAGAGTTTGAAGTGTTTGTAGGTTTTTATTTGTATTCAATTGAGGATTCACCACTCCTAATAGAGCAAGGAGCATACTCATAGCTACTTCTCAGAATTATTACTCAAAAAATATCTAGTCAAATAAAAAATATCATGAAGAATATCTTTGATAGCATGAATGATGACTAATGAATCTTGAGATAGAAATATTTTATACTTAGGCTAGACATAGCATATCCAGTTTAATAGGAGCTACAATTTATCCATACTTTGAACCAAGTGAGGTTTAGAAAAAATGAAAAGATGATTTATACATGATATTCTTGATGAAAGGATTTGTAGTAAGATCTTTAACTTTTTGGTTAATTATGGTCATGATGTGTTGCTATATACTACTCATAACTTACTTGGTTCAATTGTAACTAAGCAACCAAAATAAGCAAAATTCAAATAGGTCACATTCTAAGAAGTTTGAAGATAGAATAAAATAATTTGAATGTAATCAAAATCTAGGGAAATGCTTTAGATGTTATCTCATATTGAGTTTTGAGAACTTGGGCACTAAGATGTGTTGCTATATACTATTCCTTGAGGAGTAAGCCTCATGAGCATAAGATGCATATGGTTGTCCTACCTAAATGGGAAAGTCCTTTTTTTTCATCCAAGTTTAATATGGTATGATCATAAATTAAAAATAATAAAGTAAGTGAGAATAAAACTAAGGGCATGTTTTTTTTGGTTGAATGATGAAACCAATTTGCTTTCAGCATTCGACCATTTGTTTTTTTTTATTTGTCACTACTTATTACTGATTTTTAAAAAAAATAGCTGAAACAAAAAAGCCAAAAAATTTAATTTTTTCCATTCAAAAAAAACTCATTCCCACCACAACTTAATACTTAATCCTTAATGCTAAAAAAAGTTAAAAAAACAAACAACTTAATACTTAATGCTAATAAGTACTATTCAATATAAAGCTCATAAAAAGTTATATTCAGTATTAAGTGAAAAAACAAACACCACCTAAGTCTAGATTCATTGAATTCGGACTTGATTTGATTAGTTCTCTTATAGAGAAGGAATGTGAGAGATTTGTTTAGCCTACTATCCATATAATAGAAAAATTAAAGTTGGCAAATTCTTTATTAAATCACACAATCATACCTTTATTCATTGAATCAAGATAGTTGAAATGAAAAAGAGAGAATTTATTTCCTACTTCCCATAATATATGGAAAAAAATTTTGAATAAAATTTTTAGATGAACATAAGAGTTATAAATAGCATAGAAGACCTTCTTGTTATATTTATATATCTTTTATGGTTCTATTTTATGATGTGAAAAAAATTCAAATTTGTGTGAAGGTGAAAATCGGATTTTATCTATCCAATCTCTTTTGTTATGATCCAAGTTTGGTCAACTTGTCTTCAACATCACTTTGTTGGAGGTGTTTACTTTCAACTTCATGTGGATCACCATTAGAGCCATACTTAGATTAAGATGCTATAGTTAGTTACAAATCCAAAGTAAAGGAAGCATTACTATAAAAGAAAAATATTTTTCTTATATAATATTCATCTATGATCTTAATTTTTGAAGATTGATGATTAAATCATGAGTATGATCAAAATTTTAATTCTTTCTATTATCTAGAAATTATTGTGCTCAGAGTTATACCCCAACATAAGTATCATCCAAACCCTTTCATGTGTTGAAATATACTTATTGGAATATGTGAAATATGAAAAAAATAATTATTCATAACTTGGATTAGAAAAGAAATATTAAGAAATAAGTCAATCTACTTGGTAAGCCCTTTAAAAATTATTCACATCTCTTTGAATCATCAATTTAAATTTTTAGAAAGAAATACCAATAAGTGGGATAGAGTTGTGATACCCAAAAAGAACAATTTTTTTTCATTTTAGCCATTACTCTAAATTGGCCAAGTTGGTTAATTAAAGAGATATAGAGTTGTTAACAATTATTTTTATGTTTAAAATGATTTTGGGATGGAAAATGATGAATAATAATATTAATTTGTTAAATTTAAAGTTTTAGAGAATATGTTAGGCCAGTTTGAACCATGCAAGGTAATTCTCATTTTACTTTTAAATTAAAAATAAAATTTTCATTTATTTCTTTATCTTTCCATTTTATGACTTTTGTTTTTTGTTCTCTTCTTCTATTTAATATGTTTTAAATTCTTCTTCATTTTTTTATCAAATTAATGAAATAAAACAAAAATTTATGGTTTTTGGTGAAAATTCATTTTATGAAGTGATTACGCTCAATAAACTCTTATTTTAAACTAATAAAAGTCCTAGAAGGACTATAATCTTGATAAGGATGGTTATAATTGTGTTTAATTAATTATTTTTATTTTTTTCTAGATTTATTATATATGAATTGAAATTATGCATATTCTCAATCCTATTTTTTCTTTTATTTTAGATTGAGTTTGAAATGTCACTATAAAGATTGAATTATAATAGAGGAGCTAGAATTTGAGGTTTAAGGCTTGGAAAACTTTTTTTAAGGTAGGAAATCTTTAGAAACTCATATAAATTTTATACTTTGCATTATTAATTATATATACATGCTTTTTGAAGTGTGATTTTATGTATGTGGTTGTAAATTTTTTTTTTGGAATTATTGAGATAGGTTTCATGAATTTAATTTATTTATTTGTGATATATGATTAATTTATAGAAACTCATAAATTTAACACTAAGAAATAATTTTTTGATAAATCTAAAAACTCATTTACCTATGTATTTTTTAGAAAGTGTTATTTTTTAAAAAATAGCAAAATAGTATTTGGTAATGTGTAAATGATGCCAAAAATTATGGTTGATATATTGTTTGGCTAATTTTGAACTTCAATTATGCTAATATGCATGTGTAAAATCTTCTAAGAAATAATTTGAAGCTATATGAGCTATATGATATTTTGATTGAAATTTGAATAATTTTAGAAAAATATACATTTTGGATATGAGATTTTGAGGTAACTATTAGTCATATCAATAACTTGGAGGGCTAAAACTATAAAAATATCTACAAAGGTAGAGATTAGCTATTCTCTTGGGAGAATGACAGTAAACCCCTTTTGTGAACTTGTTGTGGATTTTTAATATAGGAAGGCAGTGTTTGTTGGGCTGGAAACCGATAAATCTCTTTTGAATCTTAAGATCATGGGATTAGGTATGTGTGTGCTCCTCAATGGGGGTGGTAATTAGGATGGAGTTAGCAGGTTAGTATTTCTCTATACATATCTTATTGTGGCATGATGGTGCCATAATATGCATAAATTATATATGTATGTGAAAATTAAATAGAGATAAAAAATTAAATATTTTGAGAACTTACACACACACATTATGATTTCATAAATTTGTAAAGCTTTATATATATATATATATATATATATGGATATTTCAAAACTTATTCTTAAACTCATAAATTATATATTGGAAAACATATGTGGCTATGGAGGTAAACATTGATTTTTTTATGATTTCTTGAGATTTTCGTACTCGTCAATAGTTGCTCACCCTTAGTTTTACCATGTAGAGAAAATGGTGATAACCAATCCCAATTTTAAGGATTATAGATCTATGTGATGGTTTTGGTAGAGTATTTAGGTGGATTTTTTTGAAACTTTATTTTTCTATTTTGTGTAAATGACTTTACTTTTAAATATGAATATTTTGACTTGATGTTTTATCATATTCATGTTCTCTAGAATTCAATCCATTTTAAATCACTAAATTTGAGGAATCTTGACCTACTTTTTTTCCTTGTTTCCATTGAATGTTTGAGGTTGTAAGTATTTTAGAATGAAACTAACATGAAAATGAGAAGGAAAGAAACTATTATCAACTTGTTTATAGCTTTCAATATACATGTGGTTGATCATGGGCAATATTATTTATAGTATATCTTTTTCTCAATTTTTCAATATAAATTTATTTATTTTAGATCCATACTAATAATAAACACAATTCCATTTATTTCTTGTGTACTTTATGAGTAATTTACTTAAGTTATAAAAATTCACCATTAAAAATTCAAAAACCAATGACATTAGATTTTAAAGTATATTAAAGCTTATTAAATTTAAATAGTCAAACCAGACATGTCACAAATCATGAGTATGAGTGCCCAAATGTCATGACTAGAGGTATCAAATAGGCTGGGCCGGACCAGGTCCGACACGGCATGCTATAGTGTCGTGCTCATGCTGGCACAACATGCTAATTGTAGTGCCTGGGCCTGCATGTCACACAACATGCTGTGCCCCGGCCCATCGTGCCGTTCAAGGCATGTGAGCACGACACGCGTGACTATGCACCGAACATTGTCAATACGAGTTGATACCCAATAAGCAAGGCTCGCCAGCCCCGAAAGGGCGAAGATGTGCAATGGAGTGGCATGGTGTTTCTAAAACCCTAATTTTTTTAAAAAAAATTAGGGTTTTGTCTGACTTGGACCGGGTCGAACCTGGTGTATACACACACACACACACAATATGTGTGTGTGTGTATTTATATACCATTGAATATGTATATTCATAAATAATTATATTTGTTGGTTTATATTTACACACACACACACACACACACACACACACACACACACACAAGATAATTGATAACTATTTTCAGATTTATTTATAAAAATACAAAATACAAATAAAAAAATCAATTTTAAATAAAAAAAATATTTTTTTTATTATTATAATCCGAATATTATTCTTTTAATTTAGTTGCTAAAACACACAAAATAACTATTTACTTTTATAGTATAAAATAAATAACATGCAATCAACATGATTATTGGACAAAAATAAAATAAAATAATTATTTAATTTGACTATTTTTTTTATAAAAAAATACTATTTTAAATAGATGTATTTTTTTTTTATTTTTTCCAGCAAAAAAATTAGTTTATTAATTTTGAAAATAAATGTGAAATTTAAAAAAAATTACAGAAACAAAAAAAAACAAATTGATTATTTTTCAAAAGAAATATGAAATTGAAATTTTTATTTTTTATTTATATAATGCACAATAAAATACAAATATTTTTTTCAAATTTATAACCTAAAAAATATTCTTTCTTATAATATGAAATAAAAGACTTTTACTTTATAAGTTTACATTAAAATTGATAAATTATATAATTTAATTTTAATAATATACAATTGAATATATATTTTTTATAATATGATATAATAGATTATTTTATTTATTTTCATAAAACAATATCAACAATTCATTTTATTAATTTTGTTGTATCAAAACAAAAAATAATTTCCATATTTTATTAATTGAAAGTGAAACTAAAACCAACTCAAATTGAAATATACAATTATACAATTATTATACAATACCAACAAGTCATTTTATAATAGATTATTTCCATATTTTCTCTATTTGTGTAGCAAAAATAAAAAATGATTAGTATAATATACAATTATACAATTATTTTTATTAATTTCTACCAACTCAAATTGAAATAATAATTCTTTTATGGTCTATATAATATACAAATGGTTTTTTTAATAAAATTTAAAATCAAAGTTTTTTATTTTAATATGAAAAATTTCATAATATTTTATCTGTTTCTTAACTGAAAAGTAAAGCATCTTTCATATATTTATATAATTTTAAAATTAATTGATATATATTAATAAATAAATATTCTTTAGATTTCATATAAAAAGTGACTAAATTAATATATAATGGTTCATAATATTTAACATTTTATATTAAATATTATAAAATAAAAAAATAATAATGATTTTATTTCATAAACTGAATAACACAATAATATCAACACATCTTTATTGACAAAAAAATATGACAAGCTCACATAAAACAATAAATTTATGAAATCAAAAAAATATTGAAAATTTAAAAGAATTAATGAAATTTATAAAATTTGAAATCAAAAAATATTGAATTTTGTATAATACATATTTTGTATACTTTGTGCACATTTAAAGTTTAAATTTAGTTTTTTTAAAATAAAAAATTTATAAATAAATGAAATTATAGATTTTCTATAATTTGTAACATACATAAATGACAAAAATGAAACTATAAATTAATAAAATTTATTAATTTGACATATTAAGTTTTAATGTTTTATATATACATATACATATATATATATACATATATATATACATCTTCAAAATATTATGTTATTTATTGTATAATAAAAATTAAAATAATTAGTTGAAATTTTCACAAGTTTGAAAGAATTATATTACCATCAAATTACATTTTAATGGATATTTTTATAAATAAATCCACAAATTATTTTATTTGTGCTTGCCAAATGGCAACTACATAGGAAAAATCAACAACCACATACACAAGATTGGACTTTGAATATATATATATATATAAAACAAAAAAAATCTAATCTTTACAATTGTGCATAGGTCAATAAAAATAAATTTTCAGCGAACTACTTTCATAAAGCAAGATGTCAATACACGAACAAACAAATAACTAATCTGAAGAAGATTTTACATTTCGATTGAGAGGAAGCTCTAGAGATATTTTTGGTGCGGATTTTCTTTTAAACAAAATCCGCACATTTAAATTTCTGAATTCAATTTCAATTTTTTTTTCTAAGTTGGTTTACCAGCTTAGTTCTTTAGTTTAAGTTACATTTCTCATATATCACCACTCATTTCAGACAACTAACTACAAAGGCTTTAGTGATATTCCTAGTGGAGCTAGATTTGATTACTAGAGAAAAATAAGTACTCTACGCAACATTTTTGACATGACATACTCTCAGCCTCATAATTTTGCAGAGTTTCAAAACTAGATTCTGAATGATTGGGTTTTTATTCCATATCAGAAATCTATGATCCTATAGATCAATCAAGTATTTAATCATACATTGAATGGAGTTACCTCTTATACAACATTCCTTAAGAGAGATGAAAAGTACTAATCATAGTTAACACAGATATGAGATCCTCATTATAATATATTACAAGATGAGTAACTATATTATGAAGATTTATTAAAAATTACTTTGATAGAAAACCTAGAACACAATATATTCATGAGATAAGATTACTAGAACATGTAGATTTCTTCATTATTAATTAATGAGCCAACAATTATTCCATACATAATAATATGATTACATGAGATGATTAAAATATCTATTTATAATTAAAATGTTTCAAAAAATTTATTACAGAAATAATTTTAATTATAAAATACGATTACCTTTTCTTTTATCGTTGAGAGAAGTTCAATTTACCTTTCAAAATTTTTTAAAAAAATTTTCTTATTCGAATATCTCCTCAAGACATAGTAAGATGCCACTAAGTGCGACAAAATAATTTTTTTTTCCCCCAGCTAATCTAATACACAGAAAATAGATATTATTCACATCAAGACACAATCTATTTTAATTTTAAAACAATCAAAATATTGCAGATCAATGTCAATAAAATACTTAAGGTTGATATTGTTGTGTGACACCCCATCTACCTTGTCTTCAGACATCAATCTACTTAACTGCTAACCATGTCTAATTCCCTGATTCTTATGAGGATGACTTAACATTCCCTTTTACCAAGCTCATCTTCAAAATACTATGGATACAAGATACAGAAACAGAACGAATTGAAATAGCATTTGACAGGAATGCTTTAAAAGTTCAAATGATAAACAATATTTTCCTAGCATCTTTATAGAACAGGCTCCAACATTCATTTTTTAAATGCAATTGAGAAATTACAGAAGAGTACTAGGATGGAACAGAAACAAAATTATCCTTTTGGCAATTCACATTAATATATTAACAGAGATGAAATTAAGCAGGAAAAAAAAACTACCACAACACCAACAAGAAAATGCCAAATAATACAAAACCCTTATATAATATATCAATTGGATCTGAGCAGTTCACATTTTAAAGGCACTCATCCAAAATGAAATAAAAAATAGAAAAATAAATAGAAACTAAAACAAATTGAAGACTAAAACTAAAATATACTCTTCAAGCAGGTGCATAAAAATTCAGACTACCAAATTTAAATGAAAGAAATATAAGTCGGAGCTTATTAAAGGATTTCTTGAAAATACTTGTTTAACTTATATGCAATAGAAGTATAGACTAATAATAATATAATCCTAAAATTGTTTCCTAACAAATAAATCATCCATCTCTATGTAGTTTGTCTGCTTGTAAAATATTAAATTAGATATTATATACTTTGTTGTCTTACTATCATATTAAATAGTAGTGATAGAAAAAAAAATAATAGTTAATCTTTTCAAATAAACATCACATATCAAATCCAAAGTATCTTATAAGTGACACTCATCATTGCATTGAACTCAATCCAAGGTATTTTAAAGATAATTATTTTATTTAAAAAATATATGAATCTATAATAGACATTATCCCAATGCAAATTAGTACCCAACTTGAATCTAAATACCTGAATAACTAAAAATATTTATGATTAATACAAGAGATTTTAAATTATAAAAATTTGTTCAAATTCTACAATATCCAAATAATATGTAAATAGTTAGCAATCTATAAATGATTATCTATATTGACTATAAAAATCATATTTGATTTGATGATAGTCAATTAATTAATTTTTTTTTCAATTTTTTCTTACTAAAACTAATGAAAGAGTAGTATTGAACAAAAAATTAATACACGAGTCTATCAAAATATCTATTGGTTCACAACCCCAAAAGCTAATCAAAATTACAATATCAATTGCATACCATATCTTTGGCAAAATAATAGCTCATGAATTTGCTCATCTCTATCCCAATAAAACTTCTGAGTATGCAAAAATATTTTATCTGCAACATCTGAAAATATTTATTTAAGTGATTATAAATACTCTTATAATAAGTATATCATTAACAAACATAATAAGTAAGCTCAACTTGCCATTAACACTTTTCTATAAAAACAAATAAATCTATAATTCATTTGTGTAGATCAAATAATATGGTTGCTTATAAAAATTTATAAACCAGTATTTCAATAATTACTTTAGTACATACATTTATAATTTTAAATTAAATCAGATAGTTCTTATCAAAAACTAGATGATTGCTCCATATATAACTCATCATTAAAACCATCATGAATAAAAAATTTTCATATCAAGCTAATGCATCTGATATCTATGAGATAATATCAATAAAATAAGAATTTATATTAAAAATCATAGTAACACACCAAATATTTGACACCGAGTGACCCTTCTCACAACAAGTCATGCCTTAAGACAATCTACCTCTCCAACTAGGCATATTTTTATATTGAGTAACTACATATAACTAACATATTTTCCATGTATTAGTTTCAAAATCTTATTTGAATGAATGATATCTATATGCTCTAAAATATCCTGATACCATTTAGGGCTATATAATATTTTAGAAAAAAATTTGTGTAATCTTATATCAACAAGACAAATAAAAGAGAAAATTATATAAGAATATAATAATACTTATTAAATAAAGTTCAAAATATAACTGATCTATTTTTTCAAAAAAGCAATCACAAGTCCAAGATCAATACAATATCATTCAATTTCTTAAAAGACTCTCCTCATCTCTAAACATGCTGCATATGTCCAATAAGACTCTCCTCAACTCCTAGTATAAGCTAAGTCATGAGTGAACAAGTCTTACAATCTTTAGTTTATCATATGGTGAAACTAGATTAGAGTCATAGACTACTAGGTCGTCTAAACTTGAGAGATTTATGTCCTATAATAATATCATCATAATATAGATCAATAAAATTCAAAAGTAATCAATAAATAAATTTTTTTTAAACTAAAAATCCAAATGAAACTACATAATAGTGAAGAAAAGAAATATGTATTAATATATCTTCTAAATCTTTCCTTTTTCTCGGCTTGCTAAAAAATAAATCCTAATAAAAAATAAACATTGCTAAAAAAATAATATTAATACTCATTAATATTTTACTATACTCTGATATAAATATCTATATCTTTTTGGATACTAGAGTAATACAAAAATTTATATTTAAAAGTTCTAGGTTTCATCTTATTCAAAGTTAAGGAAAAATTATTAACAAAATGAGTATTCTCAAAGACTATTAGTAATAAACTAAAATTTTTTCTAGAATAAATGATATAGGACAAATGACAAAAAAATATAGATAAAAGTATTTAGGTGATGAAAATGTTTGTGGTTAACATCACAACTCACCAAAATTATATTAGAACATTTTTATCAAAAAAAAAAAATCCAATCTATCCAAACCAAATATATATTATTTATTTTTACAATTTTATTTTGTTAAAATATATTAGCATATAAAGTTTAGGATATGATCCCATGATCAATATTATAAGTATTGAAACTACATGACATATACTCTAAAGTATTCAGAATTCTAATTTCTTAATATTTATGTTAAACTAATTTTATATTTTTTTAATAAAATAACTAAAAAATTAAAAAAATCAATAATTAAAATCAAAAAGAAAAAACCCACATAAGCCACATATAATCATCAAAAGAATTAAATTAAATATCTAAATCCTTATCAAACTCTATGTTTATTAGATCCCATGTCTAAATATATCAAATCGAATAAATTATTACCCATACCATTCTGAAAAACATAATAAAATGTTTTAATATGCTTTCATAATTAATAAATCTCACACTCTAATATAGAGATATCTATAGTATTATGTTGTATTATTCTCAATTTGACCAATAATTAATTATAATATTGAGATTAGATAAATAATAGGATAACTATACTCATAAATCTAGTAGTATATATTATTGTAGAAGAGAAATATAAAATCTTACTCATTTCTAATAGAAGTGAGCAAGATTTATTTGAATAAATAAATAAAATTTCTTTTTTTTACATGTAATTTTTTTATTCAAATAAATAAATAAAACATTAAAAAAAAATAAATGATTAACATGAATACTATCATTATCAATACTTTTTGAATTCTTGGCATTAACTATTATAATACTCAATGAATATGAAAAAAATAAAATAAAAACAAAATAACTATCTATAATATGACTATTACCTTATTAATCAACAACCAAAAAAGTCTAAAGTAAAAGGTCAAATCAAAAAGGCTATAATACCTTAAGACCAAGAAAAATCTATTACTGTCCTAACATGGAGAAATCCTAATATGGAGAAAACTCTATGAGGAGCTCTTGATGCATCTGATAGCTGATCTATTTCCCTTGACAACTCATAATGCTTTAAACCTCTTTCATGAAAACATCTTCTTGAAATATATGGACTGAAATTAGGCTCTCTTACCTCAGAATCTACTATAACTAAAACTCCCTTAGCTGTCAATATATGCAAAATGAAGTTTCCCCAATAGCTTTTATTGTTTCCTAAATAAATCAAACTACTTTTTGATGTGATTATAAACTAGTCGGAGAATCTCTATCAGACTATTACCTAAGATCTAACAATGAAATACTATAAAAATATCTAATAATGAATACGAAAATATTATGCCAAGAAATTATTCTCACTCACTTCGATATATTAATCTTTACTTGAAAAGACTTTATAAGCTATGTAGCTAACTGAATGAAACCAAAAAAAGGGAGAAGTGACTTGCTCATATTTTCTAATCTTCATTCTCAATTTAATAAATCATTTATATATTTGTGTCATCTAAGATTTGCATAATAATACTATTAATTCTCATATAATGTTGCGCGTCATGCAATAAGAAAAAGCTGAGGCTAACATCAACTCGATAAATCCCCTGACTAAAAAAATCATATACAAACTCCTATTGATTACTGTGTGAAATTTTAATTTCTGAGCATTAATAAATTAATTATTGAAAATTTTAGTTATTCATGTGACTAAAATATGCACTATATTGCAAAACACATCAAGTAATCACAAATATGACAGATTGTTCATCACAGTGAATCCACTGTACACAAAACTGCACCCACTACACACTATACTGCACCCAGGATGCATAACACTGCATCACAGCGAACCAACATTGCATCCATGATGGACAACACTGCACCGCTATGCACCAACTCTGTACCTAGTTAGTGTTCACAGACTGCACACCTGACTATTATGCACCAAACCCAACCACTACACACCCCACTGCACTCGGCTAGGGTCCACACGCCCACAAATACACACTATGCACCTTAAATCACTCACTCGCACAGTCCATTCTAACATCACACATGGTGCACCATGATGATTGATGTCGACATTGTGAGCATCAACATGCATGAACTTCTATGCACCTTCTTCAACGACCTATAGTGCACAACCCTATTTCACATGGTGCACAGATGGACTATGATGTTACAATGTACTCATCCCTTTCTCTCTCTAGAAATTCTAGACTTTGTACCCCATAGGTTCTCTCATGCCAAGTTGAAATTAAGTCAAAAAACTAACCAAACATCAATAAGACAATGCTAAATAATGTATACTGAGTATCCTTATATACTGGACGAAATTAGACTTGTACAACCCACATGTTTTACTAAAAAAAACAGAAAAATAAAGCATACACTCAAACAAAGTAAAAAATAAAACTGCAACAAATAAAAACTCCAAAAACTAGATGAATAATAAATATTCAAAGAATATTCAAATAAACTCCAAATAAACTAGATGAATAATAAATATCTTGGAATTTGAGGGCCATAAATCATTGCTCAATAATGAGTTTTCTGATGTATATTTCCACTGGCTTACATAGATTGATGATAGCTATTACATGTGCAACATGTCTTGAATGCTAGATATATACATACTATGTAGAAAGAAATTGACCAAATATAATGCTTTAACAGACACAATGAAAGCTGTGTTAAAAATAACAAAATGGAAGTAAAATATGTAGGGTGGAAGACCATGTCCACCAATAACAATATTTCAATGTTGTTCACATGTCTTTTCCTTCAAGTTTTTTATCATCCTTAATACATTTATCATCATTTCTGGATACCTGGCCAAAAACCCTCCCTCTGTTCAAATTTTGAAGTTCATTGGCAATTTGGTGTCGCCGCTCTTTCAGAAAATTGAGCCGTGCTGTCAGCTTTGTTAGTGCAGAAGAAGTGGAATTCATTCCCTGTTTGTGACCATTGCAGATGTATAAGTAATAGACAATTGACAAAGTAAAAGAGAATTGCACATAAAAAAAAACTATTTTATCAATGCTCAAAAAGTTTCATAGTACAATATTGTTGATATTTAGATTCTTTGTTGGCAGTTTTTATTTATTTGTCTCCTTGTATGTGGGCTGCCTCAACCCTATCATACATGTCTATTTTTTTAGGTTACTGAAAAACATAACTAATTGTCACATATATGTAAAAGAAAATGCAAAAAAATCATTTACTAAAAAATGAACAACCATATATATATATATATATGACTAGAATTGAGAGTGGTCACATGCTCAGTACTCCCTTCCAAGTGAAGTAAAAAACAAATAGTACATAAATAAAAAAATAATAAATCTCAGCACTTCCCATCAAGCTTGAAGAAAAATAAAAACATATACGATCCTTTAAGTGCGTTGTGTAAAATATCTATAATTTCATCAATGATAAACATATAGACTCTAGTTATAGAACCATCATAAATATTCTTATATTTTAAATAAGAATCAATCTCAATGCACTTCGTCCACTCATATAATATTAGATTAATAATAATATATTGAATTGTTTAGCTATCATATTAAAGTACTATCAATCTCAAGACTAATAAGCTAAATTCATCCAAAAATAATTGAACAATTGAAATTCACAAATAACTAATGTCATTACTCGTTGTTTAGCTATCATATTAAAGTACTATCAATCTCAAGACTAATAAAGCTAAACTCATCCAAAAAGTGATTGAACAATTGAAATTCACAAATAACAAATATCATAACTCTTTATTTAATCTTTATACTTGATCTGAAAATAACAGACTATCATTTAATTTTTAGGAGATAAAATTATCTAAAAGAAAAGTATAAAATACAATAGAGCATAGTTGTGAAAGGCACAAGGCGCACTAAGGCGCAAAGGCCTCCTGGAGCCTTAAGGTGTGGGCTTTTTTATGTAAGGCACACCCCATTTTCTGTATATATTTTTTAAAAATATAATCAATTATAATAATCATTTATCATCAAATATTATCAAATATCATCAAAAATATCAATTCAAATAATAAAAACACATAAATAATACCTCTAAGCATAAAAATTCATAAAACATGTCAACAAATCTAACAAATCTCATCAGCAAAATTTCTAAAAACTCATACAAATTATCAATAGAACATGTCAACATGCAAACACATATCACTTGTTCAAATTCATAAATCATCCAAACACAACACATTAAAATAACTAATTTGTCCACTACAACCGATCCTCATTCATCCTCCACATCAACATAATGATCATCATCATCATTATAACCTTTCTTATCCTCCTCATTTCCCCAATAATTCATTTTTCATCTTCATCTTCATCTATTAATGAAAGAGAAGGCATGAGTCTAGAGTTTGAAGTTGTATCATCCTTCTTGATGATGACAATCTGCTTGAGCTTGCTCTAGCTCTAGTATCAAATCTAGGCTCCTCTGTTTCATTTGCTCTAGCAACATCACCCCATGTTAAGTCATCATTATCAAATACTAAATCATCTTGTGCATCTACATGGTCAAGAGAATCTTCATCATCCATTCTTCCAATCAACCACTCATTACTCTCGTCAATTTTTTCCAAGATTATTGGGTCAATGATATCACGTTCATTTTATCTTTTCTTCAAGGCTAGATTATATTTGATGTATACCAAATCATTTAAACGTTGGTACTCTAATCTATTTCTCCTCTTGCTATGGATTTGCAAAATTTATAAGCATATAAATACTTTATTACTTATATTTTTAAAATTTAAAATATTTTTTAATGTTTTTAAAGCACATAATATTACTTATGTTTTTAAACATACTTCAATTCCTTTCACAATCTGATGCACTACATATTAGGCTAAGGACTTTCACGACAAACTTTTTCAAATTCGGAGCTGAAGCTCCAAATAAAATCTATCATTCGGCTGTAATAAATATAATAGATATAAAATGATATAGTGAAGAGTAATAACCTTAAGTTTAGTTTATTGCATATCTATATACAACATTGATAGTGATTTTATTTTTATTTTTATACTTTATATAATTAAGCATAATAGTGCTCATAAAACATGGGCAATGCAATTACCTTCTTCATACAATGTATACAAACATGCATCATGTATATTATATATTGTATTGACTTACTCTTGCACATTGTCATGCAGATTGAGATGAAAAACATACTCAGTTCACAATACCTTTGCTTTAGCATGTAATCTGGAATAGGTTAATATCTCGACAGCCTTACTCTCAAAAATTAGAAAGGTTGTCTGATCAATTTTGAACACAAAATACAAGACATGACCTCTTGTATATTGTCATATTTTTGTAATTTAATATGGTATGACTAATAAAATTAATTAGCATAAAATATAACCTTATAGATCGCTGATTTGGTTAGCTGAAGAGTAGAAGTATGAAAATTCTTCAGTCTACCTCACTCCTTGTAGCAGATCTCTTAGGATTGAACACAAAAGACCTAGTGCTGCCACTTGGTACTGGATCTATATGCTGGATTTGAGGGGGGAGCTTGTCTAGTGAAGATGAATCCTTCTTTACTTCATTTTCTGTTGCAGTTCTCCTATCAATATGGTTATCCTCCTACAAACCAAAATAAAGTTTTTGAAATAATAAGCTACAAAAAAAAGTATAGCATTCATTATCATTTATCAAAATGGCAATATAACACAAACTTCCTTGAGCATAAAAAACATTTGATAATTCTTGAAACTTAATTTAGTTTGTATGTTTATTTATTTTATTTTGTTTATTATTACATTGTTTGTGAGCACTCGACATGTGGATTGTGAGCTGCCCCAAACTATGTATATGTACTTCATGACTTAGGAATAAATGTAACATTTTATTTTTTATTTTATTTTTGCCCTCCTTCCCTTCCCTTCTTTCTCTCTCTCTCTCTCTCTCTCTCTATCCCTTTCTCTCCCTCTCTAACGGCTAAAAAGCCAAAGTCATGACTGAAACCCTAATTCATGACTGAAACCATAAATCAACTTAATAAATACTTTTAATAAAATAATATTAAATGCTATAAATTGCAATATTATCCTTTAAATTAATGTGTAATAATCCAGAACACAAATATGGAGAAAAAAAATTAAACTGAAGCCTCTTCTAAATCTTTGTGAACATGCTCACTAAGAAAGAGTGGGCATATTCATGTAAGTCATGACTACTTCTAGACTCATAATCTTGATTCACTAAAAAAGTCATGTTACAAAAAAATATAATATCATCTCTCACTAACACCCTACCAAGCTCTCGTAAAAAGTATTTGTACTAATTTTAGATATTTGAATGTCAAAAAACAACTTCAATACCCAAGGAACGACCTTATCACATCTTAGAGAAATATTGAGAATAAAATAAATACCTCCAAAGATTCTAAAAAATATACTAAACAAAATCTCTTCCACATATAAGATTTAAAAAAAATAAGAAAATATTTGATTGAAATAATTTGTCATAAAACCGCATCTTTTTAAAAATACTTCAAACTCTCCTACCAAGTAGGAGTGCTCGAACTGTATCAACAAAATGATTATTCTTTCCTTTTACAACCTTATTTTGAGGATGTATTATTTTATATTTCAAATGTAGAATAAAATTAATTATTTTAGTAATTATTTATGATTTTTTTACATAGAAAATAATTTTATATAGAAAATAACTTATTTGACATTATATGATAGTTTTGAGATTCTTCCTTAGCCAATGTTCTAAATATATAAGCATGATAAATTACATATGTTACGATTTTACAACTTTTTTGATATAATCATTTCACTGTTCAATATATTCTTTTTGGCAATAAACTTTTTTAAAATTACAACCATACTATCTCGTAATATTTTTAAGATTGCGACATTAATTTTATGTCACGACCAAATACCTCACTATTGCTAAAAATCACGGCATCTTCTAGCACCACAACTTTCTTGTTATAGAGCCACCAATATTAAAACAAAGCCCATGACATTTCTTCAACACTATGACTTTTAGCTATAGAGAGTTTTAGAAAATATTTATTCAAGTCGCAACACATTTCAAGACTACAAATTTTTACTCTTAAAAAATGACTAAAACAATGATTCATTCATAGTGTTGCAACTTTGAATTATAGATATGAAATACACATGCAATGGCCATTGCCAGTGCTATGATTTTGTGTTACAAAGATAAAATACACAACTACGATTATTCCCAACACTGCGACAATTTAATGCAAGAAAAAGATTAAAATCACGGCTTATTCCTAGTATCACAATTTTGTGTTATAAAAATGAAAAACACAAGTCACAGCCTTTACCAACACCGCAATAATCGAAAGCAAGAAAGAAATCAAAATGATTGCTCATTTCCAAAGCCGGCACTTTGTGTTACAGAGATAAAAAACTAAAGTCATGATATTCCCCAGCATTATGACTTCCGACTTAAAAATTACATTCACTGCTTTGAGTATAAAAGAGCAAAAAGAGGAGAAAACTAAAAAAAATTGAGGGCACAAGAAAATGATGAAAAATTAAGGTCTAGGCAGTACAAATTTGCTAAAAACCTAGAAAAGATTTATAAGCAAAAACATATGCATGATTCATGCACAAACCAAAGAAAAATTCATGACTCTGCGAATGATAATTATGATTTTAAGGTTTGATTTCTAAACACTCTAGAGGGTCATCATTGAGAATCTAAAATTTAATGAGATGTATTTCAAAACATTTTGTGTGAATTCATACCTAATACCAGACTAAATTGAGGTCTAAGATTAATATTTTTATTTTATGTGAAAGATGCATAATCAATGAATTTTTATGTTTGAATTATATTTTGATTTTATTATTGATAGATATGATATTTATATAACACTGAAATTAAAAATTTATTATTGATAAATTTGTGTGTTATCATGGTGGACAACAATGACAAGTAATCACAAGGTATACTCGTACGTAATAACAGGAAAGAAGTGAAAACCCTTCCATTCATAATGTAGAGGACAAACCTATACGTTAACATCCGAACATTAAAAAAAAATTAATTGTGTGAATATTATGCTAATGAAGTCGAAAAGTTAAAAAACATAACTTTCAAAAGTTAATCCATTATGCATATGTTAAATAAATTGACCCTTTAATTTATATAGGAATTTTATAAAATATTAATCAAAGAGTAATAATTTTAGAATGAGAGTCGTATGTCATCATGATAAAGAATGATAATTAAGCAACGAGACACGTATGAGTTGAAGAAACTTCTAAGGTAGTAATAGTCATATGAGTTACTTTCTATTGTATGACTCCTATCGATGAGATACGAAAAAAAAAATATGTTAATTGAGTGAATATAATAGTTACAAAATTAAAAATATAAATACTATTAATACCATATCAATTTATGTTTTTATTAAACATGAGATAAGACATGGAGAAAAAGAATGCAAATATAAACTAACATTCAATGACAGTTGATTAGTTGCCTAAAAAATATGAACTAATGAATAACCATTAAACAAAAATGATTTATCATTTCAGTTATAAAATATCAAGGTGATAGCTATGAAAGAACTATCATTAAGAAAAACCCAATAAACAACAATCATCTTGTATGCTAGTAAAGACTAGAACAATTTTATAATAATCTAATATTATAAAAATCAAATATATATTAGACAAGACATTATACATAATGAAATGGACTAACCATTAAAATCTAAAAGTCTTACTAAAAACCCAATTTTATCTTTTTATCTAAAACAATTGTTTACTTATTATTGATTGATGAAACTGCTTACACAATCACAGTATGGTTAATATTTGGATGATAGTCCATTTCACTAATATGATCTATAAACTTGTGGGACTGATTAGACAACAGACTCTACCCCAATAAGCTTTTGGAATAATGTTAAATGCTAATCCTAAAATTTAGGAATAAAAAGATAAAATAGGCCGTGCCATACTAGCACATCCTATTTGATTGAGGCACAGTCATGCCACTATGTCGTGTTAGTCACGACATGTATGATTTTAGTATCGTGCCAAGCATGGCACTAGAACCAACTGACCAGTCTAGCATGGTGGCATAATCGAGTACAAAATTATGCTGGACCATCCCCGTGGAACCCCATTGCATGAAAACACAACGGATAATCAGCTTATATAATCGACCCATTATAATCTGCAATGTAAGCAAGATTCGACTTACGTGGCCAGATTTTTTTAAAAAAATAATCTACCCCATCAGGCAATCACCCGACGAGATTTAACCCATGACTCATAGCTGGTCATGAGTCCCCGAGCCAATTGGACGGTGCCACCAGGCTAGACACACGGGTCATGCCTGGATTGGCATGAAGCACGACTTGCACTGACCCAACACGGTATGAATCATTCCATGGGGCAGCATGGTCTAGGACCAGGAACAATTCTAGACTTTACCGTGTCTAGTCAGACATAGCTAAACCAAGCCTTGTCATGGGCCATGCAAGGCCACACAGTTAACACCTCTAATTATAACAAAATTTCAATAAATTTTGGACATCATTACTAAGAATTATCTTGTATGGTTAGTCATCTTTATTTGGCATAACTATGCTTGAAAAAAGAATAATTCTATATATAATAATTCGGATAACATTATATCCTTTTTACATATTGATTTGTTTTACTGATCTTGTGTTATTGTACCTTTAATTTATTATTTTATATGCTTTTTATAGCCACCATATTTATAAGTAGAAATTCTAGGATTAAGCAAATATCTCTGCACCTAGATATTGAGAAGTAGAAAAACAATTGTGAGACAATGAGCTAAGAAAAAATATATGTAAGGAACTAACATCAATTGAAAAGTCCAAGAAGATGATAAGCAAGTCGTTCAATAGACCAACCAAGACTACATATTATAATAAACCAACTAAGACTACATTTTATAACAGACCAACCAAGACTACATATTATAATAGACCACCCAAGGAGATGAACACTAATTGATACCTACTATAATGGACAACTGCTTTGTGATTCGGATATGACAAATTAAAACTAATTATTTTGAGTTAAAATCAAGTCTGATAACGATAATTCAGCAATATTAATATAATGAAAGGATATTAAAGGATCCAAATTAGTATGTTACTGTATTTCTTAAATTATACAATAGTCAAAATGAATAGAATTTGTCCAGATTTAATTAAGTTACGTCTATCCCCTTTTTCTCTGATAGATAAGACACAAGTTGATTCCAATACTTATCTCGATGATCGATTGAGAATAAACATAATCTTGGATAAATTTCTCTTACAAATTCCTTCATGCCTCAAATCACTACATAGTTATTGAGTGAGATAAATTAATTCTATCAAGAGAAACTAAAAATTCTGTATGATATTTTAGATAATTTTAATGAGTTACAAAGGATATATCCTCAACATAAATTTAAATTATGATTCTATGCTCAAATCTTCTACATTGAGCTGAATTATATTATGATGTGTACTAATAATATGACATTAGGTAAGTCAATCATAAATAAGTAACACGAGGAAGCACATTAAGTATTTAAAGAGTTAGTGAAGAATAACTACCAAATTCCGAATGACCATATTTTTGTGAGAAAAGAAACAAGTGTTTGGGTAAGACATATTTACCATGATTGATGGAAAGATAAAAATATTTTTTAAAAAATTATAAGTCCAAGATAAGAAATGAAAAGGAACGAAGAAATTATCATTTTGTAACTACAATTAATAACAAATTTTAATCTCTTTTATCAAGTAGAAAATGCTAATGGTTTACAAAACAAATGATATGTATTCTAACTCAATACTAATATCCCTAGTCTCCACATATTATCATCCGAATGTGAGAAATTATAAAAATTTTTATATGAAACCTATATAAATAAGCAACAAAATGCAAGATAAGTTTCTAATAATTTTGAAAACAATTTCATGGAAAATAATATTCAAGAAAAAATGAGTTTGCATTATCAATATTCAAATGGTAAAGAAAAGTACTTCAATAATAAATTAATAAAATTACTGATCGAGACAAAAAAAAACAAACTTTAAGAGAACCACATGGAGAGGCTTGAGACAAAGTTAAAAATACATAAATACAATAATAAAGAGTATAAAAAATCAAATAAAACAATTGACACTATTAATGAAGGAGAAAAGAGTGTCGATGAACTACTGAATGATACTAAAACAAACTCAAAGAAATACTTGCTAATTACACATTGAAATGGTAAGAAGCTTGACAGTTAATAAATAGAGGAAACTAAAATAATGAGCTGGAACTAATAGCTCCACATTTATTCCAAAAGTCATTGCTCCTACCATGAAATTTTCAAAAGACATCACCCCTAATATTGTAGCATTTTCCAAAGTCATTGAGCCCAATGAACAAAATACTCAGCTCAATCCTTCAATGGTGAAAAAAAAGAATAATAAAAAAACAATTGAAAATTACTTGAAGCACTGAAAAAATGAATGTGATAGAAAACTATGCAAAAAAATAATTTTCTTCTAAAATTTTCTTTTCCACAACATTTTAGAAAAAAAATTTTAATGAATAGTTTAAAAAATTTCTCATTATTTTTCATAAGTTAGAAGTAAATATCTTATTCACTGAAATATTATCTCAATTATCAAACTATATGAAATTTATAAATGATATCTTAAATAGTAAAAAAAAGTTAGAATCATATGAAATATAAATATGATAAAAAAATGTAGGGTAATTATTCAATAAAAACTATTAAATAAATTGAAAGATCCAGAAAATTTTACGAAACTGTGCATAATTAGGCAGTACACATTCTGAAAGGCGCTATGCGATTTGGGATCAAGCATTAACTTGATACCTTAATCCCAAATCACAAACACTAAACTTTAATAAGATCATTCCAACCTCTCTCACTTCAAATGACAAATTTCTTATTGGGTACTTGATTTAAATTGATATATTTATTTTCCTACAATTTTTATGTTACTTTATATGAATGAAGGCTAGCATGCTCTACTAATTTTAGAATGACTATTTTTAGCCATTGAACATACTTTTATTAATGTCAAGAATAAATAGTTCATTCTTCAAAATTACAAAAAACATATGAAATTCACTCTTTATAAAGATATACAGAGTCCAAATGATAATGAAAAATATTATTGGAGGATAGATAACCTCCTCAGCATAACAACACATTAAAATGTAGATTTAAAGTAAAAAAATTTTGTAGAAAATTATTGGTCCGGCAAAATAAGAAAAATGATATAAAGTAAGATATATGAAACTATAAAAGTAAAATTGAGACCGAGGAGAATAACTAATATGAAGTTCAAAATCACAACTTTAGAATACACTAAATAAGAATACTTTAAAAAGGTAAAAAAGGAAAGCAAAAAATAAAAGTTCTCTTTATAATTACATGGAGAAAATGATATAAAATATTGAGAGAATATAATGATAAAATAAACAGAGGCAAAATCTCAACTGGTAGTTGATAAAATGATAAAGGATGACATGACTTTAATAATAATTATGGAAAATCAAAAGAAAGAAAAAAAAAAGATGCGAATAAAGTCATAACTTTGACCAGGGCAATGACTATTAAGATTCAAAAAGAAGAAACTCAAAGTATAGATTAAAAAAAGACATAATAATTCAAAAAATTAAAGCATCAAAAGAAGATGAAAGTCAATAGTTTTATTACCAGTGGAATAACCTATACATACCAAGTGCTCCCATCATAAACAAAAAATACAAAACAACAAATATAAAAAATAATAAACTCCAACAACACCCTCATTGATACATAAAAATTCAAAATGAAAAAAAAATCACAAACCAATTAATTAAAAACCAAACAATATACTCATGATACAACTAGCAACAAAGAGCACAATAAAAAAGAGAGTAGCATATGGTATTATCTTGAAAATTATTTAGATGATTAAGAGAAAATCATTGGCTACCCAAATGAGAATAATTCCATGTCCAAAGCTTCTCCTTTAGCTAGATCTATTGTACATCTCGCATAAGGTACAAAAACTATTAAAACAAATTAACATGGTTCTGTTACATTCATTATTGATAATTATTCCAACAAAACAAGTGAAAAACAAAAGATTAAAGAGCAAAAGTCAAAAGCAAAATATAAACAGAAGGATATTATTTAGACAAGTAAAATACATCAATTTTACTTCTTCCAAGATATTCCTTGAAGAATAATAAGTAGAGGATGCATATTGAGATAACAAGCTTGCACGGATACCAAAAAAAGATGAGTTAGCACTCTAATTTAACAAATAAACATGGCTTTATGGCACATATTTAGTATCATCAATCATCTAGGTTTAGGATGCTACAACATCTTTATCATTAATTGGAAGAGTTGTCTCCTAGGCCACAATCACATTTTAGTTGCATCTGGAACATCTTTATCTTTAATAAGAATATTGTTATTCCAATGTTTTTTTAATAGGTTAAACTTTTTAATTTAGAGCATCTTCAAAATTACCTTGACAAATAAAATGATCTGTATTAGAAAAGCTCATATATTTATATGCTCCCTTAGCAAGCTTATGCATAATAAAAGATCTATCTTAAGTCTTGGATATATATTTTCAATGAATTTAATAAGATAACAAGTAGAAAGTTATTATTTTTTTCTAGAAAAGTGACATAATAGTTTCAAGTGAAGCAAAAACTTTTCTTGTATGGTACTCTCTTATATCATTCAGAATATACTAAAACATTTTATTAATTATTAAATCACATTCCAGATCTAGTATCAGTATATGAGAACGTACATCTGCTAAAATTTTTAGAGGACTATTAGATTTGTTTAAATCTTCAAAAGATAATAATATAAGTCTAATATTTTCTTTATCATATAATTATCATATGGTGGATCAAGTGCCGTTATTCTTCTTAATTCAGAGATACAAGCAATAATACAAAATTTGATATCAACATTATGATGATGAAATATTTTATATGATATCAATGATACTTTGTTTGGAGCAAGCATACCCTACATTGATATCACATAAAACTACTCGACTTTTCTTAAAAATTATTCAACCAATTTAAAAACAAGAAATAATTTTTTTACAACATATGATGTAATAGTAAGATAATCTAGGATTTTAACAAACTATTGTAGATATTATGTATCTAACAATACTATTAAGAAATTATACTTGAAAAAAACTATGGAATCCAAGTCTTCTAAATCAAAAATTTGAATTTCTTAAAGTGAAATCCTAATTAAAAAAAAATCCCAAATAAGATGCCCAAAATTAAGATTTTTAAGGTTCTTAAAAATACAAAAATAAAAAATAGAGATTGACTTAAAATTACCAAATCCAAAACCTTAATTTTAAGGTTTTAGAATATTACTAGAATCAAAAAATGAAATACTTCAATTAAATTCCATTACTCCCAAAATATGATTTTGAAATCATAATTTAGTAATTTCAAATTCAGAATCCTAATTTTCTATATAGAATTAAAATTTTTTTGGGAGAAGAATTAAAGATGTCAAATTCATTATCATCACCAAAAAAAGATAGATACATAAAACCCCTTGATCGAGCAGAATCAACAAAAAAATTAAGATTTTTAAAATCTTAATTTCTTAATTATAATCAAATAATTAATTTTTCATATGATTCTTTTATAAATAATAAAATCAACTATAAAAATTTTATCATAAGTAAAGTCAATACCTAAATCAATTAAAATATTTACTGAAATATAACCCAAAAAACTAAAATATATAAAAATATCAAGTTCATATCTCATCCGTGACGAAATAATACCCTACAAAAATATCAAGTCCATATCTCTTTCATATCAAAATAATACCCTACATGAATATCAAGTTCATATCTTCTATGTAATAAAATAATATTACTCATAGAATAAGTCAACACAATTCCAAAGACTATCTGAGCATCCAAAAATCATTTATTTGTATCTGTGCTAGAAGATACTTCTTGAGTGGGATGATCTCCAACTCATCATCTCCTTTAATTAAAATATCATCAATATAGGCAATTAATAAAATCATCATGCTATTAGGTCACCTCATGAAGAATTGAGAAAAGTCAATAACCCACATGAGATGATGCCCGTGGGAAGCACACAAACTAGGCTCATAGAAACAATTTTAGGCCATATAATGCCTTTAACAATTTAAAAACTGTATCTAGCTATACTGCTAAAAACCTAGGTTATTGTTCCATATCAATTTTTTCCTCAAAATTACGATAAAGAAATATATTCTTCATGTCTAGCTAGTACATCTTCTAATTATAAAATACTGCAAGAAAAATAAAAATCGACATTACAGTCATATTGGCCAATGAAGAGTAAATGTCTTGATAGTGCACGCCAAATATCTAATCTATTTTTGTGTTTGTTTATTTTCCAAAAGATCTCTGATGTGATCATGATATTGCTGATTATTTATATGAATGATATTCTAATTATAAGAAAATATTAGTTAGGGAACACTCAACTCAATGAATTAGTTTACAAATTATAGAAGATACTATAAGACCTAAAATAATTATTAGAGAGTTTGATTTGCAAGATTTTTATAGATAATCATCTCGTTTGATGTACACTTGTAATCTTGCATATTATAATTTTTTCTTTGTTTTTTGAGAGGAGCTCTCATGACATGCTGATTTTATTCATTATCTAAGTGAATAATATCCTAGTTACGAAAGAATATGAGTTGGGAATATCTAATAAAATGAATATCTTCAATTTTATTTTTAAATAAAATATCTTAAAAGACTTAAATATTTTTTAGTATAAAAGTAAATCATTCAAGAAATACTATTTTTTATCATAAATGAGGTATGTGTTCGACACTCTTATATGAGTTGGAAATTTGGGTTGTACTCCAACAAATAGTCATATTGATCTAGTACTAATTTTGCTTCCAAAGCGACACCTACAGTTAGCTTACTACTTACTAAAGAATCATTGTGTTAAAAAAATATGTTATAGACTTTTTTTTTATTTTTTAGAATAAATTCTAAAAGTATAATAATTTTATTGATTATCTACATGAATTCAAATAATGAAAAATAAAGAATTGGGAATCACTCAAACTTATGTACCTTCAGTCACACTTCTAACCATAGACTATCTTAGTATAAATATGATTTTTCTACGAAGAATATCATCTGGTTGTAAAGAAGATATGAATTTGATACCCTTATAAATAATGATCCATTGAGTTGTGCTCTATTAGATATTCCTATCGATCCAATGACTGATTTTATTTTTAATAAAATTCCTCTAGATGACTATACTACATATAA
This sequence comes from Sapria himalayana, assembly GCA_029783825.1. Lineage (NCBI taxonomy): Eukaryota > Viridiplantae > Streptophyta > Magnoliopsida > Malpighiales > Rafflesiaceae > Sapria > Sapria himalayana. Next base: position 1,565,202 of record JAREIK010003544.1, read on the forward strand.
AAAAATTATATGAAAAATTAATTGAATAACTACCAATAGATTGCATACAATATATGTAATCGGTATAATTAATTATTTCTTAAATTCATTTTGATAATTTTATCGAGACATAACTCTTCACATACTTATATATGTAAAGAAATATTCAAAACTTGATCTCTTTCAATGATAATTTATACATGCAATTACTGAGTATTAAAATACAAGTTGCACACTAGCTTTCATAGAAAGGAGATCTAATAAGTTCTGTAATTTTCATAATAAAAATTTTAATTCTTAGAAAGTAAAAAATATATAATAATTTTGAGATTCAATATGATATAAAATTCATAGCAAGAATTACTTGCAAGACAATTTAGATTCAACAACTTGAGGAGGTTTAGTATCCACTTTATTCTCCAACTATTCTTATTTGTTACAATTAGATAATATGACATATTATCTCAAATTTGATATTTTATGAGTAAATAATATACATAAAGATGAACTGCTTCTTGCTTAGAAAAAAGATCAAGAATAAGACTATTACTATTCTAAAAAAAGCATCTATTGACTATTCTGAAAAAACCTCAACATACATTTCTTTTCTCTAATCATACTGTATTAGACTTATTGCACCAACTTGACATTGAGTACTAAAATTTTTTTAACATTATTGTATGTTTTTCTTTTTTATGTTATGCTGATGAGAGCATCAAACCTATAAATTATCCCAATAAGATTTACTTGTTATATAAGAACATTATCCATATAATTTTATCATCGAGTCATTGAGTGCTTTTAAGAACTTTCTACAAAAATAATAAAATAAAAGCATAAAAAATAAAAATTACAAATATAAGAAAAAAAAAATAATAATAACACTAAAAATTATAACATTCCAATCAAACTGATATAGAGATGTCAAATAGGCCGCGCTGGGTCAGCACGGCCCATTTTAGCTAGTTCAGAATTGGGTCATCTTTAATTTTAAGTATTCTAAATTTTAATACAAAATTAATTAATTAATTAATTAATTATAACAAAAAAAAAATTAAATCATAAATCATAACTTATAATTTAAAAAAATAACATAATATAAATATTATAAATTACAATCATTTCATTTTCGTAACATAATATAAGTACGAAATACAAAATAATAAAAAAAACTCAAAAGACAAAATCAATACATCAAAGATCAACATCAATACTATAAGTATCTAAATAAATAAAGAATAAAATAATAATACAAGCTCAAAATATAAAAATTAATAGATAACAAAATTAATCAATCCCATAAGCATATGATTATATCACTAGCGGGAGATAGTAAGAACGATCTCAAACGACATCATAGTCCCATTAATCATTATCAATAACTAACTCATCCAATTTTACTATAGTTGCAGCATGATCTTAGAAGACCCAAACTTGAATCCTTCCAATCTTTCGTGCATACTAATGTCTTAAAAATATCTAGCTGTAATCTCAATCTTCTATCTGAAATCATATTCACTACAAAAAAAAAGAGATTCTAATGTTATACTCGACACTGGATGAGTCTGTAGATCCTATGTCATCTTAGATAGTACGAGATAGTTGAACTTATATGATTTCTACCACAATAAAATATTAAGATTCTTATTATTGATATATAATATGAATGATCAGTAATCGGTATCTAAGTACCGAGATAGTTTGCTCCTATTTGAAGGTCCACCTTATCGTTTCTCCTTTGATAACTGAATGGAGAAATCATTATCTCTGAATATAGTATCCATGCTCATACTTAGAACCAGACTACTACCACCACTATACCTAGTATCATAGTATGTAAATAGCTCAATTTATTTCTCGTGAATTAATCCTACAAATTGGTGTTCATGATTCATACAAAAGGATATGTATATCAAAATATTCTCTACTCATTTCATCTTAACCCTAGGGTCTATGCAGGTAGCTAAATAATAAAGAGAATGATAAACCAATATTTTATATACTTAATTTTTATCTCAAAAACTATGCTATTAAATGTCTGGTCATCTCTAAACTTCATAAATATGTCACTAATATTGCATATGTAATTGAATACAATACAGGTCATGAGAGTATAAATTAATAAATACATGTTTGTTGTGTTATAAAAAATTTTTAGGAATTTTATAAATAAAATCCATGTAGCCTAGTCAGTGTCATTAATAATAAGTTCATCACTCTTATTTTTGACGTAATCAAATATCACATATTCATATCTAATACTTGACTCCAATATAAGGTAAGTATAATTCTTAAGATATCTCATATCCGATTAGTGAATTTCTTCTTCTTTAGACCTGCAGATAAATTGAGACTACCAAACACCTATTATCTGCGATACATAGAATTTTAGTGAGTTATATATATTTTATAAATCATGAAAAATAACTTTCATCTCCACTTATACTATGAGATTAATGACGTGACGCATGCATCTAACATAAAAAATCTTTCTTAATGGTCTATCTCTAATAGTCCTAACAAATATATTAATGACTACTCCATTATTAGATGCATTATTAAATGTGATGCTATATATTTTATTTTTGATATTATATTTTTTAAAGATTCTCATAATGTACTCATACATGATTAGACCATTATGAAGATAAAAAATTTCTGAGAATCCAAATATTTTTTTATTATTTAGTATCTATTTGAAATTTATATTATGGGTGGTAAGGAATACATAAGATGCATCATCGCGACTAAAAAATTTATATTATTATGAAGATAATAATATATTATGAAGATATATTTGAAATTTAGTATCTATATATATTTGAAATTTATATTATTATGAAGATAAAAAATTTCTGAGAATCCAAATATTTTTTTATTATTTAGTATCTATTTGAAATTTATATTATGGGTGGTAAGGAATACATAAGATGCATCATCGCGACTAATCTAGATATTGGATATCACTGACATCACGACATTATATTCCCTAAATTTATTAATTATTATTTTATTTTTTAATTTATAATATTTTAGTATGACATTTCTAGATGTGAACCTAGAAATCTTATAATATACAAGCTAAAAATAAATCTATATAATACTGACTACCCTTTGATTCTAAGAAATTATAATCGAAACTCATCATGATAATTAGTTTGATCATGCCTTCATTCCCTAACTTATTTCAGTATATAAAGGGGATCAACATAAAATCTAAATTAGATCCAACCACAAAGACCCTACCATTGAGTTAGGTTTGCCTAGGATTTAATATACCATATTTTTTGGTACATTATTTTGTATGCCTTGTAAGGTACCCAGTCCCATATGAACTCCTACATGTTAAAATATTTTTATAATATTTGTATTGTGTTAATTTTTTATCGATATTCACAATATTTTTATTTTGAATAATATTAAAGTAAGTTCAAATTATTAATTTTATTTTAATTTTTTATTTTTTAGATATTTGGATAGATACCATGAGAGAAAATAAAATTTCAGCGGCATCAGATATTTTCGTAGGGTTATACTTATCGTTATCCATATTAAAATTATCTATGTTTACATTAATATTAATTTCGTTATCGTTATTAAAATTATTTTGTTATTTTTTATTTTTTTATTAGTTTATTAATTATATTCTAAAATATATTTTTAAATTAAATATTATTTTATATTAAACTATTAATAAAAATAAAAGTAAAAAACTAAACAAAATTTAAAAAATAATATCCGTAAAGCATAAAATCTCATTTGCTTGATGATGTGAATGTTTGATATTCGAATCCGATGTCCACACCGTAGCCAGCATCAAGTCCCAAAAGGAGAAATAAAGAGAGATAATACAAGAAAGAGAGAATAAGAATATCAATAGTAATAAAATATAGATTAGAGAATGAGAGAAGTATATTTATATATATGAAAAGTAAACTTAAAAAAATCATTTTTTTAATTTGTTTTGAATTTTTTAAGTTTATTTGGGCAGAAACTCGACAACAGTCGGATTTCTGCCCCTAGCTGTTAGGGATTAATCCAATGGCTGAAAAACGAGATGTTTTTTAAATTTTATTGACAGTGTCAGTTTGACTCGATGAATCTAGAAGCTGAAGCTTCTGGGCTTAGGGTTAGGCTAAGCCCAACAGCTCAAGTGACTCGGATAGATGTTCAGGTAGTTGAGTTCTGACCGTGTTTGCCAGCCCAAGATCCAAGGCACAATTCAGGTCATGCCGATGAACCGTGCCTTCAGGCTAGACAACTAGGTCATGCCTGGCCTGACACAAGGCCCAAGAGAGATTGGCATGGTACGACACGAACAGTGCCTCCCGTCAGCCCGGCACGGGCCCAGGCACAATTCTAGACCGTGCTATGGTGGGCCATACACAACTAAATCATGCTGTGATTCGTGCGAGCCTGGGCTGCCCAGCCCACTTAACACCTCAAAGCTGATACATAAAATTTCTAAATACAAAACTATAAGAAAATAAAAATAAGTCGATGAAGCACCTTGGAAGACTAAAATACTTTACTTATGATATAATCTTTCCAGTTGATTCTACTAGTTATAATACCCCATTATAATTTTTTTAGTATCTGAATCAATAAAAGTAATTATTAAAATATAATCCAAAATACTAACCTCTATATAAGAATCAATAATATATTTTTTTCTGACAAGATGATATTTTTTGTAGAAAAAACTATTTATATATACCAAAAAAGTATCTCAATTTTCTAAGATCATTTATTTGAAACTATGTCAAAAATAATCTAATGAATTGGTAATTCCCATCTTATCATCTCTCATTATTAGAATATTATCTATGTAGAATATCAGCAAAATTTATTTTATGTCGGGGTTACTTCGAAACAATAAAAAAAATTTATAACATACATGTGTAACCCAAACCATGCTCTAGATGAAAACTTTAGTAATATAATACTTTCTATAATTTACAAATTACATTTAACTATATTGCTTGAAGCCCAAGATATTACACTATATACATCTCTTATTCAAAATTATCATGAAAAAAATATATTCTTCACATTTAGCTATGAGATATTGCATAAAAAATAATAATTCATATTGATATAATTTTAGTTATGTAAGAGAAAATATCCTTATAGTCGACACTAAACACCTGAATGAAACTACTCTCACTATAAATCTCACCTTAAGGTGAGCTCCCTTCCATATGCATCTATCTTCACATTGAATGCTATTGATTTTTTGTTACAATGCCTAATTTTTAAAATTAAGTACTGTGCCAAAACCTCATTGGGTAAGAGCCTCTCGTCCAATCAATCCTACAAATATATAAGTCATACAAATAATAAAATCAACTTTCATGCAAATATCAATCATATTTTAATTATGTAGACAGCTCGATCAATCAACTATTAGTTAACTATTACAATTGTTAAAAGGATAAAACTAAAATTTATAGTAAAACTCTTTTATTATAGGATCGATGCATTTCATTATGCATGATGATATGTTTAAATTTAATTGTTGTTATTGTGCTTAGTTATAAAATAAAAATAAGGTTATTACGACAAAAAAACATATACCTTATTGAGCATTCCCCAATAAATAATAATAATCACCTCATAGCTATCTCCTCTATACTTTACCACTGAAATGATAAATCATCCATGTTTGAGAATCATTCATAAGTTAATACCAATTAAGAAACTCATCAACTATCATTAATAACTATTTCATATATGCATTATTATTTTCTGATCTCATATATCATAAATATATTAATTGATATGATATTAAAAATATTTATACTTTCAAATACATAAGTACAATACTCACACAATTATATATACTTTCTTTAAAATCTCTCTGGTAATAATCATATGAAAGAAATTAACTCACATAACTATCATCACCTTATAAGACACCTCCTATCATGTATGTCTCGTGACTAATTTATCATCATCTAACATGATAATATACAACTCCCACACTAAAGGTGTAATACTAAAGATAATATTCCATAAAATCTTCACATCAATCAAGAGTCAATTTGTCTAAGATATGCACAAATAAATTAATTTATAAAAATATTTAATTTTTTGGCTTCATAAGTATCATACTCAAATGGTTAACCTACTACAACATTATGTTTTGATATTTAGGTTTGTCTCTCGAGGCTACAATTAGAAGGATTGTCAATTTTTTCTACCATTACGCACAAGTATGCTTCATGACTTACTTATCATCATCTATCATGATAACATGTACAAATCTACCAATAATAAAATCCTAACCACAATATTAATAAAAAAAAATCATATACATCAATAACTAAACCACAACATAATTCAAACATAAAAATTATTAATTAAATATCCACCACACAAAATATAATACACTAATCCTAGACCTCAATATAACCTAACATTAAGAAAGAATTTACAAGAGATAATTTAAAATATATCTCATGGAATTTTGAGTTTCCAATAATAGTCATCAAGAGAGTCTAGGAATCAAACCCAAACCCATAATACTCATTTATGTATCTCGGATTTTCCCTTATGTGGAGTCAATTCACACCCCCCTTAGGATTTATGCTTGTGTCTAATGTCGTCTCTTTGCTCATGAATTTTCCCTAGCTTTGATCAAATTTGTTCAAACACTAGCTTTTGGTACCTTTTCTTGTGTCATAGAAATCTTTTCAAATCTCTCATTTTACACTTTTATACTTGAATGGTTGTGTATTAATTTTAAGTGAAAAATTACGACTTTATGAAATGTCACGACATTAGCTTATCATTTTTATAACACAAAGTCACAATTTAGGAATGAATCATGAATTTAATCTCTTTATAGCTTTAGAATATCATGACAAAGATAATGACCATTATTGTACATCTTATTTTCGTTTTATAAAGTCATGTCACTATGAATGAGCCATAGTTTTAGTAGCTCTTTTATATCAGATGGTAACGATATTAGGAATGACTGTGATTGTGTATTTTATCTTTTTAACACGAAGTTGTAGGTCTATGAATTACCATAATTTATGCATTTCATCTCTATAACCCAAAGATGCAACATTGAGAATAGATCACAACTTTAACATTTCTCATGAATAAAAAGTCATGACTATAAAAATAACTACGACTCGAGTAAATATTTTCTATAACACTTTGTAGCTAAAAGATGTAGTACTAAAGAAGTGTTATGACATTTTCTTTAGTCTTAATGACTCTATAACGAGAAAATCTAAATGCTAGAAGATGCTACAACTTTTAGCACCAATGTAATTCTTGATTACTGTGATATAAAATTTATATTTTAACTATAAAAAATATTACGAGCTAGTGCTTGCAACTCTAAAAAATTTTTGCAGCCAAAAAATGTATTTTCATTATACATAATTATATCAACGAGATGATACAATCATGATGTTAGATATACGAACATTATCATGATTCTTTATATATAACTTCAATCAATAATGAATGAAAAAATATCCTATAAGCTTACTAATATGTAACAAAGTCATAATACACATAATGTTACAATTTTATATGACTTTTCTCTCATCTCATTCTCAACATATTCACCAAGTCTCATATTACACATGCAAGCTACGCAATTTCACTATTATTTATCATAATTCATCAAAATTATAATTTAATCAAATATTTTTATTTAAAGTCTCTTTTTATTCGAATTTATCATACATAAAAATAAAAATAACTAATATTATTCAAAATTTGATGTACTGAACAAATATATACTTGTAACTAATAACAAATTTTCCCAAAAATCAAGATACTAGATCCAAAGTCCCATTAGTATTAAAAGACATGCATCTCTTTCTTCATAACCTAGCATAATCCTACATGAAATAATATCTTATAAAGAGACTTGAATATCCTATCTACATTAAAAAGATAATAAAAGAATTATTACTAGATATAAACTAAGAGAATTACAAAACCGATAAAATCAAGAAGTGAGCAAAACTCATCTATCACTTTTGAAAAGTGATAGGAAACTCAAGATCAGAGAAATAGATTGCAAGTTAATTTGGATCCTCAATAAGCTAATCTCTAGTCTGAGCAGGCTACATATATCTTCTTCTCCCAGTATAACAATAAGTCAAAAGTGGCAAGTCTTCAAGTTTCTTGGTCAACATGAGCCTGTGCAAGAGAGTGCTTGTGGATTAATATGTCAATTGAATTTGAAAAAAAATTCACTTCTTGGAAAATCTCATTCTTTCTAGAACGACATAATCTATATTAGTTGATAGATATAATGACTCCATGAGAGTGACATTATACCAAGTAGCAATTTGTTTGGATGTAACCAACTGGTAACTCTCTACTAATTGATCAATCAAGCTAAATTATATGTAAAAAAAAAATAATTAATATAGATGCAATTGCTGGACTCACAATTTTTAGGTTCATTAAAAAATAAGTTGTCATAAAAAAAATAATATAATACTCAATAAAATCTTATTAATTACTGATGAAAAATAATTATACCCTCCTTTGGTATAAGTATAGTAAAGAAAATATATCTCATAACCCTATATGTCAATTTATCTCATTCTAAATAATAGTCAAGAGTAAAATAAGTACTCCAAAAAATTCTAGAAATAAGTTAAATAACCTCTTTTCAAAATATAGAATCTAAAAGAATATATATTAGAAAATGATAGAAAATGACATCTGATTAATAAGATAAATTATGATTAAAACCAAATATCTCCAAAAATATTTCAAAATACTATTCCCAAGTAAAAATGTCTGAGATATTTCAATCGGATGTCTATTTTTCATTTTAGCAATCATTCTATTAGAATGTACCAATACATAAATATTGATGCATAATCTCATGATTCATCCGGTAATTATTGAATTTGTTTGACAAATTTTGAAATAAATTATCATTTCTTAATTATATAATATTTTTATTTATTATTAAATGAAATATCTTTGAAAAATATATAATTTTAATCTATCATAAAATAAATATATTTATGCATATCTCAAATAATTATCAAGAAAAATGAACATATACTTAAAACTCTTTGTTATTGCATATCTAATAAGTCCTCATATATTCAAATATATCAAACTGAGTAGATCCTTACTTGAACCAAATTTGTGTATAAAATATGAAACTCTGATAACCATTTAATTTTCAAGTCTCACACGTTAGGCTTAAAATATCCTTAGGACTGACATAAAATATTCTCAATTTAATTAATACCAAATAATCAAACTATTCTATTTGGAGAAAATTATATGCATATCCAACTAGAACATACATATAATTCTAACTCATGACATTAAATATATGAAATGGTTAAATAATGAAAAATGAAAAAGTACAAGCTTTGAACTCTTTGAAGGTACCATACAAGTCATGCCAAACATGGCCAATACTGGATCTAAGCTGTGTTAACCCAACACGACATGTTAGTAGACAAGGGTAACTTAAACATGTTAGATGTGAATGACCCAGATACCTAGCATGAGCTGACATAACCCATGACGAAGACACGAACAAGAGTCCATGATACATTCTCCCAAGATGCATATGTGACCCACAAACTATGTGCATGGCCGGCACCGAACCAATTTGACATTTCTAGAAATCTATCATTCAAGTTCATATATGAGTTTCCAGGTTCATAGATAAATTTTGGAAAGAAATATTGATCTTTACTATAATTGTGGAATATTATCAATGATTTAGTGCCACTCAAAATTTTACCATGTATTAATTTGGAGTTATTGAATGAGAGTATACATTAAATTTTCATTTTTAAAATTTTATGAAATTTATGAAACCTAATTGGAGACCAAATATTGGGAAGCATGTTAGGGTTTAGGATTTATGATTTAGGATTTACGGTTTAGGATTTAGGTTTTATGATTTAGGATTCAGGCTTTTAGGTTTATAATTTAGGGTTTAGAATTTATGATTTTGTACATTTTGTATTATAGATTTTGAAAATTCATAAGGAATAAGAATTCTAATTAAAAAGATTAATGTTAACACCTCATAGTTTGCTTATGAAGAACTATCAAACTTTGTTAAGGGATATGGATGTGAATTATTTATAATTATTAATATTTTCATCTATAATTAAAATTGGAACATATGAAATTTTTTTCCTATGGAGTAAAGAAAGAGAAATTCCCACCAAAGCATTACGTACATGTCCTACATATGAAATTGTTTTCCTATGGAGTAAAGAAAGAGAAATTCCCATCAAAGCATTACATACATGTTTTAAACATCACCTATGTTTAAAACAAAAGATTAACAAATAAAACTCACTTGTATCTTTAATTCAGATATCATTCAAGTATGAAATTACCTTCCTTGCAGATTTCACAAATAAATAAGGAACAGCATGGATGTCATCTTTCTGTTTGTCCTTCCTGAAAAGAGATGTTAAAATGTAGCAATTAAAGGCAAAGCATATAAAATTACAAAATAAAATGTGGAATATTATGTGATGAATTGGACAACTGTGAGATTTTTTTTTTCTTTTTTATAAATATGTAATATTACTATCCACGTATAATAAGTCGAAGTGAAATTATGTCTTTTTTATACTTTATATATGGCATTAAAGCGATGAGTGATCTTTGTTTAAAATCAAGAAAGAATTAATTTTTTCTAGCAGACATAGTTGTTCACAGTTCATCAAGTTTTTATGTGGCCTTGGATCTTGATGCACTTCTGCCTGTTGAGTCCCCCTTCCCCGATCTACCATCATACGTAATGACTTCAATGTATCAATACTAATTTCAAGTATGACAGCAGATAATAAGAGTTATACCACTTCAATCATCTCAGACATTACTATTTAGAGGATGTAATTAGATGACAATCCTATCATCATAGATAATATCTCATTCTCCATCATCAACCATAAGCTGGATGGAAATAATAATCTATAATTGTCAAGTTCAATTCTTATGTTCATCAATGGGAAAAACAAATATGATTACTTGAATGGAGAACTCTAATCCCTGAAACTCAAGGATGCCTCCTATAGAGATGAAAAATGAAGAATGACACCATCAAGTCATGACTGATCAACTTTATGATAGTTAAAATTAGAAAAAATTTCTTATTCTAAGAAATAGCGTATGAGATTTGAGAAGCTGCACGTGCATCATACTCCACTCAAGATAATATTATAAAGTCTTGTCTCGTCTATGACAGCAACTTGATTCAATCCACACATATGCTTAGAGCAACACAAAAAATAAACAACGATTCAAACAAATTATTAAAAAAAATAGGACTATGAATGTTCTCGGTTGGGCTCAACAAAAACCTAGATGATGTCCGGGGTCATGCTTTGACCATCAAGCCCCTACCAAGCATTCATGATGCATTCTCAGAGGTATGTAGGAAGAAACTCCGAAAATAGGTAATGATGAGAGGCGTACAGAGTTTGGATCACTCTCTAGTCATGGTCACAAAATATCACTCTCCAGCAATGATGACAAAAAATAGTGTAGGCTATGACAAAAAATAATATAGCCTATGACAAAAAAAAAGGGTGACAGGCCATGGCGTTATCACAGATAAAAGTCTACGCACACTCCATGCTGGAAAATTCATGGGAAGCCCACTGATTGAAAGTCTAAAGAAAGTCATGCAAATACTACTGTGTACAAAAAAAGCAAACTCACTAGAGTCTCTACATTTAGCACAGAGCAGATGGTAGACACTTTGATGACAAAGCTTTAATAGCTCCAAAGTCAAAAAAGCTCCAAAGTGGGTTCCATTGCCGCCAAAGATAATCATATATGTTTCAATACTAGCACACAATGATGTGCAGATCGTAGACTTTGGTGCTTCTGATCATATGACAGGAACAGAATATCTATTCACATCTTACAATTATTCCGATAGACAGCAGATAGTAAAGATGACAGATGAATCTATCTCTCAAGTCGAGGGTGTTGAGTTAATATCGATGACCAATGTCATCACTTAACATGATGTCCTCTATATTCCTAGATTATCTTGTTACCAGTTGTCAATTAGTAAATTAGTTAAAGATATGAAATACATTGCTCATTTTACCTTTAGTGGTTGTAAATTTCAAATTCTAATGTTAAGAATGGAGATTGACAATGCTAAAATAGTTGATGAACTCTATCAGATTTAGGCTTACAAATCTGAATCTAAAAAAACTCCAAGGGTCATCAATTTATCTACTCAAGATGATCAATTAGAATCAAATAAAGAAAATAAAGTAATGTTATCTCACTTTCGATTAGGACATCCGAATTTTATTCACCTTCAAAAATTATTTTTTTCACTATTTATTAATAAAGAACCTAGCTCCTTTCAAAGTGAAATATGTCAATTATCAAAATATTCTCGCACCTCTTATCCAATATATCCATATGCATCATCTCAGCCTTTCTCTCTTATTCACAGTGATATATGGGAACTCTCATGGGAAAAAAATATTAATAGTATCCGATGATTTGTCTTATTTGAGGATGATCACACCCGTCTCACATGGCTATATCTCATGTAAGAATAAGCTAAACTAGAAACCTTATTTCAAAAATTTCACAACATGATCCAGACCCTGTTTTCAAACCAAAATTCAAGTTTTATAGACTAACAATGACAAGAAATTCTTTGAACATTCCTTGAGAGACTATCTATCAATACAGAGAATCATTCATCACAGCTTCTGTTATGATACACCTCAGCAAAAAAAATACATGAGCACAAGAACAGACATAATCTTGATGTAACTCGTTCCTTGATGTTCACTACTCATGTTCCTCATCATTTTTAGGAAGTAGATGTCCTTAAAACCATTTATCTCATCAATCGGATGTCTTCTCGAGTCTTCTAGTTCAAAACCTCTCACCAGGTACTCCTCATTCATTTCTACACACTCATGTCATGTTTATCCTTCTATTTAAAATATTTGAGTATTTTGCATTTGTTCACATCTACTCGCAGTACCGGAGAAAATTAGATTCTATAACACTTAAATGCAATTTCTTGGGGTACTCACCTTCTCAAAAGGGGTACAAATATTACTGTCCGTGCACACGTCAATTCTACGTATCCATGAATATTACATTTTTTGAAAATCAATCATTTTATCTCAAACATGATATTCAAAAAGAAAGAAATATATTTTAGGAATATCTGGCTAGAGAAGTTGCACCTCTCATTCTTCCACGAAGCGAGTCAGCCTATCCAAACCTAATCAGTCTAATGATCTTGAGAAACATATACTACCACAACCAGAACCTAATGAGTTCTATGTCTATAAAAGGAGAAACAAGTCACTTTTTGATAAATTCCAATAACTACCTATGCAGAACCAAACTCTCAATCCGACAAATAAATCTATACAAATACAAGGTAATTCCTATCATTCACATATTTCTATTGATTATGAAGATAATATTATTCTTGAGGAACCTGATGACATGCCTATTGCTTTAAGAATGGGAAAGGGAACCTATACTCAACATCAAATCCATGAGTTCATTGCATATGATAATCTATCTCTTAATCATCATGTCTTAGTTAGCTCCTTGAATGAAATTCAGATCCCTATATCTATTCAAGAATCTCTCAAAGTTTCATAATGAAAAAGATGATCAAAAAAGAAGCAAAGGTATTGAAGAAAAATAAAACTTAGATGGTAACTAAATTACCAAGTAAGAAAAAGATAGTAAGCTACAAATGAATTTTCACGATAAAGTATAACTTTGATGGCAACATTAACAGGTACAAGGCTCGTCTAGCGACAAGAGAATTTACTCAATCCTACGACATTGACTATCAAAAGACATTTGCTCTTGTTGCAAAGCTCAATACAAGAAAAAGTTCTCTCTCTAGTTACTAATCTGAACTAGCCATTGATTTATTTAGATATGAAGAATACTTTTCTAAATGAAGAGCTCGATGAGAAAGTATAATTGGAGATCCCACTAGGCCTAAACATACCAGAAATACCCGACTCAGTGCTGAAGTTGAAGAAATTCTTGTATGACCTAAAATAATCACACATGACATGGTTTGACAAGTTCACCAAGGTAGTTAAAAGGTATAGCTTCACTCAGTGTCAGATGATGTTTATTAAGCATCTTGAGGGAGGACGGAGTATCATTATTATAGTCTATGTTGATAACATCATCCTCACAAAAGATCGCCAAAAGAAACTTGAGAAATTAAAATTATTTTTGGCCAATGAATTCGAAGTCAAAGACCTAAAAAATCTCAAAAAACTTCCTAAGCATGGAGATTGCTTGGTCAAAAATTGAAATATCAATCTCTCAGAAAAAAATATGTGCTAGATCTTCTAAATGAAATTGGTATGACTAGATGAAAACCTGCTGAAACTCCAAAGATACCACAATCAAATTCAGTATGCAATTTAGTGGAGCTCCAATAATTAAAAGTAGATATCATAGGTCGGCCGGCAAACTCATCTACCTCTTGTACACCATAATTAACATCAATTTCACTGTTAGTGCAGTTAGCCAGTTCAGGAATAACCTAGCTGAAGAACACATGTAGACAGTATACTAGATTTTGAGATAACTCAAACTGACACCTAGTCAAGGGTAGTTCTTTGAGAAAACTAGTGATAGGTACCTAAAAATTTTCACCAATGCTGATTGGACAGACTCACATTTTGACTGACGATCAACCCCAGGGTATTACTCTTCATGTGGGGAAATTTAGTTGCTTGGAGAAGAAAAAAGCAAACTATAGTGGCAAGAAGTTCAGCGAAAGTAGAGTTTAGAGCTCTTGCCTTGAAAATTTGTGAAGGTATGTGACTGAGCAAAATCTATTATAAACAAAAGATCAATGTTAACAAATCTATACAAATCTTATGTGATAACCAGTCTACGATTAGCATAGCAAAGAATCCAATTCACCATAATAGAACCAAACATGTGGAGATAAACATGCATTTCATCAAGGAAAAGATCAAAAAGGAAGTGATGGATCTATCTTACATTCCTACAGCTCAACAAACAATAAATATCATTACCAAAGCCTTGACAAGAAAAAAATTTGATCAGTAAGTATTAAAGCTAGAATTGCTTAACATTACAACTCAACTTGAGGAAGAGTGAGGAATATTATGTGATGAATAGCTATGGACAGCCGTGGATAAGACATGACGCAAAAAAATCAAAACCTCTCATCATCATTCCAAAATTGATGAAACATGGAATACAAAGCCAAGAAGAGCATGACCAAAATTTGAAAAAAAAAACTGACAGATTTAGCCTTTTGCTAAAAATTGGTAACTTGCATGGGAGACCTGCTTGGATTATGATTGAGGCAGCCATCGTGCTGCTCATTCAGATGGAGACTGAGAACATCAACCTTTTGCATCAAGTTAGTGATATCCATTTCTGCTTGAGATATTTCCTGAAGCTCAGATCTCATCTGAAGTGCATTAGAAAATTAGAAATATAGTTGGCAAGAAACAACTTTAATGAAACAAAAAAACCTAACATTTTCTTCAGACAAAACTGGCAGAGTTGAGCGTCCCTTAGATGGCCCGAGTCCTCTTTCAAGTACCATCCTCTTCTCTCTCTCTTTTTGCAACTGCACCTGAAGCCTTGCCACCTTCAAAATAAACTACTGAATCAGAATTGTATTTCTTGCATCACAATCCAAATAAATCTATTATAGATGTATGTTGCAGTTTTTATTACTTTTTATATTTTTGATAGAATCACCCAACATGTGGGTTGTATAATCATTTTTGCTCATTATATAAGAGTATTGATGTATACATTTAATATAATATTACTTTCATTTATGTTTTTAGCATTTTTATTCTAATATACCATCAGCAAAAGGGTTGAAAAAAATTAAAAAACTGTTGGCAGCAAGCACGGGTGGTAGAGACAACAGCTGTGCCTAATGGTGGCAATAGGGGAGCACACGGTTGAGAGGCAATAGGTGTGGGCAGTTGGTGGCACGCAGTGATTTTTGGGTAGTAACCCTAAGCACACAGTAGTGTAGAGTGGAGCGGTGATGAGTGGTGGTGCACGATTGCAGTTTGGGCAGAAATCCTAATTAGGGTTTTGACATAATTATAAAATAAATAGAAGTTTCAAGGTGCAATCTTATTCTATATTTTAAAGAACAATAATTGTCACACATCATAGAGAGGTATTATCACAATAAAGATAACCATTAGATATTATATTAGAATACTTCAGTATACCCAGTATCAAATGACAGATAACACCAAAGATAACCATTAGATATTATATTCAAAAAGAATACAAAAAAAATTATATATTATTGAGAAAGGCATATTGGCTATCAGTGTACTCATTTACACTTACTTGATATGAATATAAATAATTAATCTCTAAGTTAATAACAAGTTTTTCTCTTCTTCAAAATATCAATGGTTATCTTATTTGTACATTCATTATAAATACCCTGATTATCGACATAGAAAATACAATTCAAATTATTGATAATTATATTAAATTTACAATAGTTTTTTATTTTTTAAAAATATTATTATAATTAATAATAAGTATTTTAAAACTTATTGAATATAATAATATTCAACTTTAATCTTTATTACTTCGCCATATCATTCTTATTCTCAATTATCCTCTTAATTTTTTCTTTTTAAATATTTGAGTGTGTTAGACTCTTTATTTATGTATTATTAGTATTGTCACTCACTATTTACCAAATTAAAAATATTTTATCCTTAATCTTAAGATCATTTTAATCCTAGAATATGAGACATATTAGTTAGAAAATCTTACCATAATTTCTTATTCTACATACAAGACTGATATGACTAGGGACTTATTCGATCTAACACACTTAGACATATGAAAACTTAGTAAAAATGTGGCAAAAAATTATTTAAATATCTAGACATTTTTATTGATTATTGGCGAGATATGTAAGAATTATTTCTATTTTTCAAATTTTTTATAAAATGATAAAAAATTAATTTAGTCAAAATATTAAAAAATTTAAAAATGATAACTCATTAAAATATATGTCAAACTAATTTCATACTTAATGCATAGATTAGAACTTAGAATATTATCAAACTTCCTAAGCTTCTACACCATAACATAACTACGTTACTAAAAAAAAGAATACATATTTGATTTAATGCTTAATGTGGTTTTTACTGTAATCTCACTCATCAATCAGATACCCTCTTCTACAATTTCTCAGCATATACTTTTTCAGATTCTACTTCCTAGAAAAAAAACTATTTAAACTGCCTCCTAGAGTTTATTAATATGTTATATCCTCGATCATTCTTTGAAAATAAATAAATTAGTATCTAGGACTTTGAAATATAATTTCCTTCAATACTCTTATACTCCAATAGGGTGCAAATGCTTCTCACTAATGATTGGTAAAATTTTAGTGAGCTTGCATGTTATCTTTTCTAATAATGAGTTGTTTTTTAAGAAGTCTAGGAAGACCATGAATCCAACAGTTGCACACGAATCCATTATTATTACTCCCTTATAGCAATGTCGGGATCAATAGTTAGCCGAGAGAATCACCCATTGACTACATCAGAGTATGTTGATACTCAATATAATGCTACTCTCAAGTCTCAAGGAATTATCATATTTACCAACAAATTTAAATTTAATTGAGTATGTAAAGAGGGAGGCATTCCAAAAAGAGAGATCACCTATAGTAGACAACCTCTATGCCAATAAAGTATTTGAGTGTCCAAAAGTCTTTAATTTGGAACAATGCCCGAAGATACTTCATGAGTTGTGTGATTCTTATCTCATCTCTCATAATCAAAATATAAAATATAAACATTATAAATAAAATCATAATGCCATTAGAATTCTTTAAAACAAATAAAAAAAATCCATAATGCACATGTATAAATCAAACAAGATAACTGCCAGTAAAAATCTTACAAAACAAACTCTCTATAATTAATTCAAAACTTCAAGTCATATAATATCTTCTATAATTTATAAAATATATCTAATTACATTGTTCAAAATCATAGTTATGAAATGTGCACCTAATGTGTGCCTAAAGCTCATGTGCCACCACTCTCAATGAAAATGTCTTGTTTCAAGTGAGGCATTGTGGTGTAAGGCACCAATATTGGTTGATATTGCAGCGCCAAAATTGGTTGACATTGCAGTGCCAAAATTGGTCGACATTGCAGTGCCAAAATTCTTTGAGGAAGGGCAGCACTTCAATCCAAAGCTTGGGCTGGTGGAGATTCATGAGTAATAAGTATTTTTGGGAAGACTTTATGAAAGATAAATATGATAAAGGCAATAATAAATTTCAAAACTCAAAAAAGGCTTCGAATACATGGAAACAAATATTTAATCAAAGACATACAGTGAAAACTAACTCAAAACAGACTAAGAATGGATGAAAATGAGTTCTCAACCCCCAAAGAAATTTCACATTGAAAAGTGCAAAAGAATTAGTGAGACGTAGTAGAAATTCATCATAACTGTATAAATAAGTATGAGAAAGGGTTTGCACAAACAAAATAAAGATTTTTTTTGTGGAAAGCCTTAAAAAAGGTTGTGTCAGTGGATGAGAGGCTACAGTCGAAAGACATAATATTAGTTTCAAGATGCGAGTGCTATGAATCGGCTACTGAAACAATAGATCGCTTACTATCAACAAGAAGAGTAGCAGAGAAAGTATGGAGGAGACTGAGAAAAAAAATAAGTATTAAAAACAAATGAGAAGGATTAAAAGATAGGTTACTAAGATGAAGTAAGAAAGGTAAACAAAACTATGAAGAAATGTGAATAAGAGTAAATGCGTTGCATATAGTAATTTGATGTATATGGAAGACGAGAAATAAAAGTAGATTAGAGGGAACGAAAATGAAAGTAGAGAAATTATTGGCATAGGTAAAAAGAGAAATAGAAAGGCTATCGGAAATATTTCCGATTAATATTAGAAAATGAGAAACAAAACCAAATAAGGTGAAGGAATTGGACTTAATTAAAAAAGGTACATTCTCAAGGCATTAAAGAAATCAAATGGAATAAGCCGCCGCAAGGGACAACCATCCTAAATACGGATGATAGTTTTAATAGAGAAATGGGTAAATCGAGAGGAGGCATACTGAGGAAAGATGAGGGGAGCATAATTAAAGCTTTCTCCTTAAGAGATAGGGCAGATTCTGTACTGCATGCAGAAATATTAGCTCTGCATCAAGGATTAAAACTATGTAAAAATGCAAATATTTATAAAAGCCAGATACAAGTAGATTCGAATTTACTGGTAAAGCTAGTTGTAGGAAAACTAGAACTATGAAAATATATGGAGGAAATATACAATATTAGAAACTTGTTCAACGAACTATAATGTAGTAAAATACATGTATACAGAGAAGTAAATACAGTGACAGATGAACTGGCAAAAGAGAGATTCAAGAATGAAAATAAATGGCTTCCTGAAAAATATTCAAGGCAGTATAAAAGGATTAATACACTTAGATAGGATAGGGTGTCCATAGGTAAGAAGGGCGAGAGAGGAGAGATAGCATGGGATAAATGGGGTGAAGGTTTTTGTTTGATTTTGGTGGTTTTAATGATTTCAGGTAAGCCAGGGAGCAAAATAATTCACAAGTTTATAAGAAATCAGGCAAAAAGAGAATATACAAGAGGAAAGAACATATGGAAAGCCCTGCAACTAAAATAATGAAGAGAAGCTGATATGAAAGTAAAATTTATTTTATTTAATTATTTATATTGATTATATGAGATTTGCAAAGGGAGGGAAGGAATATGGGGTAAATGGGCAAGGCATGGAAATAGATATGCTTGTTGTGTTGTTTGTTTTGCAGGAATAGAAAGACAATTCTGTTTAGATATAGGTATAAAAGATGGAAAAAAAATTAGTGTGTGTGGGGGATAGGGTGTGGCATGGATTTGTGCTGTTGTCTTGTAGGAAAGAAGGGCAAGGTAAAATAGAGAAAGGGATAAATAGAAATGAAGGTTTATTTTGCTGGATTTAAAAGTCAGTAGTAAAGTAGCAGTAAATAGCAGCATACAGCAACATACAAGGTTTAGAGGTAGAATCTAGTCCTGTGGGCATGTGCAGGAATGGATTCTCCGTCCTTGGCTAAAAAGATCCTAGTCGTGTGGGATGTCTTGATACAGAATTCATCTCATCCCGATCCTGTGGGATGTGCTCTGCTAGCATTGTTGATGCTGTGATTTTGAAGGCATGGATATATTATGTTTGGTGGTATATGCAAGAGTATTTATTTATTATGTTTTCATGCTAGTACAGCAGATAAAGAATGAGCTATTCCCTGGTGGTTACTAAATATTGATGAAAATAAAATGGAAAGAGAAATGGGAGGGATTGAGAGTGACATGGATAATTGTGTTGTTTGTCTTGCAGGAAGGATATAAGGGTAGGAAAAAATGAGAAGATGAATAGATAGAAAGAGTTCTCTGTCTTGTAGAAACTCAAAGTGCAACATTAAAGTTGCATAAAATGTAGTATACAGCAACAGACAGAGGCCCGTGCTCACTATAGAAATCACATCCCGATCCTATGGGATATACTCTGCTAGCAGCGTTGTTGCTGTGATCGATCTCGGGACTTTTAATGTAAGGACATACAATAGGGAGAAAAGGTGGTAGGAGCTAAAAGAAAAATTGGTTAAAACAAGAGGACAAGGCAGGAGGCAGATTCTAATATTATGTCATCTTGTTGTATTTTTTCTATGATGTTATATATAGCATGAAGTATTAGTTGAAAAAAAGAGAAATATATAAGAGGATCTAAAGACTAATGTGGAGCAAAGGGGAGCAAAGTGAAAAATAAGAACCACAAAGTTAGTTAAAAAAAAAGAAAAGATAGAATATATTCTAAATTAGGATAGACACTTAGCAAGGAAGAACTAACCAGACGAGAACTACTTGATTTAATTTTTCAAAGAAACAGAATAGAGATATTAATAGATAATCAAAGCCCATTATTTGTTATTTAGCTAGCTTTGTTTCTAGAAAACAAAAGGTTGTAAATGAGTTAAATTAGTTTTATATTTTACCAAAGGTATTCATCTGCCAAAAGAGAAAATTATAATAATATAATAAAATTTTCAAAAAAAAGGACAACACTGCAACGTTGGGAGAGGAAGAGAGCATGCATCGACTGTCGGGAGAGGAACACAACCATCGACTGTCGGGAGAGGAAGAACGCAGGCATCGGCTATCGGGAGAGGAAAAATACCGAAATTGGATTGATTTTTATTTCTTTGGGTAGGTTTTTTATTTTTATTTTTGGTTAGTTTTTATTTTTTGATGAGATCTAACCCAAAACGAGATCATTTTGGGTTGGTTTTTATTTATTTTTTTTAAAACAAAACATCCCAAAACAATGACATTTTGGGGTTTTGATTATTTTTTTAAATCAGATCACCCCAAAATGAAATCATTTTGGAGTGTTTGATTTTTTTTTAAATGAAAGACACCTCCAAAATGGTGTCGTTTTACATGTTTCAAACTTAGCCATATAAAAACCACTCTTTCTAAGATTACACCCTAAAATTCTCAAAAAAAAAATCATTTAAAAATACTTTCAAAGTTGGATTGAGGAGGAAAAAAGAAAAAAAAGACTCAGAGATTATTTGTTTCATATTTTTGTTGTGAAAAGATTATTTTAAAAAGGTGAGATATATTTTCAAAAAATTCTTTAAAATAAAGAAAAAAATTTTCCAAAAAACTTAGAAAAAAATACGAAAATTTCAAAAAACTAATGTGAAAAATTAGAAAAAATATAAAAATTATGAAAAATTTTTATTTTTCCTATTTTTGTGGCAAAAATAATTTTTTTAAAGGTAGAGAAATATTTTCAAAAAATTCTATAAATAAAAGAAAACTTTTTCCAAAAAACTTTGAAAAAAATACGAAAACTTCAAAAAACTTAAAGTAAAAATTAGGAAAAAAATCTGAAAATTATAAAAAATTATGAAACAGTTAAAAAAAATTTTTAAATAATTTTAGTTGTTTGATTTTTTATATCCAATAAAAAATAATTTTATTGTATTTATAATTTATAGATTTATAATAAAAAATATATTATGTGTTTTTTTTTATTTTTTCTCAATATAATTATTATTTTATTATTTATTTATTGTAAAGCTAAAGATACATAAAAATGGAGAAAGAGATTAAAGTTAAAGTAGAGACTATGAGTGAAAGAAAAGATTCAAGAAAAAAATATGCCCATTTATTGAATGATAAAGATACAAGTATGCTTATTTGTAATAAAGTAACTAAAGGAAGAATTTATAGATAAAAACAACACCTTGTTGGAGATTTAAGAAATTCAAAAAAATGTACAAGATATCTCAAACATGTTAAGAAAGAAATAAAAAATTATATGCTAACCAAAAAAACTCAAAAAATTAAAAAAAAAATTAAAAATTTTAATGTAAATGAGGATATGTTTGAGTTCCAAAATGAAGATGATAAAAACTTGGAGGTTACTAACAAAATAGGAATAAAGAATGTTTCAAATAATGATAGCATTGGAAGGGGAAGTGGGGGTAGTGGTAGTTGTTTAAAGAGAATAAAGCAAAAAGATCATATAGATCATTTCTTTACTCTTAATACAAAAATAGTTGTTCAAAATAGAAAAATATTCAAATACTATTAATAATGCATATGAGAAAGAGACTAAGGAGAGAACTGATATACTATTTTGTAGATAGATGTACTATGCTACGATTCCATTTAATGCGATGAACTATGCAAGCTTCCAACCAATGCTTGAAGTGATTGGACAATACAATGTGAGCTATAAAGGATCAAGTTTTCATAATATAAGGGTTACTAATCTCAAAAAAGAATTGACTCTTACAAATTATTTAATGAATGACAATTTCACAAAATAAAAGAAAAATTAACATCAATTATGTCAGATAGATAGACTGATTAGAGGTGTCAAATGGCTTGTCCCATTTTTAGGGGCCCGTGCTAGGCACGGCACGGTATAGTAATTGTGTCATGCTAGGTCATGCAGGGACATGTTGGTTCTGGCCCATCTGGCTAGGTTTGAGGCTAGTTTTGACTATTTGGGCCTAGTTCGGGTCATTTCAAAATATTTAGTCTAGAATATTAAAATTATCAAAAAAATTTAAATTTTAATTATTTAATACTTAAATTATTTATAATTAATTATTAAATTAAAATAAATAAGTAAGAATTAATTTTTTTTAATTTTAATTTATTAAATTAAATATAAACATAAAATATAGTATAATAAACAACTAAAATTTAAAAATTAACAATGTCTAAATTAATTAAAAACTAAAATTTTAATACAAACCAATAAAAATTACAAAAAATATAAATGAAGATTCAAGAATCAAGCTATAAAGTAAAATAATAAAAAAAATAAACAGAAATAATATCAATCTAAAAAGATAAAAAAAAAATAAAAAATTATCGTGAGCATTATACCATATGAATAATGATGATATAAGATAAGTATCAGTATCTCAATTTGTCAATCGTCATCGGTCGACAGTCGTCAATCATCATCAATATCCCACAAATCATTATCAGCAACCAACTCCTCTACTTTTACTACAGTCCTAACATGAACCTGGATGCCAAAGCTTGAATTATCCCAATCATTCATACATGCTAATACCTCAATAATACATGACCTTAATCTAGATCTCTTATTTGAAATCATATTCACTACAATATAAAAAACAAACTTTAATACAAAACTTGACATCAGATGAATCAGTAGATCTCATACCACCTTAGAAAACACGAGATAGGTGGACTTATATGATTTTCATCATTATAAAATATCAAGATTCTTATTATCGAGATATGATAAAATTAAGCAGTAATCAGTATCTAAGTACCGAAATAGTTTGCTCTTATTCGACGGTCCACCCTATCGTTTCCCCCTCACTACATAAGTGAAAAAGTCATCGTCTACGAATATGATATCTATGTTCATACCCGGAACCTCACTACAACTACCATCATACATAGTATTATAGTATGTAAAGAAATGAGTCACAATTCAACTTAGAAATAAATATGCAAGAAAATTGTTGGTATAATGCCATTACTAATAGACCAAATGATATTTAGGAAAATAATATACTAGTTTTGAATAGACATTCTTGCAGAGAAGATAATTTCATTAGTCCTAAAGATTTATCAGAGAGCGACATAGGTAGTTACAATTATACCTAGATCGAATGGAAACAATGTGATTAATATCTAAGTCACACAATACACCCTGAGCTTTGACAGACTTTTTAAGCTTAATAAGCAAAACAACAAACTATTAGACCTACAAATACTAGTTTTTCTAAGGCCACAACCATGATAGATATGATGATTTCTTGAGAGTACTCTAGTTTATGTTATTTTGGTACCACTAGATCATGAAGATCTACATCCACTGCATTTTTATTCACCACCTTACTCTAGATTATTGGATAATAGATTAAGGAACTAATACTCATGCTACAATAATTATACTATTTTTAATTTTTTATAAAATCCAAATTATCTAATATTATCATGGGCAATAACACATTGGTATGAATCAAGGACATGCCAATATTAATATTAATCATTTTCTTTAATATGTGTTTTGTATGTACAAGTGTTTTCTTATAATTTATTTTTTATCAATTATTTTACAAAGCAACAAAGTTATGATAATTGCTTCTCTTCTAGTTATTTTTATGCAAGACTGTGAGACCAAACAAATGACTTCTTTAGTGATTGAGAGGGATAATTTGTACAAATTTTTCTCAACTCACATGAGTTCCTATAGATGTATGACTACTATTGATTTACTAGTGATTTAGTGTAGATTGATATATCCTTCACTATAGAAACTGAAGTTTCTAGAGCTAATTATCAAAAAAGTAATATCAATTTATTGTGATGCATTCAATTAAAAAAATATACTAGAACTTCATATTCAACATATCAAAAGGATACTAGAAAGGGCCTATTTCATTTGATCCACTAAATTATTTAAAGATCATGCAGAATGATCACATATTAATATTTGACATATTTCATTACTTTTATTGATAATTATAATTTATTTATATGCTTTGAATATTTTAAAAAAATGTCAATTCTTTTTCATCTAAACAAAATTTTATATAAAAAATCAATTTAAATATAATCTTAACATGCTAAGAAGTGATAATGTATTACAATATACTTTTCATCAATTTTCTTATTTTTTTGAGGAGCACTATATAATTCAACTGACATTTTGTATTTCAACTTTTGCATACAATAAGATAGTTAAGAATAAAAAATGATATCTATTTGAAAGAATTAGAAGTACAACTAAATATTTTTGGGTATAAATAATATTAAATATTAAATTCTTAATCAATCAAATTTCATCTTCTGCTCTTTCAAGTTGTATTCCATTCAAGTTTATACATGCTAGAGATAGACTCTTTAACTTTTACTCAATAATTTTGAATGCACTTTATTTATTCCGAATCTCTCTCCAAGTAAAGAGAAAATAGCTACAAATTCTATCAAAAATATATTCATTAGATACTCTAAAACTCTGAAAGAGCATACAAATATTATTTATCAGAAACTAGAAATATTATTATGAGTATTGATGTCATATTTTTTGAAAAGAATTTTATTTTAAACACTCAATTCAAGGAATGTATCTTCAATCACTATAATAGTAGACACATTAGTATGTCAACTTGCTGATTCACCACTTGATTCAGGTGTGAAATTACCTATAGATATTAGTTCGTCAATTAATTATAATAGATATAGAATGATTATAAAAAATTTAAATTATCTAACACTAACTAGATCATATATTACATATGTTTCTAATATAATTAATTATTTTCTAGACTCTCTTACATAGATTTATATTGATGCAATATTTATGATTCTCATATACATGAGAAAACTTTAGGATGTAAAATTATTTAGGAATTATAAATATAATTGAATAAACACAAATTTAATTTCTAATCGAGCTCATGCAATTACAACAAAGGGATCCACCACAAATTTTTGTATTTATTTAGTGGCATTATCTCTTTTAAGAGAAAGAAGTAAACATTTATTTTGTTATATAATACATAAATAGAATACGAATCTATGAAGTCAAGTATATGTAAGCTCCAGTGAACCACACCTATTAGAGGAGTTATGTCTACTAATTAATTATTAATAACACTCTACTGTAATAACTCCTAGAGGTATCAAAAGGGTCATGTCGTGCCGGTATAGACCACTTTTTAGTGGCCTAGTTGGGCCACCGAGTCGTGCCATGCATGACACAACTCAATAATGGCCAGGTTGGTACGGCATGACCAGCCCTAGGCTGGCTGGATTTGGGCCGGGTCATGTTGAGTCGTGCTAGGTCAAGTCCAATTATTCCAACCTAGGCCTAGCATAGCTAGCCAACTAGGACTCTGAGTCCAAGACCGAGTCGCACTCGACTCGACTCACCCAATCAACCTCACTGTCACCATCTAGGTCTCACTCCCACCACCCACTAGTTGTGGAATTATGAATTAATTATTTTAAATTTATATTTTTACAAATTTCATATATTTAATTTATCCTTTATGAGTTGCTACATTACATTATTTATTTATTTCACATAAATAACAAAGAATAAATTTTTTAACACAAATGAAAGTATAATAAATAATCAAAAATATCAAAAAAAAAATATATTCATCACACCATTCATCATTCAATCCAAAAATAAATAAAATAACACAAAATCACAACTCACAACAACATAAGAAAATCATCAATCTCAAACATAATAATACAAGCTCAATGTCTCAATCCCAATGTCAATTAGTATAAGTATGTAACAGATCATCATCGTGTAAGCACCAGATAGTATACCTAGCAGTGAGCTCAACCTTTTTAAAGTCTCATGAGTCATCATCTGCTAGCAACACATATGCTCTTTTCCAGCATAATCTCAATCATGGATGTTCAACCTCAAATTCTCATAATCCTTCATATATGTTAGTACCTCAATGATATCTAGCTATAATATCTCTCTTATCCGAAATCATAGACTATAATAGAAAAAAAAATTGATGCTATGCTCGATACTAGAAGAGCCAAAAGATTTTGTGTTATCTTAGACAGCACAAGATATGTGGACCCATATAAATTCTACTATTATAAAATATTAAGGTTATTATTATTATGTGATAAAATTGAGCAGTAATCAGTATTTAAGTACCTAGACAGCAAACTCCTATTCGACAAATCACTTTGTTATTTTTTCTTTGCTAACTGAATGGAAAAGTCATCATCTCGGAATAAGATATCTGGCTATAACAACTATCATACTTAATGTTGTAGTATGTAAATAACTCAATCAAGTTCTCATGAATAAACCCTTTAAGTTAGTATTTTCTACCCCTTCCACCTTAATCATAGGGTCCATATAGGTAGTCAGATAATAAAAAGATGAAATAGTGAACTAGTACTTTAAATACTTTATTTCCATCTCAAGAGTCATGTCATTAAATATTGGGTCATAATTAAACATCCTAAACATACCACTAATATTGCATATCCACCCGAGAGCAGTGCAAGTCATCAGAATATAAACTAACAAATACATATTCATGTCATAAAAAATATTTAATAGTTTTTTAAATAAAATTCATGTATCTTAGTCTCTATCGTCAATAATAAGTTCATCACACTTACTATTAACATAGTCAGATATTATATGTTCGTATCCAACACATGATTCTAACATCGTATATGTGTTATTCCAATGGTATCTCACATCTGTTTGAAATTTTTTCTTTTTTAGACTAGTAGACAAACATAGACTACCAAACTCATGTTATTTGTGGGCATCCAAAGATATTTTAGTGAGTTATGTTTTTTTAAGGCTAATAAAATAACATTCAATCTTGCTTGTACTATCAGGCTAATAATGTGACACATGCATCTAACGTGAAAAATCTCTTTTAATAGTCTATCATTAATTGTCTTAACAAACATATTAATAATTACTTTATTTATAGATACATTATCAAATATGATATTATATATTTTATTTTGAATATTATATTCTCTAAAAATTCTCAACATGTACTCATATATAGCCTAACCATTATGAGGATGGAGAATATCTGAAAATCATAATATCTTTTTATTTAATATTCATTTATAATCTACATATTTGGTGGTGAGGCATTAACACTACGTCATTATATTTCTTAAATTTATTAATTATTATTTATTTTTCTAACTTATAATATTTAAACATGTCATTCTTAGATGTTGACCTAAGAATCCTATGATATGCAGGCTGAAAATAAATCTGTATGATATTGACTACAATTTAATCATTCAAAATCTAATCATAAGACCTATCATGATGATTAATTTGGTCATGTCTTCACTCCCTTAACTCGTTGCGGTATATGAAAGGGGTCAACATAAAAGCTAAACTAGATCTAAGCTCAAAGACCCCATCACTCAGTTAAGTTGGCTTATTATCCAATGCATCATATTTTTTAGTATAAAGTTCAATATACCTCTTTAGATGCCTAGTCCCACATGCACTCCTACAAGTATATATTCTCTTATAATAATTACACTGAACTAATTCTTCATCGATATTCCTAACATTTTTATTTTGCACTATATTAAAATGAGTCCATACTATATATGTTTTTCAAATTTTTTATTTTTAGATATTTGAGTTTGGATCAAGACCATGTAAGATAACATAATTTCAACCTCGGACCTTTCTGAGGATTATCAATATTAATATTATCTATGTTTACATTAATATTAATCTCGTTATTATTTAATTCACTATTTTCCATTTAAAACTTTTTTAGTTTATTAATTATATTCTAAATTTGATTTTCTATTTTAAAAATTATTTGATATTAAATTATTAATAAAAAAAAAGTAAAAAAACTAAATAAAATTTAAAAAATAATATCCATTTATAAAATACTTATTGAATAATTATGCTTCCACGGTAGTGATATTAAGATACAGAAATAATAGAAACAACAGAAAACAAACAATATTTATATCCAATCCAGGAACCAACCACGTCATAATCAAAAAATGAGAAATAAATACAGAAAATAACATAGTTCGCTAGTCGCTCAGTACGACTAGCTACATCCACCAGAAAATACTTATGCGTTACAGATTAAACCAACCAAAACAATCTTACAGTATGCAGCACAGAACAGTCGTGTTAAATCACGTAGAGAGAAGAGAGAGGGATGATGAACAGTTCCCTGGGTCCAAAAAATAGTCGTCCGAAATTAAAATTACAAACATTTTTATAATAAAAAAAATCTCTCTGTTCATTTAACCAGAATGGGTCGGATCAAGAAACAGGTCAGCATTGCTCCAAAAATTTCAGCTTGCTGACTGGACAGCGAGACCTCCATTATTGTGCTACTGCTGCATCCCCGACCTCTTAATATTTCATTTACTGTACTTACATGAAAATATTAAAAAGAAACAAAAATATTTGGTTATACAAACAGATTATCAAAAAATAAATTACATATACAGCAATACTGAATAAGAATAGGATAGAAAAAACTAATTCACTTGCACCATAGTCTGCTATCCACACCTAAGTCCCAAGAGCAAAGCCGAAACAAACCAAAAGAAAATAGCAAGATACAAAAGAAAATAGAGAAAAGAGAGAGAAAAAAGAGAATTGAGAATAAGAATATGAGATTTAGAGAGAGGAGAGAAGATAAAAGAACATATAGATTATAAAAATTTTCTTTTTTTTAAACATATTTTTTTTAATTATTAAATAGTGCAGAAACCCAATAGCCATCGAATTTTCTGCCCTAGCCATTGGAAGTATATCCAAAGGCCTGGATGCAACTCATTTTTTTTGGACCATTGGGTCAACCGTCCGTTACCTCGATTCTAGAAAGTTCATCTCAGGACTTGCACGCTTGGCTTGGGGGGGGGGGGGGGGGGTTGGCTAAGGCGTTAGCCATGTGTGGCATGTCTGCACTGCATGGGCCTAAAACATCCCACCCAGATGCTCTCAACAATACATGTGGTAGTTTTTAAAAAAACCCATAAAGTGCAAAAAGTGAGTTGGTTTTTTTAAAAAAAAATTATTTTTTTAAATAACCAAACGGGTCAAGCGTGGTCCAATTGGACCTCGCTCAAAACCCTATCCGAGCATGGTAGCCTATCATGCTATTGGACCATGACTACAGGCCAGAAAGCTGGGTCATGCCTGACTCGATAGGAGGCCTGTCATCCCCTAGCCCAACATGGCATGAACTGTGCCTCGAGTCGACACGGCACGACATGGGTCCATGCATGGTTCAGAATTGAGCCATGTCGAGCCAGGCATGATTCTGGATCGTGTCGTGCCAAGCTAGGCAATGCTCAATCATGTAATGCCTTGTGTCATGCCCAGGCTGCCCAACCCACTTGTCACCTCTCATAACCAAACTTAATCCAAAAAAATATAGGATGGTTCGATCACTACACCCTTCGTACCTACTAGCGATTAGACTACAAACATATTCACGAAAGCTCACATCGAATCATGAGTTACTTTCATCTCTTCTAAATTTATGATTTATGGCATGTTTACCCCAATATTTACCTGTTAATTTAGTTATTTTTTATTATTAAGGAGTGTCTGACACGTGAGTTGCCCCAAAATATATATATATATATATATGTGTGTGTGATTATATTAGAAAAGTGCTTTTTTTTGAAGTTATTTCATATTACCATTTATTTTTTCTACTCTCCCTCTCCTTTTTATTTTTTTTCTCTACCATTGCATAAACCTTAGGTAAGCAATACCAACATAATTAGATATACGAAATCTTCAGCAAGATAAACATTTAAATAATGAAACATCTTTAGCAAGATATACGAAATCTTCTCCCTCCATTTTTATATTATCATTATCTCTATCATTTAGTATTCATGAACATCTTTAGCAAAATAAATATTTAAATTTTAGTCGGACACTAATCTTCACAAACAAGATGTCTATTACAAGGTATTATACTTTTTAAAAAAATAATCTTGTCTCCTAAACAAATAAAAAATCAACAGCCTTGCGATCAAGTTTGGAAGAAATGTTTAAGCCAATAACATAGTAGTTACCTCTTAGATTTTTTTAATCACACATCTATTTGAAGAGATTAGATTTCCAATGTCTTCTCTCAATATGCTCTATTATAATTAATTAAATTATAAAAAATATAACGTCAAATCCAATATTAAATGTGTGAATAGAACACATAAAAATTGATTATTTCTTTCGTAAATAGAAAATTCATGATTATTCAATTATCACATCCTATATCTTTATCGTAGATTATCAAGATGACATTTATAAAAATCTTTTTGAAAGTCTTGATGATACATTTTGATATTTATGCATCAAACTGAGAAGAGAAAAATTAGTGTTTATAAAGTTATTTTATTTATTTTACATTTTAGATTAAAATACCTAACATATAAGTTATTTGAATTATTTTTTATTAGTATATATATAAGATAAGGTATGCAAGTATATATATATATATACTAACACACTAAATCAAAAAAGAATTCTATAATTAAAATGCTGAAAAAAAAACTAGAATTAATGATCACTTACCGGTATCTAACGGGTGGTGTCAGGCCGCCATGACCCATTTTTTCAAGCCCGTACGAGCCCACATGCCATGCATGGCTCAGAATGCAACAGTAACCGTGTCTTGCTTAGCACAGCCTTGTTCACTAGAGGGCAGGCCCAGCATGGTCCACCGCCCAAAATCAGCCCAGTTACGAGCTAGTTCATGTCGGACACCTGTACATGTGACTAAGATATTTTTTAACCTAGAATTGAGATAGCACTGGCACGATCTGTGCACTCACTACATAGATCGAACTGTCACCGTATCGTCCATCAAGCATTTTCGCGTTGTGCCATCACCTCGTTTTGTGCCCACGTGCCAGGCACACAGGTAGTGCCTTGCATGGCACGTGAACCAATTTTCCTTGCCACAGCACGAATCATGTCATGAGTGCACTCGACATGGGCCCGAGCACGATCTTGGACCGTGCCGTGCCGGGCACGGCTGAACCGAGCCGGTTGACACTTCTATGATCACCTATGAAATCCATGTGTTGTATTCAATTTTAGAGGGAGCCTTGTGCATAAGGAATGA
Source organism: Sapria himalayana (assembly GCA_029783825.1). Lineage (NCBI taxonomy): Eukaryota > Viridiplantae > Streptophyta > Magnoliopsida > Malpighiales > Rafflesiaceae > Sapria > Sapria himalayana. The sequence continues at coordinate 1,597,445 of JAREIK010003544.1, forward strand.
TTTTCATATACATATACATATATATATATATATATATATATATATATATATATATATATATATGTATGTATATGTATATATTCTTGGATTCGAGACTCATTCGATGCAGCCTTTCCAAATTTCATAGGTAAAGTTGTCGAGTGTATTAATCTCTCTTCAGACCCAACACTAAAATATGAGTTTATCATAAAAATTAACTTTACTACCTATTAACTCAAAGGTAAATCTCATCCACCTATTTCCTTGATGCCCAATTTATTGATAGCTATTATTTATGGTTGCTATCAAAGGCTTTACAGTAGTCTTCTACATAAGGTTCCAACAAATGTTCTTAAAATTGCAATGAAGCATCATCCATAATAACCATAAAAAAATGGAAACTTAAGTTGGATCCGAAACGAACAATCATTAGTATTTATCGAATGTTGTTATTACACATCATAAACGCTTTTCACCAATAAAGGTTGACAACATAGTGTAATGCAAATGTACTCTACGAATGAACAAAAAGATTCATGAATAAAAAAGGATAGATAAAGTCACATGAAAGACAAACAAAATTAAAACAATAGTAGCAATTTAAACCCACTTGAACATACATCATGCTCAAGAGATGTACGGCGGTCATGCAAAGCTTTTTTTCGCTGTTCCAAGTTGGATTGAAGCAGAGCATTACATTTAATCTGTTATAGAAGCAGTGAAAAGCAAACTTCAAGAAAATCATCAATTCAATTAAAAAAATTTATTAGTAAAAGGGCTCACCTCATCCGAGATTCTATTTTGCAAGTCAACTTTACTTGCTTCCAGCTTCTGGATTTCGATCCTAGATAAGAAATAATAACTCCAATTTGAAGAATAATTGAAAACAAATATAAACAATGAGTCAAAGAAAAGGCAAACAAAGAAAATCAAGCTCAAGCATTTTAATATTTACATATATTTTTTCTATATTTGCATTATTAAGAGTGCTTGTCAACAAAGAAAGAGTGCCAATATAAATGGCGAACATTAAGCTTACAGAAAAAGCAACTATTAAATTTTATAGAAAAAATACAAACATTAAGCTTATAAAATAATAAACAAAATGATATATATATTTCAAACATTAATATTAGAGAAAAAATAAATAAATTATTATATTTTGTTATGTATCCTTGTTTTTGTTTTTTCCTATTTTACAATTTATGATGGCAGCACACAACATGTGAGCTATGCGAATATAAATTATGGTTACATATACACCTTATACCCATTTGATTTATATAGAATGCGTTTTTCATTGTTATTACAAAATTTTAGTGTAACATTTATCATGATAACATAATATTGGCTAATTAAACCCTGAGCAAAAACAAGTGGTCAACAACTATGAATGATAGGAGCACAGTAAGTTCAAAAAAAACTCGCATGGGTGTGTACAATAAGCTCTCAAAGACACACATTATGTGTGCCATAAATTCTAAGATTGTACACTCCAAGAGTGCACTATGCACCACAAATATACACATTAAACAAACAAGAAATACTAAGAAGAAAATGAACAAAATTAAGTATAATATATTACTAGTGCAATGTGTAACACCAACTCACTATTAGTGACAACCAAGAAAGTAGTGATATGAAATGAAAAAGCCTTGAAAGATGAACCAAGCCATACTGATGCAAGCACTGATATATGCATGGGAAAATAGTATTTATAATTTGTATTAAAAAAAAAGGGTTGTAGATTGTTGTTTTATTTGTTATAGATTAGGATTGAGACATGGTATAAAAGGGCAAAGGATAGTTTTAGCTTGTAAATAATGGTATTCCTCTGCCAAAATAGAGGGTATAATAATAAAATAAACCTTTAAAAAAAGAAGCTGTGATATGATGCATATGTAAATACATTATAATCTTCCAACAATACACATTGTAGGAAGAACGACATTCCATAGAGAAATGTTGATACTTATTTTTAGAGAGGAGAAAAAAAATATTATGTGTTGAGAAAGATTGAAAACAACCAAAATCATTTAGTAAATTTCACAGAATTTAATCATCATGATACTTACTAGAGATTAGTACATAAAATTCCTTTCTAAGATAATATCAAATATTTCTCAACTTCCATGTGATGTAATTCTTGTGATTCATATTCTCACTTCAAAAATCTAAGTTAGATTCAAAAGTCAAATAACCATATTATAGATAATCATTCTTTGTTTACTAATTTCTACTATTATTTCTTGAATATTTAAATAACCAATTACAAACTATCAAATATCCTTAATTATGATAGTATTTAACTTTACACTTTACTTCCTTTATCTATTTTTTTTTTATTTTTGATTGTCTTATTAGTATTTTTGTATGTGTTATATTTTAAGGCAGCTTAATTCTTATTTTATTTTTTTTATTGTTATTATCTTTTAAGATCAAAAAATATTGAAAAAAACTTATTTTAAAACTAAACAATGTGAATTGTATAATCTTTATTTTATGATAGATTATTCTACTAAGTATTTGATTATTATTGTTTATTTTTTTTCATTGTTAACTTTTTTATTCATCTTTGGCCTAAATGTATCAAGTGGGCTGAACAAGTTGGCATGACACAATTCATTCATGCCTGCCACAACACCTAGGCATAGTGGTGGTGGTGCTGTCCTGGGATATGACTCATGTCATTCTAGGTTGAAATTGCATGGGCCTCGCATTGTGCTTGGTACAACACACATGTTTGCCACAACAAAATTTTAAGAAAAAAGAAGTGGTTACGATTTTTTTTTTCCAGTTCGAACATCCTGACAAGACCCGACACATGCCATAGCCAATCAATGGAGCGGGATCTATGGAACAAGGTCACTAGGGTGGCAAGTGGCCGGTGCGGAAGTGGTAGTTTCATGGCACTACCAACAAGACTTGGCAGTGGCACGACCCAACATACTCAATTTAGAAAGGTGAGCCATCGAGCCGTGCTAGGCTAACTACCATGTGACCATGTTGGCACAACATTGCTCGGGTAACCTACTAATGCAGCGTCCAGCATGGCACAGGCCACCAAAATTCTAAGATGTTTTTTAAGATGATAAAATGTCTTTCTTTATTACTCACATGATATAACAAGATAATACTTAAGATTATAAAATATGTCTATTATGACTCTAGTACAAAAAAATATATAAGTATGACTCATCTAAAGATTATTAATATAATACTTAATATAAAGATTATTAAGAGTGATAAAGAATTGGAGTATATATCTAATAATTTTAATAATAATAATATTGATAATGAGATCATATATGACATTTTAAGTGCTAGCACATCTATACATAAATGAGTTGTAGAAAAAAAAAATAAACATTTAGTTGAGATCGATTGAACTCCTTATTAGAAGTTTTCTAAAATTTTTTTAGAGAAATATGATCTTAAAAATAAATTACTTTATCAATCATATATATTCATTCAATATTTCTCACTCTATGACATGTTCTTTTATATATTATATATTGCAGAGAAATTATTTAAATTTCATCACAAACATAAGAAGCATTTATTTTATTTAAAATATCTCATAGAACATAACAAAATGATATTTAAGATAATAATATATTTTTTTATTACTCTAGTACCTAAAAAGAATATAAGTACTACTTATCTAAAAATAAAAAAAAATTGATGAGAGTATTCATAATTTTTGTAAGTTTGACACATTTTTTAACGAGTTTAAGATATTAATGTATTTTTCTTAATTACTTAATAATCTAATGCATAAAAATGATACAAATATTATTCACTTAAAAATACTAAAATGTTGACGAGAATCAAAATTATCTTTTTAATAAAGACTTATTTTTTAATATGATAAATTATATATTTTTTACTTACTACAATAACTAGAAAGAATATATATTTATTAGCATGAAACTAATAGTGTGGTAGTATATATGATAATTTAATAAGAGTATTATCATAACTTGAAATAAGATCAAATATAGTCAAAAAGTAACTTAATCCTAAATGGAGACCAAAATGAAATCACAAAAAGTTACATATTCTAAGAAATAAGCTAATTGAGGATTTAACGAGTAATTACTTGTACTAATAATTATATCATCATAACTTAAACTAATAACTTGGTGTGTGAGGTTTTAACCAGTGTTTAAAAAATCATTTTTTTAAGACTTGGCACGCACCTCAAGGCGAGGTGTTCATAAAACACCTCAAGTTGTTAAAAAAAGTATCGAGCTCAACGGAGCTCCATTGAGCTCGACGGAGCTTGCTGGATCTCGATGGAGCTCCTTAAGCTCTATGATGGAGCTCGAGGAAACTCCTCGAGTTCCACAATGGAGCTCGCTATAGCTCTACGGAGCTCCATTGAGCTTTTTGTGGAGCAAAGGAGAGGGGCGAGAGCAAAGGGAGAGGGGCGGGGAAGAGAGGAAAGGAAGAGGGGAAAGAGAGGGGCAAGAAAAAGGAGTGAGGGGGAGGGGCGAGGGAGAGGGGCGAGGAAGAGGGACGGGCGAGGGAGAGGGGCGAGGGAGAGGGGCGAGGGAGAGGGGCAAGGAAGAGGGGCGAGGGAGAGGGGCGAGGGAGAGGGGCGAGGGAGAGGGGCGAGGGAGAGGGGCGAGGGAGAGGGGCGAGGGAGAGGGGCGAGGAAGAGGGGCGAGGAAGAGGGGCGAGGAAGAGGGGCGAGGAAGAGGGGCGAGGAGGAGGGGCGAAGGGGAAGGGAGAGGGGCGAGGGACAAGGTGCGAGAGAGAGGGGCGAGGGGCGAGGGAGAGGGATGAGGAAGAGGTGCAAGGGGTGAGGAAGAGAAGTGAGAGCGAGGGGTAAGGGCAATGGCAAATTAATATATTTAATTAATAAATTATCAAATTTATTAAAATTTGATAATAATATTAATTAATAAATAGTAGTAAATTAAAAATAAAATAAAAGAATAGAATTTAAATAATTTAAATTTATAAAAATTTAAAATATTTTTTAAATTTTATAATTTAATAATTTGATAAAATTATCAAATTAATAAAATTAATAAGTTATAAAATTATAAAAATTTTATAATTTAAGAAGAGAATTAATTATATAATATTCCATATTATTTATTAATTTATTTTTAAATTTATATCATTTTATTTTATAAATTTAAAAATATTAATTAATTATATATTGTGATGCTCAAAAAATTTATGCCTTAACACCTCAAAGCTTATGCCCCACCTCACGAACACAAAAACAACTCACCTTATATTTTTACCCATTAAAACTTTAGTTTTAACTAATAATTACCTCTTTTAGGTTGCATATGTTTATAAATTTAAATTTATTTTTTATAGGAGCTCAAATGACAAATCAATTATGTGTATTGTACTTTTACTACAATTCCAAACAAATGATCGTTTAAGGGACATAACTTTTTTGACATTAAAGTTACCTATTCTAAGAAATAAATGAAATGGTCACATAGAAAATAAGAATTGATACACTCAAAGAAATTTGTGTTTTGGAGTGTGCTTTAGTCAATAATCTCTTTGAGCCAGATGCTAATTACTTATACGATGTGACACTATATCAGTACAAAAGATTATAAAAGATTCCTAAGATTATACTTCTCCAATCAATTCTACTATAAATAAGAGACATCTAGGAGAGATAAAATATCTGATTACTAGAACACCAAATATACCTTATACAATTGGTATAAATAAATATTTTATAAATTTTTAATGATATGTTCCTATTGACATACCTTTTCACATATTATAGGGTAGGTAAAAAATTTGTAGACATTGAGATTTCATTCAATAATTACCATCACTTAAAGTTGGCTAGGAAATAAATTTCAAGTTGCACACCAACTTATAACGAGAGAAAGTCAACAATATTTTTGTATTTTTCGTGAAATATCTTGAAATAGTAAGAGACAGAAAGTAATTTCGAGATCCAATAAATTAACAAAGTTCGTAACAATAACGACAAATTGTTAAGATATAAAATAAAAAGGTAAATTCAAGATAATTAAATTCAATACATCTAACTAATAACTTACACAAAAAGCCCTTATATATGGAAAAAACTAATTAATTTTAAAAAGGCCAATAGATTGGGTGCTTCTATGAGAAACATAAACTAAAAAAAAAGTAAAAAAAAAAAAAGAACAAATAAGTAAAAAGAAAAAAATCCTAAATTATCTACATAATATGATTCCGATTCCTACCCAATCACTTGCAAAATATCCTGAATCAAAAATATTTTTAAGGAATTAAAATATTCTTTTACTTTTCTTACTACCCTCTATCATATAACTGTGATCACATCAAGGAATTTATAAAAATATCTGCTAGTTACTTTACTACATGAATATATACTAGAACAATTATTCATTCTTTGATGCTTTTCCTAAAAAATAAGCAAATCATTTCTATGTGCTTCGTTATTATATGAAACACTTGATTTGATAAAATATATTTTGCTACTTAACTATTATAGTAAAGTATAGTAAGCTAAGAAAATTAATATTTAATATCCTCAACTAAGTGAAACATCCTAAGTAACTCACAAGTAATTATTATTATTCTAACTCTTATCTCTACATTGAATCTCATAATAAATATATCTCTTACGTTTTCAGGAAATAAAATTATCTAAAATAAAAGTATAAAACTCTATTGTAGACCTCTTCTAGGTGTATTATGATGCCCAATTTGAATCTGTATCCTTGACAAAGAATTGATATTATGAACTTTTCACAAAAACCTAGGAAATAACTAACTATATTGACTGTGTTTATCATATTTGGTTTACTCATAATCAAATAATTAATTTTTTATATAATTCTCCTATAAATAATTGAATTAATAGAAATGATCACATCATAGTGTTAAAGGCAAGTCTCAACTATGCCTAAGCCTAGGTACTATTAGGCTCATACAAATACACCTCACCTCACCTTACCTCACCTCAACGCAAGCCCCCAACACTGTCATTTATTAGGAACATTTGTTTATTAATTTTTTTGAATATCATTTTCATTGTGTTTGTTTGTATATTATTCTAATAATGGAAAGAATATTAATTAAACATAATGGAAAGAATAATGGAAAGAATATAAAGAATATTAATTTTTGAATATTGGAACATTTGTTTGTTTGTTCTAAAACTAAATTTTAGTATTCGGATTCTATTTTACAACCATAATTATGAAAGGCGCGCTTAAGCTCAAAGCACAACCACTCCCTAGCTATGGCGCATCATCTTCCAAGGCACGCACCTTACTGAAGAGGCGTGCCTTATATACAATAATTTTTTTTAAAATATATCTATTCTCAGAATTTATAATTATATATTGAAATTTATATAATTTCATTTATTTTTTTCATCAAAATTTATTTAAATATTAGGAAAATTTATTTTTTTATCAATAGAATCATATTTAATAAAAATTTATGTGCATCTAAAATCATATTTCACTTCACAAAAGCTCACACCTTAGGTGTACCTTGCGTCTTGGTGCCTTTTAAAACTATGTTTACAACTAATACAAAACTAACAAGCATTCCAAAAAATATAAAAGACCCACAAGAACAAGCAAATGCATAGATAAAGGGTTGAAGTATACGAATATCAAAATCAATTTTAAATGGGTTATAGAAGGTACCTAAGTCTTATCACAAATATTCTTGAACTAATATCAGTTTTGAAATTTCACTAGCCTCTTCTATAGCATAACAAAAGTGAGTAATCTACTTAAAATAAGTTTCATTCTAATTCTTTTTCTTCATAAACAATACACAATAAATAAAACCAGCATGACAATATGCAAGAGATTTTTCAGCAATCAATGTTTTTAATTTGCTTAAAGGAAGCTAAATTTGATATGCTTAACAATCTCATCCAGCACTGTCAATTGGTGCTCATCAGTTACCCTTACCCATTAGGTAAATACTTACTCATCTTCAATGGAGTAATCGACAGATTCCATTGACAAGTTCTTCTTTGCCTGAATTCAATCCAAAACAGGTGTAGATTGATTACCAGAAAGGAAACTATGAATTTAACAATCAAAAACAAAAATCTACATAAAAGTGCATAATTGTTCAGCCATTTTCAATAACAGATAATCCAAAGTAAACAATGATTACATTATCCATACAAATTCCCTATTAATATATTCTTAAAAAATATGGATTCTCTTAGATAAAGCTGGAATGCAAAGCAGTCCCATTCTTTAATGTCTTTAAAGAAAAGCCCATTCTAAAAATATTGCAATTGAATGAGTATATTCTTAAAAAATATGAATTATCTGTTAGTGAAAGTTGGATATGCAAAACAGTCTCATGCAAGTATAATATGATAAAAACTGTATGTGATACAGAAATGAATATTAAGCATGCCACACTCACAGAAGTTCGTCCCCAAACAGTTGGACGCCTTGTTGCATATGTGAAAGAATTTGAAATGGTTGTAGATGCATCACCATCGGCATAAATGCCTCTAGATGAAATGTTTGTTGGATTAGTACCATTGGAAAATGATAGCAGTTCATTAGTTGCCTGGGGAGCAAATCTTTCATTATTTTGATGGATATTATTCTGACACAAATCTATATCATCTAAAGAAGTCAATACAACTTTGGAATCATCCACTTCTATAAAAGAACTGAAATCCAAGCAAGCATCATTGACAACCTGAGTCGAAGAAATAAATAAATGCATTACCACACAATGTTATGCACTGTCTATGATGCAGTTATAATTAGTCACAGGGCAACATGTATACACTGAACATCCAAATACACTCACATAGAGAATCTAATACATGGCCATACAACATATAGATAAACAACTTATTCAAATTATTAGTTATATTACTACTATACCTTATGACGTGGAAAATTTATTTCCTATTCTCAACTGCACTAAACATCTGAAAAAGATTAACAGTATCTATTGTAAGATGCTCAAATAAAAATATTGAAGCATATCAATGAAAATTTTAAAATATATGTTTTTGTTTATATCTGTGAAGTTATAAAGATAATGATGACATAATAAATAAAATATTTAGGCTAATAACATGCTTAAATAAATATCTAATTGACAAATTCATTAAACCTCGGAAAATTATAGCAAAAGTAAGATGCATATTTATACTAAAATCTGGAATATGATTCCCAGATTATTGTAATATTGTAATATTTTTAAAATAGTATCAGAGTACCATTCAATGAAATTCTTTCCTATATAGAGACTATCATGTTACTCTAAAAATATACAACAGAGATTAGATACTCTAAACTAGAAAAATTAATATAATCCAAATACAAATATTGTTAATAGTTTCCTTACTAATGTTGAAGTCCAAATTAGATAATAATTTAAATTTTTTAAAATTTAATCCTTCCATCATTAAAAAGTAGAATTCTCCTTGTTTTGTTAATGAGTCAGTTAGTGATGAAAAATATTTTCTTGTTTAGACATCATGATAAATTTGTTGGCTTAATGATTCGAGATGAGATAGAAGATATTATGAGTTACTCTAACAATGATGATGAATTACATATATAACATAAATATGTCCACAAATAGTGGCAGGTTCATGTTCTATTTTGGGTAATCATGTAAATGCTTTCTCTAACTCAGGATAGTCTACTTGTACAAGAGTTTCAAATTCCTGAGTCAACCCATATGGTTATACCTGCTGTTTCACCTAACTGTAATTAGCCTAAGGGAACACTTGACTTTCAGTTTGAGATGCTTTAGGCCTCTTTTTCTTTGCCTATTTAACCAGCCCAAGACATTTCCCAGAACATTGTGAAAGGTGACTTGTTGTCAATCCTAGTGGGCAAGCAATCAAGCCTTAAGTGGAGCTTGTCCTGCTCATGATATTATAGAAAACAAAGAGGGATTCATTCTCACATAGAAAAATTGGAGAATCTTGTTGTTATTGGAGGAATTAGGCTAGATCATCTCAATTTGTGCTTGGTGGGGTGACTTCACTTTAACAATTACTGGACATCCTTAATCAGATTATATTATATCTAAATCCAAAGAAGCTGTAAAACAAGCCAATGAACTAATATTATTTCCATTTGGCCAAATTATGGTAGTTTATTGAACACTAAAATGTTGTTTCAATAGAATACCATAGGTTGCCTTCATTGTTAATCATTGTTGTGTTGAAATAAATTATTGTTCACAATCTTTGATTCTGCTTTGGTTAAACTGGCTTGTTTCTCATCTGATCTCATAGTCTTTGAGCTTTTAACACACCAATTTGAAGAGTGTGTTGAAGTTTGCTTTTGACATTTTTCTGTTTTTATTTATTTTATTTGTGTGATAGAGCACACAACACACATGGGTTGCTCCAATCAAACTTGCCTCATATATAAATGGCTTTATATATATTGAGTTGTATTGTAACTTGTTTAAGGTTGAGGTCACGAAGAGAAAGAAAATATGAATTAAAAAAAATCCAACACTGTATTGCCATACCCCAAGACAAATAAAATGATATCATTGGCCAAAAAAAATATCAAAATTCTACTCTACAAAAAAAAAGTTTAATCACAATGACATAAATGTTAACACCTAAATGTATGATCAAATAGTAGGGGATGAGATAACGAGAAGAAACCATAACAAATATAGAAGTATCTTGGCTGAAGCTAACAAAGCCCAAGAAAAAAAGTTTGGAGTGCTCCTCCTAAGCAAGAGTAACAAAATCCATAGGTATAAACACAAAAGATCCAACATGACTGAACCTAGTAACCAATTATACAATAATTGAATCCTAAAAAGATCTTTTGTAACTCATGATGCAAAGTCCAATATACTCTTAACCCAAGAAAAAATTTTCACATTGTCAACATTTGGCAAAGCATTGTTATAATCTGATTGAACAACCAAACTCTATTCAAAATAGGAGTAGCCATAAATGTCGAAATCAACTTCTAATAAATCTCTAAAAAGACTAAGAGTGCTTTCTCACCAAGAATTCAGGATTGCAAACTACCGTATTGCTCTCCTAATGCATATATGTAGAAAATACTACAAATCTAATCACTCAGACTCTTTGATACAAACTGATTTATCAACACATATAATATCCTAATAATTTTCTTCCATAATTATGTCTGAGCAACATGATAAGTCATCTTATCCTAATCAATTAGTATCCATGCCAATAACTAAATATTGTCATACATGTTGAAAGGCTCTCATGAACACATCAATGTAACCAATCCCAATCTTTATTGCATGTGTCATAAAAATTAAATATATTTCATATACTCTGATTAATCGACTATCATAAATATACTAATAATTATGTATCAATAATCATCCACATATCAATCTCAGTTAGTTTGCATGTCAACAAGTGAATAATATTATCATAAAGATAAAACATCTCTCATAAGTACATCAAGATAATCTAGTCTCTAACATCCTCACATGTGTCACAAGAATCAAATATTTTTGACACATAATTAGTCAATTGACTATCATAGATACACTAATAAATATGTATGAATAACCATTAACTTATTAATATACCATATGAATCAAATCTTTATCGAATTAGCTCACAATGTAGGGATCACCTTTAAATTTTTATTAAATTATTCTCAATAATATCATATTAATTTTAATTATTATAGCAATACATAAAATCTCATTAATAACAAATCCACACCTTCACAAAGCATTATAACCCAACACAATCATAAAGCATCACATGACATGCCAAAGAAACAACCATTATAGTGTCCAAAATGGAAAATCATTGGTACCACCATGAAAACCAATTTGATCCATCGAAAACAATCAGAAACCCTTATTGAATCCAAACTACACAATATAACTTTCTCCAAATGTAAAAAACCCTTAAAGTAATATTGAAAATGTTCAGAATCAACACCTTGAATATAAGCAACAACGGCCAACAAAACCCCTCACTAAAAGATGCAGGAAGTGTGCCGCCATTTAAAACTTTGTGTACCAACCATACTATGTCTCCACCCATGCTCTAATACTATGTTACAAACATAACCCTATTATTGTTAAAGATGATAGTAAGCAAAGAGGATAAGAGGAAAGAGAGAAAAAAAATGTTTATTGATTCGTTAATTTGAAAACCAAAAAATACAACTATAGATATAATTTCGGGCAATTCACATATCGGGTTCTCTTAACAATGTAACAAAGAATAAATAAAAAAGTAAAAATAAATCACAAAATATACATTATGTACCACATGATATTAGGCATCACGTATATTTTCTAAAAAATGAGATTTTAGAAAAAAATTAGAATTTTATGTACCCTAATTAGATTCTAGCCAACACCTCCCACATCCACCAAACTAAAGCACTAACCACGATTGTAGCACACTGATGACAATAATTTCTACTAAACACCAGCAGGTACTACTCCTCCAATATAAAATAATTGGTACAATCATAGTTGTTAAATCGAGATTTGAATCGAGAATCAGAATACTTGATTGGTAAATCAAAAATCAAGAATCAAATCGAATCGAATTGTAAATTAAATTTTTTGTGATTTTTTTCCACATTAATTAATTCCTATTTCCTACAGCCGACAATTTTTTTTTGTATTTTAATTTTTATTTTTGTCTTTTTTAATATTTTATTGTTTTTTCACATTAATTTCGTAATAACAAAATTTGGAGTTACTTTTTTTAACGTTGATTAATTTCTATAGTTAGCAATTTTATTTTTTGTATTTTAATTTTTATTTTTGTGAGTTTTTAAGAATCTTGATCTCTTGAGAATCAGTATTAAATCGATTCATGTGAATCGATTCGCGATTCAGAACAAATGAGAGTCCCCAAAAAGATTACATGAATCTACAACAGTCTCTCTAGATCTCAATATTCATATTATTTTCCAAAACAAATAGAAGAATTGTACTTAGTATTCTATCACGTATATATTATAATTCTCATGTTATCTCCCTTCTTTATTTTGAAAATGGTTGTTATTAGTATGGATGACATCATATTGAATTTGGATCAAATTTTTCAAAATCCATATCTTATTCTAAATAAAAATAATATATCCATATTCATATATTACGGATAAAAAAAATTTAAATCCATATCCTATCTATTAGATTTCAGATATTCTCCACGGATATTAGATTTATCCATACGATAATAAGATATATTTTGCTAACCTATAATACATGTTATAACTTCATGATTCATAAATTTAGGAATATAAACCAAAGTCTAAAATTAATAAAATATCATAAATCAAAATATTTGTATCAAGTGATAAATTTAAAATATTTAACATCTTAAATATAGTTTCAATAAAGTTTGGTAGATTTCATCTTCATAAAAGTTGATGAGAATGTTGTCATCAATCATGTATAATCTCAGACCCTACAATTATAAAAAAAATTACTTAATATTTGAATACTTAGGGCCCGTTTGATAAAATTTAAAAAATTAAGTGCTAAAAAATAAATGCTGAAAAATTAATGCTGAATTTTATAAGTATTGAATTTGTATTAAAAAACTATTTGATAAATTATTATTAATTGAATGCTGAATATAAATATATTATTTGATAATTATAAATGTTGAATGCTGAAAATGATGTATTTTACATATTTACCCTTGTTATCATTATATTACATATTATCCAACATAAATAGAATTTTTAATGAAATTTATTATTTTCTCTCTTAAATTAATCATGAAAGAGGATTATGATTTATGATAGCGAAGAAATGAGGAGGAGAAAACAGATTCACAAACTAAACTATAGCTTAAATAAGAAAACGAAAAAAAATAAAAAAAAAGAACAAAATGTAATTTTGGAAAAAAAAATTGTGAACAAATTTCAGTCTTCAACATTAAGTAGGTCTACCTACTTAAAATTTTCAATAAATCTTCACTTAAAATTTTAAATTTTCAGCTCACAAGTTATTTTTTATCAAACACACTTAAAATTTCAAACTATTAAAATTTTTAATTCTCAATGGTTTGAAGATTTTAAGTGTGTTATCAAACAATCCCTTAAACCCGTAATATGATTTAAAATTTATTAGTTATAAAAGTTAATACCTTCATCATGCACATGAATATCATCTTCATAAATTGATATATAATCATCTGAAACAAATAAGTCATTTCCACCTAAAAAATATATATAAAAAGCAAACTAATATTAAAATTTTACAAATATTATAAAATTCTAGGTAAAAGAAAAATAAATAATCAATAAAATAAATTTATCATCATGTTTTTTCACTTCACTCCGCAACCAACTTTTAGCACAGATCAATATTTCTATCTTTGGATGAAGTCGATTACGATGAGGGCTCACTAATCTCCTGCTAAAACTGAATGCAGACTCAAGCAATAATATATACTGGAACAACTAATATATCTCTTGCAATAATTTGCAAGATAAAATATTTTACCCCATTCAATTTCTACCATAATAAAATATCAAACTGAAAATTTTCCGACAAAATATCTTTCTCCAAGTAGTAGTCCAATTCAATTCTAAAACTATTAATTTTATTAGTCTTCATCCTTTTCACAAACAACTAATAATCACAATCAATAGTTATTGAACTCTCTTTTGAAGTTGAAGTAACCATTCCATGTACTATAGATTCTACATCAATTTCTTCGTATATTCTAGTATAATATTCTTTCACCAACTCGTAACAAAGTCATTGAATGTTATTAATTTATTCACTAAAATTATTTGGATAAACCAAAGAAAAGTAAAAGTGAAGCAAAGTCATTTATACCTAGGGTCTAATACTACAACAAAGAAATACACATCAATTTATGAATCATATTTCAATATGCATCAAATTTTGTAACCATATTTTTTTGTCATTATACTAATTACTGTATTGAAGGATACGAGTCATTTATCAAGGATTTTATTCATATAGGTTTCAAATCAGATACGCTTAAATCCATATCCATTCAAAAAATAGGATTTTATTCATATCCATATCTATTATCCAGTCAATGGATTTTTCTACTGGTTCGAATCGAATCAGGTCGGAAATCAATGGATACTGACATATTTGACATCTCTAGTTATTAGATGTAGACATCGTTTACTATGAAGACATTCAAATTGGATGATAGATCCCTAAAAATAGGATTCATTGCTAACAAGTTTACAAATACATTTGAAAAAAATTATCAAGATATTCCCTCTCTAGTGATCAAAATAACCTCGATACAAATACTTAGATAACTAGAAAAATCTCACAAATAGAGAATATATTAGTTAGGCTTGAATTCTATCTTTCATCATATTGACCTTGAGCAAGAGATGGACATATAGTAGTCACATAATTTTTGAGCAATAACAAAACATTTAAATCCAGAACATAAATTGTGAAAAATATTGTACAAATACAAATAATTACCTAGAGCTTCATTTGAGAGGTTCTCATTGATTATCATCTTTTCTGATCTATAAAAGTACGTTATAGATTATTATGTCATCTAGAATTACAAATAATAAATTTAATTTACTAATTGTATAAGTAAATAGCAACCTAATATGAGATGTAACATGTTTAAAATCACACAACTTTAGTAAAACTTACTATCATAATTTTAGATGAAATATGTTTAAGGCTCAAATACTTTCTTAGCATGAAGAAAATACATAATAGCAAAGATTTTATGACATCAAAAAAAAATATTATTCAATTAAACTTGAGAACTAGTCGCTCACACATCCAAAAATTTTAAAACATGAAGTAAACATTTTACATGATTCATATGAAATATCCTAATAATTTATTCAAATAAAAAAAGTTTGTTACTCTAGTAAAATTTAGCAAAAAGTCTGACCCTTATTTGGGAAACAATATATGCTATTGTAATTGAATGGTTTCTATGATGTCTAAACTTGAAAACTTAGCATTAAACATTACATACAATTAATAAAATCTAAAACTAGTACATCATCAAAAGTCATGGTGAGAACTATGAAATTAATTATATAAACAAGTCTCTAATGAAAAAAATAAGCTAATAATTATTCATTACTTTAAGCATAAAGTAGAAGTTACATTTATTAATTATAACATATATGTGTGTGTGTGTGTGTGTGTGTGTGTGTGTTATTTTTTGTTCTAGTAAATTTTATTTAAGTATTGGCAAATACATAGCTTTAAAATATATGGACGAAGACAACTTAGATAAGTCTAACAACAAACATGCCGAGACAAGTCGCCTACATTCCTACCACATATTAGCTGGTAAATATGTTTACGAATTTCTTGAGGAACTCTCACCTCACTTCTTTTTTATCTAAACTTAGTGTACTAGATAACTACAAGTCAGCATGACATGAGATTTTATAGTTCTTAACTACTACTTTATTTTTAATATGTTTTAATGAGAGCACCAAATAAGTGGGTTATACCTAATTTTTTATTTTTTATTTTTAAAATTTCATTGTATTAGTACGACCAATGAGTATTTTTTTTTATGATTATCGATAAAACACTTTCATTTTATAGATTAGTACAAAATAACAACAAATTACATTTTTTTTAAAAAAAATAATAATCATGTTGATAGTATAAAATTATCAATAAACATATTAAATATATTTAGTAATCTTAAATTTCAACTATATTAAATTCGCACATGTCTAAGAAAAATATAACAAATAAATTTATTTACTTACATAAGTTTGCAGAATATGATATAAAGTTGTATATTTTTCTTTCTATCATGAATCATAATTTATTGACAAATTAATAATTTTTAGAACCAGAATTATTAATTTATCCAAATATAAAAGATAAAGTCAAAAATAAAAAAAAAATAAATATACAATATTAAAAAACCTAGTGAGATATATAATCATAAAGGAGACAATATAGAATATATTCTACTAAGTCTGAAAGAAAGTTATTTTAAAAAATTTTCAATTTTACAAATTAATATTAGTAGAAAAAAAATATTTTAGTTAATTTTTATAGAAATACAACTAAAAGAAATAATTATGCAAGTATTCATAAACAAATTGTCAATTAAATATGTAACAAGAACAAAATATCAAATTCAATATTATATAATAAACAAAAAATAATTATCTATTTTGTGACTGTTAGCCCCTAAATCAATAACTAAATAATCTAAAGTGAATAGAAAAGTTATAAGAGCTATAATATCTAAAAGACAAAAAATATTTATACTATTTGAGTATTTTATTACTTAAGAATTTAATAAATTTCTCTCTAGTAAATTTCATGGTGAGACAATTCTGAGAGGACATTTGAATTATTTTGGTAGTCAATCCATTTGTTCCTTGGTATGACTATTCATCCTAGAATATACACAATGTATTAAATAAAGAAAAATAAAATAAATTTAGAATCTTTCCAAGGAAATCCATAAAACTTTTAGGTAATCAACGCAATAACATCATGCGCAAACGTGGATCCCTCTCTTACTCATACAATCACTTTTACCTCTACTGAGAATACATTTAAGAACAACATAACTAATTATTTGAAACAAGTGATAATTTATTATGGCTATCTAGGCTCCTCTAATCTTGATCCAATCTGATGAGAACGTTTTTCTAATATATGTATATTTAAAGATAAATATTGTGATATTGTTTGTTCACATAATACCTTATATATCGTATAAAATATAAAAATAGAAAACAAATCAATCATGATTAATTATCACATGACATTTAACTATCATTAATCAATGAATTATTAGGAAATCATCAATAACCAAGTCTCAATTGTCTCATCATTAGCAGGATCATCTATCAGGTGGTCAAGCTTCTCTTGACTGAAAAAGTACATCGGAATTCTAAAGACCCATTGCGGGCAATTCAATTGTTTGAGCATCAAAATAGTAACCAGGACTTTTAATTCCATCATCAGTCCACTGCATGCGCCGATTTCAATTGTGTGCAGCGTGATGCATAACATAGCATATGTGTGCTGTTTGGGGAAGCTAGGGTTTTGCATATGTGTGTTGTGTATTTTTTACAGGCATAATAGTTTTTGGATAAAAACACAGAAATTGTACAATGGGATTTCCTGTGCAAATCACTCTTTATTTTTCAGTACAATATTGAATATCATAGGGTTAAGTGCTTATTAGATTGTTTGAAATTTTATACAAACAAAATTAATTCCTAGCTATTAGTATTACTAAATGGAGGCTTGAAATAGAAAATAATCAAAGCTAGCTGCAAGAATCAGAACATGATTCTTTCGTCAAAAAATATTGAACTCATGCCTTTTGATGGTCATATGATAGTCCACCAAGTTGGAGCAAACATTAATTTTAAAATCTAACATGGGATAAATGATATTATGTGAGTTACCGCATCAATATATTCATCTCAAATGCCATAAATATATGATGTAGTTACATATCTTGAACCAAGACTCGAGGGAATAATAGAGACCATGTATATTGTTACTCACTTTACATGGTTCTCTCAAATAGCTACATTGCTCCTAGAAAATTTTCCAATTGAGATTGATATTTTAGAAAGAGTAAGACAAATTTAAAGACCTTTGAATATTTAACTGATATATACACTAATACACTATACACTAATAAGAAACAAAGCTCATGTATGCTGAATCAAGTTAAATACGATCATATCTACTAACTTTTCATGAGCTTGTTATTGATTATAATAATACTCAATTAATAAGAAACAAAGCTTGAAGATCATATATTAGCATCCTAATGAGTAGGAATCTTAAATATCTCTTGAGCAGGGATAACAATGGTAGTGCTCATAAGGATCTCCAAACCACAAAATATAACAAACTAGAGGTGTCAAATGGGCCTGGCCGTACGGTTCGGGTCTCGTGGGACCGTGGGTCGGGTCCAATCAGACCTGACCCGTGGTCTTTTTTGCGAGAGGGGTGATCGCGGGATCGGGCTTGGGGGACACCCGACACGGAACGAACCCGTGCCGGTGTGCCGTGCCAGGCCAGCCCAGGCACGGCCGAACCGTGCCGTGCCTCATGCCGGTCCGGCCCGATTGACACCTCTATAACAAACTCAGTACCACTTTCTTGCTCATGTATAATTCAGATAAGGTTTCTTTATGATTAAAAATGATGAAATATATGTTCTTTCTTCTATAGTATAATCTATCACTAGATCTTTTAGTATGATTGACTCATTGATTATATATTTTCAACTTTATTAACCATCACAGACCAAATTTAGAATATCACACCATAGTCTTAAAAATATTTCTACCATCAAATCAAAGGTTAATCAGTTAAGAAAATATATCAAATTTTTCTATCAAACATACTAGGTTGTTGTGAGTAAGAATGCATTTATCTTAGTACACACACACATACAATGATCTAGCATAAATGAAACCCAAGAAAAAATTATATATTTTGTTATGTTTAGTAATGATTATTCATGATTTATATAATTATTTTATTTTCTCTCACAATTTTTTTTTATATTTTCTAATCATTTCAAAAAATAATAAAAAATTAAATTTCTAAGAAAATTGTAAAAAAAATTATTGATGCATTACAGTATATATCAAAGGATTTAATAAACATTATAAGGATGACATGAACATATACCAAACTTATTATATTATCACACCCTTATATAATGAGATGACAAAAAATAAATAAATATTTAATTATGATAACTTAAATACTCCTTAGCGATAGTAGTATTATAAAGCATTCTTACGAATATGCAATACTAACTGCAAACTACCTTATCATTTAAATGTTTGCTTGTGTTATTTCTCATCACGTGTATTTTCATATCCTTCACCTTACAAAGCATCCTTTTATAGTAATTTCTATGTTATGTATATTATGATTGTTAGTCTAATAATATACAATAAATCAAAGATAATCTATACAATTAATAAAATTAATTACATCCTAAATATTTTATGATAGACTCACCATTACATTATTCTTTGCATTCTTAGATATGTGAAAAGAATATATGAGACTTGATATCTCATTTAGTGATAATTGACATTTTTAGCTAATCGAATATTACAAATTTAATTTGACACTGGGTTGCATAAATAATAAATTTAATATAAATTATCATATTTTTTTTAAGAAAACCTTGAATCAATAAAATAAATGATTGAGAATAATATTGAGATCCGGTAAAGAGGAAAAATATAGGATAATAGTCATACCTGCCTATGAGATTCTTTAAATTGGGCATTTATTTGATGACATCGGATTGTCAATCTTCTCTCTCACTAAGCTCTATCATGATAATAAAACAACACAAGACATCTATATGCAACACAATATTCCATAAGCAAACATAATACTTAAAAATAAAATATTTCTTTCTATGAAAAAGATTAAGAATGAATGTATCACCTCTTATTATCCTACAATAAATAAGCTATCAAACAAATTTATAAAAATCTTGAAAAGATCATAATTTATATATATTTCCTTTAAACTTGATGTTCTTCATATTTTCACTCTAACTTGAAAGGATGTGTATAAAGTTTTATTTTATTTTTTGATTTGTCCTTATAATATAAATGCTCTATATATAAATTGTCCCAACCATTTTTATCTATTTATGTATAAGATTAAAAAATGTGTTACACATGTATAAGTATTTTTTGTTTTTATTAGTAAATTTGCCTTTTATGTCCATGTCTTTCTACAACAATTACTTAGAATATTCTTATACCATGAATACTCATTAATTATCATATATATTTATTAAGATGAATACTAACTAGATTCATGTTGAGTACTAAATGAAAATAGAAAAATAGAAGTCAATACGTTCAACAACCTAATTGTTTTTAAAATTTCAATTAAAGTGTCTAGATAACTTTCTACTTCTTGAAAACAATAAATTCAAATATGCCTAGGTGGAAAAGTGAAATAAGATTACTCATAATAAATTAATATAATAATCTGATGATGAAACATACAGAATTACACAATGCTCAACAATACCCAATGTGCTGACATTAGAATGATGCAAGGACACATGCATGCACTGTCACACATGAGAACAATGCCAAACGAATAGCCTGGTCAGCAGTCAACACTATAAAAAAAGGAAAAAAGTAAGAATAAGCATCTGGAATTCATCAAATGCTAATATAATAATCTTAGAGTAATACAATTGTTTCACCCAGTAGTAGTTTAGGTAATCAATAGGAACAGAGATCAACCACTTTGTGCAGGAGTATATAATTAGTAGAGGAGTAATAATGCGAACTGCATTATGCTTTGAGCAGTTTGTATGATTTCACAGAAGAAATTCCATTAAAAAGAGGAATAAAAATATTTTAAGGGAGTTGCCAATATCACAACATTTAAAGGCAAAAATGAAAGAGAAATATAGGCCTACCATATAAATTTTTTTGAATATAGGCCCCATAGACAACAATCCACCTAACAAATTAAAATTGTTTTAAACAACACTACTATTTGTAAAAACAAATGACGAGCCTTATTGTCTGAGAAACCATTTTTGTCAGAATCACCACTTCTCATTCCAGTACATGCTTCGCTTGGAGAATTGTCAAGGCCAACTCCACCAGCATCACCCTCCACATATGTAGCATCTGATTGCTGAGATTCGTTATCATGATCATCTCCATAGTATTCATCATCATCAGTTATTTCCTCTTCCTCACTTCCAGACTCCAAGTCAGAGTGTAACCCAGGTTCAGGAGACACTGTACCATCCTGTGGTAGAAGAACCAAAAATACAAACAGTTTGCGAATAAGCCATAAAAAAAGCAAAGTAATACAAAATATCATTTAGAAGATTGCCTACAATTAAGGATACTTTGTAGAATGTGATTGAACAAAAGCATGGATACATGGAATGCCCTAAATTTCATTTATATTGGAAATGACAATTTTTAGCATATGTTTGACTTCCCAAATATGCCAATTAAGAGTAATTAACATGAATGGTAGTTCCACACAAAAAATGGAACAGCTTACACTGAATATTTTTTCATACTCCTCCATTAGAGTGATAATTATAGCCTGGGCATGATTAGCTGCAGCGGCTGCTTGAAGAAGTTGAATGGAACCATCACCACTCACATGAAAATCACTCTCAAACTCACAGTCACCAGCCAGAAGTGGGCGAAGAAGCAAAGGGGCCATGCAAGCAGCAACAGCAGAAGTGCTCATTCGATTGTCTGATTTGCAAGAAGCCACCGTTCGCATCATCAAAAGAATTCTGAAAAAAAAAGTGATGAAACAAAACTCCATATGGACAATAGAAATTAAATGTAATTTTCCACATTATTGTAGTTTATCGCTTATTTTTGTCTTTTTTTTATCATGTATTCTTTTATTATAATATGAATGGGGATTCTCGATATGTGAGTTATCCCATGAGAAATCAACTAAAAAATAATAAACTATATTTTCCCTCAATATATTTCATCCACTCATGAAATACTAAATTTAAAATTATATATCTTATTACATAGCTATCAAAATAAATGATAGAAAAGAAATTAGATATTTAATCTCTTAGAGTAGATATCAAATTTAAAGTAACATATAAATAAATATCTTTATACTCTAAATATTATATCCATATTAAATCTCAATACAATCATTTGTCTCATATAATTTAAGAAAAATATTACTCTTAAAAAAAGTACAAAAGTATGTAGTAAATCTCTTTTATAAATTAATTGATACCCAACTTGAATTTGAATAATCAACCTACTATAAACATCCATGATTATAAAAAAAAATTTCAAATTTTACAAATTTCTTTACATACCTCGATATGCAAATAGATGCATCTAGGTGAACATGCAGAAAAATTTCTTACAAATTAACTAATTAAATAGATTACATAGCATATGTTTGATTTTATCATTATTCGATAATTAATATTTTGTATGATTCTCTTAAAACTAATATAATGAACTAGAGGAATTAAATCATATAAAAAATTAGTATATAAATTAATCGGATTATCTATTGGAACACAACATAACAACCCAACATTTGTGAGTGTAATAAACTGTATATATCCTCTCTGATAACATAATGCCTCTTCAGCGGTAGGCAACTAATATCCCAAAAAAATTATCGAGGCCTCCAAGATTCATCATATGAAATTATAATTGAATATACTCCTTAAATTAGATAATTATCACCTAATTGACTCTCATAATTTGTATATTATACACGTATATAATAAATAGAATTAATGTCATTAAAATTTCTTTAGAAAGATAAAAAAAAATTATAATACATGCATAAACCAAACGAGATTACTACTTATGAAAATCTCAAAGACTATATTTTTAGCAACTGATTTAGGCCATGCAATGTCTTCCACAACTTTCAAACAACATAAGATTGTGATGCATGAAACTCAAGTAGATGTGTCATATGCAATTCTTTTTCAAGGAAACAATAAAAAAAATATTTTTTGTCTAGTTATTATATAATCTATCTACGAGAGAACGTTAGTAAAATAAAAATTCAAATGAATATCATATTGATCACTTGAAAGAGTAGTATAATAATATATATCAGATATCTAAGCGAACAACCTAATTATAAGTTTCACCTAAAATAGATCTACTTTATAGTCTAGATTTATTTTAATGATGAATACCTATCAACAACCAAGAACAACTTTTGTCAAATATCATAGTATAAATTTCTAAAATTCATTGAATTGAAAGATATTTATCTCTTACAACATAATCCGATATTATCCTAAAAAATATTATGTCTCAAAAAATATTCAAGTATCATAAAAATTAATAGTAGATCAAGTAAAAAAAAAACATAAATATAACAAAATATGTGAGATCTATTGCAAAGTACAATTCATTTATTCCTTATGGAGTGAAATCAAAATGTTAAGATTAGAGAGGTTGGCTGCAACATCATATGACTCCTTAGTAGATTTATCTCTAATCTGAGCAAATTATATATGTCTATTTTTCATGGTATATACTCTAAGTTCTTAGTGGTCGTGTCTCATAATCTACAACTTATCGTGAGCATAAACTATAGTAGACTTTTGTACTATTTCTCATCCATAATCAAGAAAAATTTTCTCTTATAGAAAATATCTTTCTAGAATTAATATGATTTGTACTTATTGGTACATATGATTATTCTATAAGAGTATCATCATAATATAAATCAACAAGTTTAGATATAACTAAAATATTACTCTTCCAATTGGAGGTCCAAGTGAAACTACAAAAAAATAAGAAAAAATAATATATTCAAATATATTTTTCTAGACAATCACACTTCCTAGGTTTGAGAAAAAATAAGCTTTGCTCCATAAAACATTCACTCACTCAAATACTATCAAACTCAGAAAAAAAATATTTATACTCTTGTTAGGAAAATGAATATCCAAAAAAATACACATATCAAGATCTTATGTGACATCCCGTCTCATTCTAATGATAGATCATAGACAAAATAAGTATTCCAAAAATTATTATGGGACATGATAAATAATTTCTTTCTAAGATGCATGTTCTTAAATAGAGCAAGATAAGAAAAAAAATAAAACAAATCATCTAATTAGTGAAGCAGTTTATAATTAATATCATATTTCTCCAAAAATATTTATAAATACTCCTTCCAAATAGAAATATCTGAGTTATCAAAAATATTTATGAATACTCCTTCCAAATAGAAGTATATGAGTTATCCCAACCATATATCTATTTATATTTTCCAATATCATTTTGTAATGGTGTGCTAATACAAGAAATCTATTATATGCTATCATAATTCAGAGAATAAATATAAAAGTTTTTTGACATATATTCAAATATATTGTCACTTCTTATTTGTTAATATTATTTATTAAATTAATTATAAAATAAAATATATTAATGGTTCAAAATAAAAAAAAATACTCATAAAAATCATGAATAATCATAATTAAAAATAGAAAAATATATATATCCGTCTTGGGTCACATCTCTACTATTTTCTTATAAGTTGGGCATCAAATCAAACGAGTCTTTATGCAGATCAGTCT
Organism: Sapria himalayana; assembly: GCA_029783825.1. Classification (NCBI taxonomy): domain Eukaryota; kingdom Viridiplantae; phylum Streptophyta; class Magnoliopsida; order Malpighiales; family Rafflesiaceae; genus Sapria; species Sapria himalayana. The sequence continues at coordinate 1,622,493 of JAREIK010003544.1, forward strand.
AGTGGGCATTATATGAATTTTGGAATACTTTCTTAATTAATACAAATCTATTGAAGGAGAAGAATATCATTAATACTAGACTAACATATTATTAGTTTTACTAGTAAAGAGTAATCAAGTCATGGATGTACAAGTAAATGATTCAATATTCTCAAATATCTAGTAGAAGACCCTATTATAAAAGAGAATACATAAAATCTATCATGTTCGATGTCAAAGAAAGTCTTTCTCATCATTTTTTAATTATACAAGCTTACACCAATAAAAGTAAAAATAAAATCAAAATTAAATTATTTAAAAAGATAACCTATAAAAATAATATTAATAGAATAATAAAAAATATATAAACCATATGAAAAAAACAAAGGATAAAGTTAAATAATATCAAATCAAATAACTTATGAAAAATTATTATTAATGATCATGATACATAATGAGCAGGCAACAAAAATAATAAAAGATAGTAATTACTTATAATATAAGTAATACTTCTAATTCAAATAATTCAAGGGTGTGAAATAAATTAATAAGTCAGTTATTATACCTAAAATTTAGAAAAAAAATATTATTATTACCCCACTAAAGAGGAAATTTGAATAGCCCCATAAGCATGGTTATGGTGGGAGAAATATACGATGACCTATGGATTGATCTAATAGTCAATCTACTTATATCAATAATCCGTAGTGCTCTTAGCATCCTCTCCAAAAGTGACACCCCCAATAACTCAAAAAAAGGGAGTTGCACAAGTTAATTAGACAATTCATACATGTGCATAATAAATAATGGTGTTAAGACATGTTCTCTTTGGAGTGGTAAGCAAGTTCAGCTAGTCCACGATTTCAACATGTATGATTAAACCAACCCACATACCTCTTATGTGCATGTAAGAGTCGGTCATGCAGTTTTTGCCCATTTTGTTATTGATAAGCATTATGCTTCGAGGTGTCAAACAAGCCGTGCCGTGTAGTGCACGACATGGCTTGAGAATTGCTAGTCTGACATGACTCAGCACGGACAATTGGCCTAGCTCATACCCAGTTTGGGTCGGGTCGTACCTGGACTTACCGGTCTGGTCAGATTGTACCCGTCCTGGCCCAGCCCAAGGCCTGATTCCAAACCATGCCAAGCCGAGCCCAAGTTGCCCAGCTTGTTTAACAACTCTAATTATGCTAAGAACAAAAGATAGAATCCCAAGTAAAACTCAATATAAAATATGTACAAGTCTATTTGAAATAACTCACATGTTGAATGCTAATAGTCTAATATCTACAAGGCAAAAAAGTAAGTAAGACAAAAAATAAAAAAATAATAGTTGTTAATCGCAATAACACCTTCAAATTGGTGACAAAAGGTCGAGAATATCAAATCTAAAACGAAAAAATATAAACTAATATCTCTTTATAACTTTCATAAAAACCCCGCTAGCTATTCTATTATCTAAATATAAATTATAACAATAATTTTAGTTTTTATTTTCTCACCAAGGTAAAAAGGTCATATATATGTTCTTCCTTCGTTCATAAAATATTGAATTTGATAGAATATATCTCGTTATCTAACTATTACAATAAAAAATATTCAAAGAATAAAGTACATTTATGAACTTCAATATATTTTGAATTTAAAGTATCTCACATGTGATTATAATCGTCGTCACAACCAAAACTTTCACAATTCATCTCGAAATAATCCCCTGTTCTTATTTTTTTTTCAAGACACGAAGTTAGCTAAAAGAAAAATGAAAAAAATTGGTATTTACTTCTCTATGCAAGTTAGTGCTAAACTAGGATCTCAATATTCGACTAACTACAAATGTCTGTGATCACTAAATAAAATATCAGGTCCTAAAAATGCATTCACATGACTTAATATGTGAAATATTGCATCATGTGAACTTGCCAAGAAAAGTCTAGAGATCACCTAATAATATTAACTACATAAATTATATTTTAGACAAAAATATTAAGTCATTAAATCATAAAAAACTCAATAAAACTTAATGATAAAATAGGAATATAAGAGCACATATATTGGGTAATTTGTATTGGGTTAGCTCATAAATTAGATATTCTCATCCTCAAACTAATATACAAATTTTAAAAATAGAAAACATGAATAGTAGAGAAATAAATTTATATATCTTCAAGATCTTTATAAAGATGTTTACCAACTCATTTATTGTTTAAATATAAATTATAATAATAATAATATTTATAATTTTCTTATGAAGAAAAAATAGTTCACATATATATATTTCATCAACTCATAAAATATTATATTTGATGTTATGTATATGTATTTCTTCCTCATAACTCATTATATCTCAAAATAATTATTTATCTTATTTTTCCCAAAAGACAAGATTGTCTTAAAAAAATACATGCAAATTCATTATATCTAATTAATTGTATATATTTGTAATTGTTGAAAGGGATCTCAAGGCTTGGAAAATTTCTACATACACCTTAATATGCAAAGAGCAATACGCCAATACCTAAGAAACAATATTAGAGAAAATATAAGAAATGAGTAATTACATTGATTGCATTACTAATAATTGATTTAGTAATAGTTTAATAAATGTTTTCACTAATTCTCTTATAAGTAGTTAAAGAAACTAAAGGAATTGTATCAAAGTAGAAATCAGAACATATAGCAAATAAGAGTCTATGCTAAAACACAATTTAAAAGACCAATGAATATCAAACATATATCTCCTCTATCACAAAATAATCTCTCTCCAAGAGTATACCACCTCTATCAAATAAAGTATTTGAGTCTCATAATATATTTTATAGAAAATTATTACTAAAAAACTCTTTGAATTGAATAATTTTTAATGTCATTTTTCATTATCAAAATATTATTCTCACACATAATAAATAAAATTATAATGCTGAAATAACTCATTCAAAAAAAAAACTTATAACATATTTATGTAAATTAATCTAGGTGACTAAATGTAAAAATTTTAAAAATCAAACTCTCATTAATTGTATATAAAAATCTCACAAATCAAATCTCGGAATCTATTTCAAGTTATATAGTATTTCCAAAATCTATAAATTTGAGTTGATTCTAATATTCAAAACATGGATAGTTTCTTTATATATACCTTCCCCTCATAGTTACCATGAAAAAAATAATTTTCACACCTAATTGATATATCTATTATTTGTGAGACACAACTAGCAACATAAGAATTTTTATAAAATTATTTTAGTCACTAAAGAGAAAATATTTTAGTAATCTATATCAAATTGTTGAGTAAAACATCTTGCTATAACTCTGATCCATAGTTATTAAATTGAGATTTGAATCGAGAATCAAAATATTTGATTAATGAAAAAATAATCGAGAATCAAAAATTGAATCGTAAGATTCGATTTACATTTGTAATAATAATTAAAGTATATATAATTTTATAATTCATAAATTATAACATATTTATGTAAATTAATCTAGGTGACTGAATGTAAAAATTTTAAAAATCAAACTCTCATTGATTGTATATAAAAATCTCACAAATCAAATCTCGAAATCTATTTCAAGTTATATAGTATTTCCAAAATCTATAAAATTGAGTTGATTCTGATATTCAAAAAATGGATAGTTTCTTTATATATACATTCCCCTCATAGTTACCATGAAAAAAATAATTTTCACACCTAATTGATATATCTATTATTTGTGAGACACAACTAGCAACATAAGAATTTTTATAAAATTATTTGTCACTAAAAAGAAAATATTTTAGTAATCTATATCAAATTGTTGAGTATAACATCTTGCTATAACTCTGATCCACAGTTATTAAATTGAAATTTAAATCGAGAATCAAAATATTTGATTAATGAATTGATAATCGAGAATCAAAAATCAAATCGTAAGATTCAATTTACATTTATAATAATAATTAAAGTATATGTAATTTCATATAATTCATAAATTATAAGCTTTATAAATATGTTTAAATAATAAACTTTTAATATTTTCAAATAAATCATTCAAAGTTACCAACCAAGTATAAAAAACTCAAAAAGATCCAAATATATTATAATTGTTGAATATATTAATGCTAATAAAAGTATTGCATAGAATAATTAACTACAAATAAAACTAAACTAAGCTGTCATCTTCAAGTTCAAGGGTGTCATCATCAACATCATAACTCTCTTTCTCCAACCATAGCCAAGTCATTCTGCTCTCCATCTTTAATTAGAAAAGAATGATATATTAATTTATTTAGTGGTGTAAATAAATTCTTTATTATTTATCTACAAATAATTTAAATAAATAATTCATTATTTATTTATTTACAAAAAGATAATTCATTATTATTTTTTTTGAAAAAATAATTCATTATTAATTTATTATTTATTTATAAAAAGATAATTTTTTTTTAAAATAACGAATTTATTTTTAATTTATTAGATAAATCAAATATTTTAATTAATATAAACACATATTAAATAAATAAATATTTTTGATTCATATAAATCGATTCGCGATTCAAAGATCAGTAATTCAGTCTTCGATTCATTAATATTTTCAATTCTTTTAAAGAGTCAAATCATTTACCCCTTGAATCATTAATCAAATCGTGAATCATATGATTTTAATAACAATACATCTGATTTAAAGCAATTAACTTTCTTATCTAAACTTTTTTTCATAATTAAAAACTATTTATCACCAACAACAAACCATCACAAAGACCATGAACTATAATGTTGCCTAGACCTGAGATAGACTTTCTTACCTAAGAAACATTGCACTCTCTAAAATCAATCTAATTTATACTTGTTGGTACCTATCATGGCTATATATGAGTGTCATCTTATAGTGAACTAACAAATTCATATATAACTAACAGATAACTCTCTCTCTCTCTCTCCTTTCTCTCTCATTTCTCTCTCCGTCTTTCTCCTAACTTGAGGTCCAAGTGGGATTAAAGATGAATCAAAAAGTAGCGAGTTGAAATATATATTTTGGGCTTATACACTTAATAGGCTCAATAAAAAATGAAATTTACTCAGAAATAATTTTAACACTCACTAAAATTCTACCAGATTCATGTAAAATATTTATATTTTTTAAAGAACTAAAGTAACTAAGAAAGATACATATCAAGATCATTAATATCATTTTATCCTGTCATGTGAATATTATGAACAAAACAATTTTATCCAATAACTCTGGAAGACATGCTAAATAATCACTTAACAAGATATAAAATATAAAATGACATATGCTAAAAAAATAAATTAGACAACCAATTGAAAAAAAGAGTTGTGTATAATTTTGTGATTCATTTTAAAAAATATTAATATTTTTTGATATATACACTAATACACTATTATTTCTTATTTTTTTATATTTTAATTATATTTATTTTTTATTATTTTATGAAATACTAAAAAAATCTGACTTAACCTGAAAAAAAAATTATCCATGTAAATTATAAATAAAATCAATAAAAATACCAACATATCTAAATATCCTCATGTTTTAATTCTATCAGATTTTTATACATAAGCATGTTTCAAATTAAATAATTCCTTAGTCACGCTCACTTGACATTCAAGATAAAAAATTCTTGTATACTTTCATCACTAACACGACTCATACTCCAAGATATAAATACCCATGAGAATTAGATAAAATATTCTCTACATGGATAGTATTTATTAACCAAGTCAAAAATGTTCAAGCAAATAGTCTAATACACATAAGCACCTAATAAGAAATTTAATCAAAGAAAAGAAGACATACATTCCATCCAGCTCAAAGTCAACGAAAGTCTCTCTCAAAATCTTTCGATACTTAAAATAAACATGAGTAAATTAAATCAAGTTAAACTTAAATTGTCTAAAAAGAGAACTAACAGAAAAATATTAATATGATAATAATGAAGGAGCAAAATACAAGAAAAATACATATAACTAAGCTAAATATTATTATACATATAATTTTTATCATTTGTTATCATAATGGTCAATAAACTAAAAAGAAATAATGAAACAAATATTTATGTACTACTACTATAGATATGAGTTTTCAAAAATACTTGAAAACTAGTAATACAACTAATAATACTTGAAAAACAGAAATTATGTGTTGCTACCATAGATATGAGTTTTCTAAACTCTTTGATAGTAAGTATCATAGTGAATAATTTCTAAGAGAACCCTATATTGACATGGTAATCTATATGTCTCTAATAATATCATGTTATACTTTTTGTACCCTCTCTAAAAATAACCATCAACTTATCTCTTTAATATGTCAAGTCTTCTAAAAACATGTGTATTGTAGAAAAAATTTCTTATGTCCATATATATACATTATATCACAGTTCTTCTAATTGACACATCAATAAATTAATATTACACATAAATGATTTTTGACATCATCAATGGATTAATGTCACTGAAAAACACACATCAAAGTTTCTACCCCTTTAATTTATCTTTGCATGCACACCTAGCATGTGAAATTTGGGCGCATTATGCACTGTGAGTTCCACAGTAGGCATTATATCCAAAAATTAAAAAAAAAATGGTGCGCCTATGGGTTGAAGCAACTAGGATTTTCTGTCCAATTTTGGACAGATTTGAGAAGAAACATAATAGCTTCCCAGGGTGTTAACACTCAGCTTTCATACCATGTAAAAACCTAAGTCTTTAAATCTCAAAAACAACTCAATGATAAATGAGGTACATGAAGATGCCCATATATAGTGAACTGTGAACATGTTAGACTAAGCCTACAAAAAGTCGGGTGGTTCTTTTCATAATACTATAAAAAAGTCAAAATAATTATAAATCATAACAATAAGTTTTTACGATGGATTGGCATACTTTGAGGTACTTTTTATAAAAATTAAGGAATACATACTAAAAATTAAATAAATTTTCCTATTTTATACATAAAGAAAGAATCAAAAGAAACTCATTTCATAAGTTACATACAAATTAATGAAAACATTTTAAAAATATTGCTAAAAATATTCTTTATTATTTTGATACAAATATTATTTATTTCTTTTGATATATTTTAAATTTTCTTATTTATTATATGTTAAATTATTACATTAATATTCTTATTGAATTCCTATAAAGTTCAGCATTTCCAAAAAAAATATTAAATATGATATTACATTTAGGAAGAGCATATAACATTAGGTACAATATTTTATATAAAATATTAAATATTATTTTTTTATATCCATTAGCATTTTCATATAATGAAAAAAATACAATTTAATTATGATACTTTGATTTTAAAAAATAATAAAACTCTCTAAGTTAGTGAGAATTATAAATCACCCTATTAGGATAGGAGCTTGTAATTTGACATTACTTTAGTCTCTAGCAAAGTATTCATGTATCATTCAATCTAACTAACATTGACATAAACCTTTTAATTGTTTCATAGAAGATGTTAATGTAGCATATCACTAAGCATACTATTTCTTATATATTTAATCTCATTTTAGTATACTCTATACTAGAATTTTATATTTTCTTGAATGTATGAAACTTCATGTTCTCATTTCAGAAGTTTTACATCATCCAAGATAAGCAAGCAACACATCATGATAAATAAAATTTACAATAACACAGATAGCATGACTTGAGATACAAATGAATTTTCACTATGAAAATTAGATATAATGATAAAGTAAATCCACTTATAAATATTGGGATAACTTTTCTCTAATATCTAAGATGATCTCAATCATGTTATTCATTCATCTTATCATTTCTCACATAGATATTATATATATTATAAGTATATTTATTCTTTTCTTAACTTCTCCAAGACTAAATGAAATGGACACAAATTTACAAATTCTCATATGTTTAATTAGGTTGAATATTAGTGATTAAAGATCCAAATTGAATTATTATATATCTGTATAATAATCTCATTTTCTAAAAAATGAAAGAATATTATTTACAACTAATATAAAAGAAGAGTACAAAAACATTAATTTAGTGAATTATGAGCTTATTTAAATCAAATATTTACTGGAATGATTAGTATTATTATTCCATTTTCTACACTCTTTTTTTCTAAGAGTTAAGTTGCACCAGATATTATTTTTATATGTTCACAACCTAAATATATATGTTGCACCATATATTATTTAAGTTGAACTATATATTATTTTTTTCAATATTCAAAAAGTTAAGTTACACTCTTAGTTTTCATGACAAAAAAAACATATTAAGAGTTGAGTTTTCGTGTTTAAAATATATAAGTTCACAACCTAAATCATTAGAATCTATTTCTCCCTAAGATTAATTAGCAAATATGTTCACAATAACTTCATAATGACCATGAATTAGTTTTTCTCACATAAATTTGGTGTTTAAAATATATATGCACCATCTAAAAATAAGAGTTGAGTTTTATTTTTTTCATAGTTTTAAAAAGCGCAAGGCACACAAAGGCGCAAAGGTTTTTTGGAGCTTTGAGGTGCAAGGCGCACCTAAAACGTTGGCTTTTGTGAAGTGAAATATGATTTTAGATGCACAGAAATTTTTATTAAATATGATTCTATTAATATAAAAATAAATGTTCCTAATATTTAAATAAATTTTGATAAAAAAAATAAATAAAATTATATAAATTTCAATTTATAATTATAAATTTTGAGAATAATTATATTTTTAAAAAAAATTATAACGTATAAGACACGCCTCTTCAGTAAGGCGCATGCCTTGGAAGGCGATGCGCTATAGCCAGGGAGTAGTTGTGCATTGAGCCTAGGCGTGCTTTAAGCGCGCCTTTCACAACTATGATTTTTTCAATATTACATTTTAATTTTTTTACATAATAATGTGTTTAAAGAATTTTTATTTTTTAATGTGTTTAAAATTTTTCAAATTTTTCTGATATAAATTTTTACATAATAATGTGTTTAAAATATATCACAATGTGCTTTAATGTTGTGAACATTATTACTGATGTTTTTAAAATATATCACAATATACATAATAATGTGTTTGATTTTTAAAATTTTTGTATTATATATATTTTCTGCTGCATCACCTTTCATTAATAAATAAATAAATAAAATTGTGAACATTATTACTAAAGGATGGATCACCTTTGTAATAATTGACGATTAGGTTCTGGAAATGTTTCACATATTGCTGCCCGCATAGAATTAGCACGATAACTACGATCCATTCCTAATGAAATAAAAATCAAAAATTAAAAAATAAAGTTGGCTACCATTGAAAGTACAAAAATGTAAGGAAGCAAAAACTCTGCAATATTTCAATAACATAACAATAAAACAATATTAGACGTCATTGAAACATTTCCAACTGATCTTTAAATACAAAAACCCAATGGTGTGGCCAGAAAAATAAATGTTTTACGTTTCAGAACAAATTTTCATGTAAATTTACCCAACATTCATCTTTTTCATGACAGTTACAGTGATTTAAAATGATAAAACATGCCATCAAACAAGATCAGCCACTCAAAAAAGGAAGATCAGAATAGGAGATATTGACAATATAAAATTGATGAAAAGTATTTTCCTTTCAAAGAACATACTGTATCTAAGTTTCAATTACTTGTGAATAAAGACTTGGAAATACTAGTGACATGAACTTTACATGAAGTCATTATTAACTAAATAAAATTAATTATTTTTTAAACTGTATCATCAAAAAAAAAATTGAACTAATGATGTTTCATCACATTCTACACCAAGTGTCTCCATATGAAAACTATCATGTTGTAATATTTTCAATGGCTCTATTTATCAACGAGATAAGATTTTTTTTTTGAGGTAATGAAAAACTTATTAAATTAAATATTAATTAGATAAGTTGAAATATTTTCAAAGGTTAGAAGTGTTGAAAATATCAATGAAAAATCTTATCTAATTAAATATTAACTAGGCTGCATTAAATATTTTCAATAGTTTGAAGTTTTGAAAATATCATTATTTTACCTTCTAAAATTTTTACAATCAAGAATGTCATTTGCTCTTACTATGCGATTTTATAATGATTTATGTTGTCAACATGGCATGAGAATGAATTTATACCTTTTTGTATTCTTCTTTCGGAGTACCTCAATCAAAGTTGGCTCCTAATTATTTGTTTTTCTATAAATAAAATTAAACTATTTTTAAAAAAAGTGTTATTTAACATGATTAATATTTTAATAAAATTATTAATATGTATTAAATAGAGAGAACTATATTGACAATATAAATATCAAAAACACCAATTGATATAAAATTAAATTAATTTTTTAAAATAAAATATCAATTTAATTAATTTAAAAAATGGTTAATATCCTATTGTTGGTTCCTCCCACAATATGTTTCTACTCTCTCTCTAAATCACTCACTCTCACTCTCTCTCTCTCTCACCCTCTTTCTATCCCACCTTCTCTCCCTCCCTCATCATCTTCCACTCTCAACAGCCACCACCATTGTAATTACACACTAAAATATAGTGTTTCAAATTGTTTTTACATATTTATGCATAAACTGATTTATATGTTTACACATATACTATTTTATGTGTTTGTTAAGTTATGGGAAAAAAAAAACTAGAGAGAGAGATCATGATTATTACCCTAGAATATTAGATGTAATTATAGGAAAACATAAGCATGAGCTTTTTGGAAAATACAATATTTGTGATAGATAATGTGGTAAGCAAATATTTGTTACGAAATTCTCATTTTCATCTCACAAAGTTAGCAAAACTTATTCTCTTCTCACTAATTTTGCAGATTTATTTTTGAAATAATTGTGTTTTTGAGCACTCCCCACAAAATATTAAAAAAACAGAACCTAACTTTTTATATTTGTTAAAAAGTACATCAAACTATTTACTAATTAAAATTATTTGCACTCAAATAAGTAATACCAAATTATCCTTAACAAATTTAAATAGAACCCAACTAAACTTTACCCTCACCCGACACCCCGTGCCCTCTCCCCTCGCCCTCTCCATTGAGCTCTAGGAGCTTGTGGAGCTCAACCACGAGCTCCTAGAGCTCGATGGATAGCTCGAGGGGCGAGAAGAGAGGAGAGAGGGCGAGGAGCGAGGGGTGAGGAGAGAGGGCGAGGGGGAGGGGCGAGGAGCGAGGGGCGAGGGACGAGGAGAAAGGGCGAGGGACGAGGAGAAAGGGCGAGGGGCAAGGGGCAAGGGCGAGCGGCAAGGGGCAAGGGCAAGGGGCAAGAAGAGAGGGCAAGAGACGAGGGGCAAGAAGAGAGGGCAAGAAGAGAGGGCAAGAGACGAGGGGCAAGAAGAGAGGGCAAGAGACGAGGGGCAAGAAGAGAAGGCGATGGGCGAGGGCAAGGGGCGAGGAGAGAGGGCAAGGAGCGTTGGGCGAGGGCAAGGGGCGAGGAGAGAGGGCAAGGAGCATTGGGCGAGGGCAAGAGGCGAGGAGAGAGGGCAAGGAGCGTTGGGTGAGAGGCAAGTGGAATGGTGAGGAGAGAATTTTAGTTGGGTTTTATTTTAATTTGTTAAGGATAATTTGAGATTACTCTATTTTAGTGTACTAAATTTTAATTTGTTAAGAGTGATATACTTTTTTACTAATATAAAAAGCAGAGTTGTGTTTTTTTAATATTTGGTGGGGAGTGCACCTAAACACAATTCCCCCTTTATTTTTGTACCACTAATTATTTTTGTTATTAATTCCTTAAACATAATATTCCATATTAATTATTAGTATTACGTAGACAAGTAAAAATTAACATGATGACAAGGTATTAAAAAATAAATTTAATATAACTAAGACACATTAACACAATGAGCACATTGTTTGAATTAAGTATAAATTGAAAGTACAATAAATTAAAATCATTTGAAAACAATCATAAAAATATATGCAACTTAATTTAAGAAAATGCAATAATAATTATCTTGTGAAATCTAAAATCCCATAATCAAAAATCACTCAAAAATGTAATAAACTATGTACAAGAGAAATCCTACATGTATAACCTTAACTTGGATTAATGCAGCTCACATATTGAGTACTCACATCAATAATATAAAACTACTATAAAATAAAATAAAAAATAATATTACACAATGTAGATGCACCACCTCAAGTTGGTATATAAATATGCAGAATATCAAATTTTACAGATAGAAATAAAAATTAATACCTCTAAGAACTTGTGTCAAATTTTACAGATAGACAATTAATCTTCCCAAAAAAAAATGTTAAAACCAAAATATTTCGCTAACCATAATCATCTTCATAACTGTTGTCTTTATATTTAATTTGAAAATAATTATATATCTCTTATTTTTTAGGAGACAAGATTCCCATTGAAAAACTATTAAATATGTTAATAAATTTACTTTCAATCAAGGTTTGCACTCAAATAAAATCTAAATATTGAGTCAATTATAAGTGTATGTGATCACAAAAAAAATAACAAGACAAATATTTTTTTCGCATACCTAAGTATAAAAAAAGTTACATCAAGGTTATCTTACCATAAATAATCAATAAAACAAATAATTATATTAACAACATGAGTTATATATAGTCTAGCAATAAATAAATAATTAATTTTTCTAATGATTCTTCAATATGAATTTTAGAAAATCAAACAATTCATTAGATAAAAATTAGTATTTGATACAATCAAAGAATCTACTAGAAGTTAGAACACAACCCTAAGTTAACTATGTAAGGATATCAAACTACAAGCTTCCTCTATGACAACATAATCACTCTCTTGTAGCAGATCACATATATCCTAAGAAAATATTAAAGCATACCAAAATTTTTCATCTAGAACTACGGCTGAAAGTGATCCGTGAGTTAGGAGTTTCTCAATTTATCAACTCGTCAACTATTATAATAAGAATGTTAACCACGTACAGAATCAACAAGATCAACTTGTCATCTAAGCTTCCCTAAATTAAAATAAAATAAAATACATAACATACATGCAATGCAAAAAATATGTCACTAAAATTATTATGTGAATTTTAAAAAAACCAAATCAAAGCAGTAAAATACTTTTTTTTATGGATTTAAAATGCAAAGAGCAAGGACAAGCACAACATTAGTTACACAAATACCTCCCTCGACATTGATGTTGAGAGAGTATTTGTGTCCACAAATATGAAATGCAAATGGAACAAAAGATAAATAGCAGAAAATGCAACTTTTTGATGTTCACAAATACCCCCCCAACAGCTACAAAGAATGCAAAATTAATAACTGGTTTTCATACACAAAACAGCATGATTAAGTACCTTGGATGCCCAATATATAAGAGAGAAAAGAAGACAATATACTTAGCATCCACCTTAAATATCATCCAGAAAAAAATTTCTAGCTAGAAGGCTAATATGCCCAACATGACCAAAGGACTCATATTATTAAATTATCATATGTGCCAATGTACACTCTAATGATCCTTGAACCTTCAAAATCTATAATCGAAGAACTAGAATGGCAATTCTCCATTTTTCTTTGGGAGACAAAATATAAAAATTAAAAGATACAATAGATAAAGATAAAAAACAAAAGTTACACTAGATAAAAAATAAAAGATACAAAAGAATCAAGCGTAAGAATAAACATGATCTCCAAAAAAATCGATATTTTTGAGTGCACATTATGGTATAAAGCTAAAAATAGGTAATGACTATAGGTAAACTTTATGCACAAAAAAGTGTACAAAAATAAACCTTGAGGAAATGAAAATAAAAAAAGAATCACACATATAAAATAAAATTTTAAAACAAAAAAAAATACAATGATCACAATTTTACATAAAGAATCAAAATTAGTATGGAAAATTCAATAAATAAAAAATTATTTAACCTCTCAGTGAGCAAAAACTTGAGGATCATAAGCCGAAATCACCCTCCATTCAAAAAATATGGAGCAAACAAATCCCACCAAAGATATTTATATCCATGTGGAGGATGCAAAAAAAAAAAAATCCCAACAGACACACACCTACAAAGTAAGGGTATCACACTAGCTTTAGTATGTCATTGCTACTAAAATGCCACTATGAGCCAAAATCACTTATTTTATCAATGTATGCTATTGATCCCTAACAAATAAGCACACCTTCACATAAAACTAAATTCTTAATGAATGAAAAAATAAAAAAACCCAATTAATAAATAATTAACAAAGATATTTCTTTTACTAATTTATTAGGAATTATAAAAAACATGAAATTCATGCGAGTATAATAACATTCCAATGAACAAAAACATAATCCATGAAGACATTGGAAAAATTTTTCAGCCAAATCTAGAGGTACACATATAAAAGCTAAGAGAGAAAAATGTTACTTGGATCTTATAAATAATATTAACCTCAAATTACACATAAAAAATGTAATGTCTCAAAAGGATTAAATGGAAAGCCCCCTTGCTGAGAAAATATAAGTTAAATGTAGACGAAAGTTTTAAGGAAAGCAAAACAAGGGCCGGAGAAATCCTCAAGAATGATAAGGGCATGATTAGTATCACCTTTTACTCTAGCAATAATGTCACCTCCCCATTTCATTCTGAAATCAATACATTAATAGGACAAAAATTACATTGAGAATACATAAAACAAAATATTGGAGTTCAGGTTGATTCAAAAAACATAATAAACAAAAAAAACAATAAAACATACTTACGAAAATTTAGTATCAAAAATATGTTAACTAAAGAACTATAATCCAATTTCAATGCATCTACATCTTACATATACAAGAAAAGAAATTAATTAGCAAACCTATTAAAAAGAAAAAAAAACTCAAGTGAAAGCAATATATGATGTAAAGAAGTCTCTTCCAAGAAGAGGATAAGAAATTAAAAAACTAGAAAGAAATAGTATGTAATACCTAAGAGTATAAGTCATCCTAAAAAAATTAGTTTTTTGAAATATTTAATAGTAATCTATATTTTTCTAGGAGTTAAGTGGGTTATGTAGCACAGGCACGGCATGAAGCATGACCTAAAATAAATATACATGACCCAGCACAGCACGGTCTAGAACTATGTCCAAATCGAGATCACGTCAACCTGAGATATGACCAGCATGTCTGACTTGTAAGCATAGTCCATAGACAAGGTGACCAGTGACCAAGCAGTAGTCACAGGTCACAAACTCATGTGCCCATTTTGACAAAAAAAGACAACACCAAGCCACATTCTACTATCCATTCATTAGGTTTTCACATAAAAGACGCCGACATGAAAAATGATAGACAAGATTTGTCGCATTTCATGTCACCTAAAAAATATTATTTTTAAATTAGAAAAATATGTATAAGTTAAGTTTCTTTCTAATGATTAAAGGCAAAATTTTAATAATTGTCGGATTTCTGAATATTTAAAATAAAAAAAAATAAAAAAAAAATAAAAAATAACTAAAAAATAATATATATATATATATATTATTTTAATATAAAAAAATTGTTACAAATATATAATATAAAGTTCTTGAATTTTATTATTTCCTTTCTTATTCTCTTACTCTCATCTCACACACCTACCCTTATAAGTTCTATGCTCATTTAGATTTTTTTATTTTTATTATTATTACTTTGTGCTGGAAACTAATATAGCTTAACATATTTTAAAAAAGAAAATGGATTGAAAGTAAACTACAAATGCGAGATGTTAATAAAATTTACTCACTTATGATTATGGTAAACAACTTTTTAGTAGTATGATGTATTTGATCAATTTAAAAAAATAATAAATAAGCAGTTGCATAATAATAAATTTGACGTATATATAAATAATAATGATAAAACAACAAAATGATTCGCTTCAAATACCTAAACCCAAACTCATTTTCCTAAAATACTTAAAATTAAGCAAATTTTCATAAAAAATAAAAATTAAGAAAACTTTCATAGAAAATAAAAATTAAGCAAACTTACATAGAAAATAAAAAATTAGCAAATTTTGATAGAAAATTAAGCAAACTTTAACATAATAAAAAATAAAAAATCTAAATTATCAAATAAAAAATTAGTAGAATATATATAATATAAAATATATATATATATAACTAAATTGAGAGAAATCTTTTGAAGTTGAATTAAGTTCAATTTCATTGTAACCCTTAATATATTACAAAGACTAAAGGAATGAATGCATGATCAAATTTGATTATTATCATAGATTATTCGAATAGATTTTCAAAAAATTTAAAGGTAGTCACTAGTCAGTATTATCCAAACTTAATTGCAAACCTGATTATCACAAGATTCCCAAATCCACAAATATAATTAAAATAATAAAATATTATAAATAAAAAAAAATAATTAATAATTATTAAATTTAAGAAATATAGTAAAGTGTGATTCATAATATTCAATATATGGATTAGTCATTATGATGTGTTATTCACAATGCTCACAGTACACAATATAAATTAAAAATAAAAATTAATAAAAAAAATAAAGAATTTTCAATGATTTTTTATCATCATAATGATCCTATTAGATATGAGTATATGATAAAGATTTTTAAAAAATATAACATTGAAAATAAAATTTTTTATATTACAACTAATAATATTTCTTATATTAGAGTCGATATTAGTATGTTTGTGAAAATCATTTTAGATATGTCATTATATAAAAATTTTACATTAGATTTATGTGTTGCATAATTAAGCTAAACAAAAATGAATGAAAATTATTTCCATCACATTAAAAAAATATAAAAAATTAACGAAAAAAAAACTTGAGATACCTAGCAGATAATAAAAATTTATCAATATATATTTGTAAGAGGGTCTTAAAAAGAAAAATTTCTAAATAAATATGAGATACCATTATAATTATGTATTCATGATCTTAGAATCAAGTAGTAACTATCAATACATGATATCTAGTGGTGTCAAACAAGTCATGTCATACGAGCAAGGCTTTTTTTTCTCGGCACAATCGTGTCACCATGGCATGCATGACACAAATAAAATCAAATATCATGTTAGGCATGGCATGGTGCGCGGTAGAGGTGTCAAACGGGCCGGGCCGGCCCATTTTTTTAGAACACGGTCATGCTTTCGTGCCTGGTCAGGCATGGCACTATTACTGTACCTGTGTTATGTCTGGCCCGACATTGTTTATCAAAGCCCGGCCCGGCACTGCCCACCGGCACGACTGGCCTTGCCGTGCCGTGCTGGCCCGGTCGGGCCAAACCAGGCCGTACTGGGCTGGGTTAAAATTTTTTTAAAAAATTTTTAAAGTTTAATATTTTAGTATAAATAAAATATATATGATATTATATATAGGATTATAGAAAATGTATAATATATTAAATTTATAAAATAAAAATTGTTACAAATTTAATAAATTACAAAGTTTAATTTTTTTTATAATTTAAAATAAAATTAGTTTATAATTTATTAGTATTAAATTATAGAATGTAAAATTATTAAGTGAAAAATTTAAACAAAAAAATAAATTAAACAAAAAATTTCGTTAAAAAAATTAAAAACTCAAAAAAACAAAAACAACCCAAATGAGAAATGACCAATCAATCAATAGATACTGAATGTCAGAACCAAACAAATTTAAGTTTCAACGTAACGTAAAAATAAAGCTTACAATCAATAAAAAATAAAACATCAAAATCAAAAAACTGTAGATCATCAACAATCGTCAATCGGCATATCGTGAGTATCATCAGCCACAACATTAAGATCACTATCATATAGATCATCAACTCATCCGCTTTTGTAGTGGATCCGGATGCAGTCCCTGTCTCAGCACCAACACGATCATAAATACTAAATCTCGAATCCTCTCAATCTTTCAAACAGACCAAAGCCTCCACAAAATCTGGATGTAATCTCGATCTCCTATCTGAAATCACGTTCATTGTAACCGAAAAAGCAGACTACGATGATATGCTCGATACCGAAGGAGTCAATAGATCTCATGTCATCCTAGATAGTACGGGAAATGTAGACTGATATGATTTCCACCACTGTAATATATCAAGATTCTTAGTATCAGAATGTGATAGGATTGAGCAGTAATCAATATCTAAGTACCGAGAAAGCTCGCTCCTATGTGATGGTCCATCCCGACGTTTCCCCCTCGCTAGCTCAATGGAAAAATCATCTCCGAACAAGGCATCTATTTCCATAATCACAGTCTCACTACTACCACCATCATACCTAGTATCGTAGTATATGAACATGTCAGTCAACTTCTCGTGAATGAACCCTTCCGGTGTGTCTTTCAGGTTGATGCAAGAAGAAAAGTAAATAATGATGTTTTCTACCCCTTCCACCTTAACCCTAGGGTCCATGCATACAGCGAGACAATAAAGAGATGGAACGGTAGATCATTACTTTAAGTACTTGGTTTCCATCTCTTCAACCATATGGCTAAATATTGGGTCAGCTCGAGACTTCTTAAACATGCTACTAATATTACATATACACATGAGTGCAATGCAAGTCATAGGCATATAAACTGACGAACACGTGTTCATCGTGTCATAAAAAATCTTCAGGAATTTCATTTATGAAATTCCTGAAGCCTAGTCAATGTCATCAATAATAAGTTCGTCACTTTTACTATTGACGTAGTCGGAGATCACGTGTTCGTATCCAATACATGACTCCAACATCAGGTATGTGTAATTCCAACGATGTCTCACATTCGATTGGAATTTCTTTTTCTTAAGATTTGTAGACAAACAGAGACTACCAAACTCTTGTTGTCTGCAAGGAGTGCGAATATATTTTAGTACATTACGTATATTATCCAATGCGGGGGAACACACCTTCATATCCGCTTGAACAATCAGGTAATCACGTGATACATGCATCTGACATGAAAAATCTCTCCTAATGGTGCATCTCTAATATTCCTAACAAACATGTTAATCGCTACTCAATTATTAGATGCGTTATCAAATGTGATACTAAAAATTTTATTCTGAATTTCATATTCCCTAAAGATTTTAATCATACTAACAAGCACGAACACGAACACGGACACGGGGATACGACACAGCAAAATGCGGGGACACGACAAATTTTAAAAAACTAAGATACGGATACGGCTAGGATACGGCATAATAAAAAAATAAAAATAAAAATAAAAATTATAAATTATAAATATTAGGTATTTTATAAAATTTATTAAATTAAATTAAATTAAAATATTTTATTATATATAATAAATATATATTATTTATTTTATAAAATAAAAATATTTTATTTTATTTTATTTTATTTTATAATATTTATATTTATTTTATTTTATAAAATAATATTTTATAATTATATTATATAAAAATATTTTTTTATGCCCCTGCCTCTCCACTTTAGCACGCCCGCCCGCCCGCCCCTGCCTCTCCCCTCGAACACACCCGCCAACCCCTGCCTCTCCCCTCGAACAAGCCCGCCCCTGCCTCTCCCCTCGAACACGCCCGCCCCTGCCTCTCCCCTCGAACACGTCCGCCCATGCCCCTCCCCTCAAATCGTGCCGCCCCTTCTTCTCCCCACAAATCGCACCGCCCCTTCCTCTCCCCTCAAATCGAACTGCTCCTGCCTCTCCCTCAAATCGCGCCCGCTCCTGCCTCTGCCTCAAATCGCGCCCGCCCCTGCCAGTGGCCAACGCTGGGCACCGACGTCGTCGGACGTCGGTCACTATAGACGTGGATACGGTGCCGAAGCAAACATTTGATACGCCACGTGGCGTATCGGATACGGATTGTGCAATGATACGCCACATGGCGTATCGGACACGTATCCGTGTCGTATCCGTGTCGTGTCCACGTGTCCTAGTGTCGGACACGTGGACACGGCTGTAGGGAGCCATGTCCGTGCTTCCTTGTAATCATACACTCAAAAATGACCGGGCTATCATGAAAATGAAGAATCTCAGGAAATTCTAAAATTTTTTTATTCATTGTTCAGTTAGAATCTACATAGTAGCTGGTGAGATATGCATAAGATGATTCATCGTGACTTGTCCAGATATCGGACGTCACGGACACCACTTCACTATATGTCATAAATTCATTAATTATTTTTTGTTTTTTCTAACTTATACAATTTTAGTATATCATTCCTAGAAGTGGACCTAGGAATCTTACGATAAGCAGGCTGAAAATATGTCTGCATGATACGCACTACCCTTTGATCTTTCGAAAATCTGATCGGAAGACTCATCAATGTGATAAGTCTGACCATGTCATCCCTACCCAACTCGCTTGAATATATGAAGGGAGTATACTTTGAGACTGAACTAGATTCAGTCTCAAAAAATACAGTGCCAAGTTGGATTTGTCTAGGATCTAATGGACCATGTTTTTTGGTGCATAATTTGACATGCCTCTTAAGGTGCCTAGTCCCAAATGAACTCTTATAAGTTAAAATTTTCATACAATATTTGCACTGTGTTATTTTTTCTTCCTCACCCCTAATATTTTTTTATTTTATTATATTAAAATGAGTCCAAACTACAGAAGTCCTCCTAATTTTTTGTTTTTTAAAAGTTTGGGTTGAGACGACTGGAGAAACCAAAGTTTTAGCAGTCTCAAACCTCTATGTAAGATTTTTATTTTCTAAATTTAAATATGTTTCATTAGTATTTGTCATTTTTTAGGATTTTTATTAAACATGACACTTATGTAGAAACAAGATGATAGATTTTAGATTAAACTATTTTTGGACTAGAGAGAGAGAGAGACTAGAGAGAGACTAAGAATAAAAAACTTTAAATAAATTACCTGGTAACGCAGTGAGTTCGATCACGTGTATGGTGCATCACAGTCTATCTCAAAATTCGAAATACGAGTTGAGATTCCCAAAAAGTCAAGCCAAATGACAAAATCTCAAGTCCCGAGAAAGAGGAGTTGGGCTGTGAATAGGCTCGTGCGCAAGCTCGTTAACCAGGCTTGTTTAAAAGCTCGTGAACAGGCTCGTGAACATGGAGAAGGCTTGATGCACAACAAATTTTTCATACAAACGAACATGAAATATTTTAACTCTTGAACTTCAATCAAGTTAATTGAACTTTTTAATTTAGTTGTATGTTGCCTATTTTAGATGAATATTTTCTTTAATTCCCGAATATCATTTTGAGGCTCGTAAGTTAAACGAGCCGAGCCCAAGCACCCTTAAACTCAGCTCGTCAACTCATAAATAGGCTCGTGAATAGGCTTGTGAGCAAGCTCGTGAATAGGCTCGTAAGTTAAACGAGCCGAGCCCGAGCACCCTCAAACTCGGCTCGTCAGCTCGTAAACAAGCTCGAGCCTACTCCTTTAAAACCGAGCCGAGCCTGCCTAATACTCGGCTCGGTTACACCCCTAGAGAGGAGCAAGAGTTTTGAGAGTATGAAAATGTGAGATTTGAGAGAATATATGTTTATGAAAAACATAAATGTTAAAGAGAGGTGGGAAGAATTTTATAGATTAAAAAAATAATTTTTTTCAAAAAAGTATCTTTTTTTTGTTTTTTTTTTAATATTTTAGGGGGCAGAATCATGAGGGCCGTCGAATACCCCCTAGCGGTTAAAGGAGAGATCCAACGAATACATTTTAAATTTTTTTTTTTGCTCGTTGGGGCCTTGGGGGGGGGGGGGGGGGGGGGGGGGGGGGGCGTGGATCGATTTTGATTGGGCCCGACCCACAGTCTTTGTGTGCGGGAAGCTAGGCCCGACTCCTGAGTCACAAGAGGGTGACCCATGAGGAAAGCCAGGAGCCCATGTCTGCGGGTGCGGGACTGAGTGTGACCCCGATCCATGCCTACAGGCCGTGCCACAGGCCACCGAACCATGCCGGGTCATGCACTGCACGCGGCCCGGTTGCCACGGCACGGGTTGTGCCTAAGCCGGGCATAAAAAATTCTCTTGTCAGGCCGGCCCAGGCATGACCGAACCATGTCGTACCTCGTGCCAGGCCGGCCCGATTGACACCTCTAGTGCGCGGTCCAGCAACCCAGCATAGCAAGATTGACATGGCAAAATGCATGATCGTGCTAGCCATGCCTAACCAAATAAATGGCCATGTGGCCGGCTGATTACAACCGGCCACCTGGTAAAATATTTTTTAAAAAAATGAACCACATCATGATGGGGCAGTCAAATTTTTAAAAAATATATATAATATAACTGCCTAGGTGACCACCTGATGATAGAGGTGTCAAATGAGCCGGGACGGGCCGGCCTATTTTTTTAGGGCACGAACGTGCATCCGTGCCCGGGCAGGCACGGTTTAAAAAAACCGGGCCCGGCATGGCCCCCAAGCACGGCGGGCCGTGCCGTGCCTTGCCTGGCCCGCTCGGGCTTGCCTGTCCGAGCGGTTCGGGATACGGGGGACCGCGGGTCGGGTCGAATCATACCCGACCCACGGTCTTTTTTTGCGGGAGGGGCATCGTGGGGTCGGGCTCACGGGACACCCGGCACGGGATAAACCCATGCCGGTGTGCCGTGCCGCGCACCGAACCGTGCCGGGCCAAACACGGCACGGGCCCGGGCACGAAATTTTTTCGTGCCGGGTCGGGCCGGCCTGGCCCGGTTGACACCTCTACCTGATGAGGATGTCATTGAGCAGTCACATGAGCTGGTTTACCATCTATCGAGCTAGGCACATGGGTCGTGATCAGCCCGGCACGAGACATGGCTTCTGCCAGCCTAGCATGGCACTTACCAACCCAACACAGGATGATCTGTGCCAAGGAACGGCCCAGCCCAGCCCAAGGCATGATTACAACCATGGTCCATTCCAGGCCAAGCACTACTAAATTGACCTATGCCTCAAGAAGTGTCCGACCCACCTAGCCTGTTAGACACCTCTATTAATATCCAACTATATCAATTATAAGAATGACAAATTTATTATTTATGATTCAAACTTAGATATAAAAAATTTTTTATGAAATTTTTAAATATTTTTGATAATATGATGAACATATATTCATTTGTGTATATTCTTATCATTTACATTATACTTGGTGTGTGTGCAATATCAATAGAATATTTAGCAAGTATAGAAGATATCTTACATTTAGTATCATGATTGTTAAAATAAAAACCAAATATTTAAAATATTTTTCTTTCATTCTAACTTTATATTACTTAATTGTCTGTATAAATCGTATTATTAAGATAAACGGGATAGAAAATATATTAAAATTCATATTCACTAACATGAAGCAAGCAAATGAACCGAAAAGTTTTTTTGTAAAAAATTAACTAACATATTAACAAATTATTATTAGAAATTTCAAAATGGGGCCGTGCATGATAGCACGATCCAATTTTTGGTGGCCCAGTCAAGCCTCAATGTCTTAACATGTCAGGGACAACTCAAAAATGACCGACACAGCATGGCTCATCCAGCCCGAGTCTGGCAAATTCATGTTGGGCTGGGCCGTGCTGAGTATGGTCGGGTTGTGATGATTCAGGTTGATTCGAATCCAGAAATTCCATCTTAGTAGCCAACCCCTACCGACACTACACCTAGGTCCAAGCCTAGCATTAGCATAGGTCGGATATTCCCCCACTGATTGGTGGTTGCAGAATTGTGGAATGTGAATTTTGGTAGATTAATTATTTTAAATTTATTTTTTCAAATTTCATATTTTAAATTCAAATTGTGGATTAGTTGTTACATAACGATATTATATTATTTATTTATTCCAGATAAATTACAAAAAAATAAATTTATTAATAAAAAAGACAAAATATAATAAATAATCAAAATTATCAAAAAATTATAACTATCATGTAACTCATCATTCATCATTAAATCCAAAATAAATAAATTAATACAAAATCACAACTCATAACAACTTAAAATAAAAATCATATATCCTAATTATAATAAATAATAATATAGGTTTGATGTCTCAATCACAATGTTAATTAGTATGAGTATGCAACTGATTAACATCTAGTAAGCATATGATAGTATCATTAGCAGTGAGCTCAACATTTTCAAAATCTCATTAATCATTATCAGCTAGTAACTCATCAACTTTTGTTTCAGCACAATCTCGATCATTGATGTCTAACCTTGAATCTTCCCAATCCTTAATGTATGTTAGCGCCTCAAAAATATCTGACCACAGTCTCAATCTAGTATCCAAGATCACATTGACTAAAATAAAAATAAAGACTCTGATATTATGCTCAAGACTAGAGGAATCAGTAGATTTTGTATTATCTTAGATAACACAAGAGAAGTGGACTCATATAATTTTTATAATTATAAATATCAAGATTCTTATTATCATTATATAATAAAATTGAGTAATAATCAATATCTAAGTACCGAGATAGCTTACTTTTATTCGATAGATTACCTCAACATTTTTATCTCGCTAACTGAATGAAGAAGTCAACTTCGAATAAAATGTTCATATCCAAACTCAGAATCTGGCTACAAATACTATCATACCTAGTATCGTAGTATATAATTAACAAATCAACTTCTCATGAATGAACCATTCAAGTTGATGATCTTGATTCATGCACAATGATATGTATATTAAAATATTTTATATCCCTTCAACTTTTACCCTAGGATCCATGCAGACAAGAAGACAATAAAAAAATATTTGTCATGTCAACAACAACCATATCATTAAATGAGGAACTGATACTTTAATTACTTGATTTTCATCTCAACAACTATGTCACTAAATATCAGGTCATCTCTAAATTTCCTAAACGTGTCAATAATATTACATATACACATAAGTGTAATACAGGTGGTAAGAGTAAAAACTAACGAACATATGTGTGTCATATCATAAAAAATATTCATAAATTTAATAAATAAAATTCTAGTATTCAGACTTTGTCATCAATAATAAGTAGAGGTGTCAAACGGGCCGGTATGGGCCGGCCCAGCCCATTTTTTTAGAGCACGGCTGTGCTTTCATGCCGGCCAAGCACGGCACGGTTGCTATACCGTGTCGTGCCTGGCCCGGCACTGTTTATCAAAGCCAGGCCCGTTCGGGCCAAACCTGGCCGTACGGGCCAAACCAGGACGTACGGACTCGAGCATTGTTTAAAATTTTTTTTTTAAATTATAAAGTTTAATTTTTTAGTTTAAAAAATATATATATATTATATTATATATAGAATTATAGATAAAGTATAATATATTAAAATTATAAAATAAAAATTGTTAAAATTTTATTAAATTAAAAAGTTTAATTTTTTTATAATTTAAAATAAAATTAGTTTATAATTTATTAGAATTAAATTATAGAATTTAAAATTTTTAAATGTAAAATTAAAAAAAAAATTAATTAAAAAAAATTTCTTTAAAAAAAATTAAAAGGTCAAAAAAACCAAAGCAAACCAAATGAGAAATGACCAATCAGCCAATAGATACCGAATATCCGAACCAAACAAATTTAAGTTTCAAAGTAACGTAAAAATAAAACGTACAATCAATAAAAAACAAAATATCGAAATCAAAAAATAGTAGATCATCATCAATCGGTATATCATGAGCATAATCAACCGCATCATCAAAATCACTATCATATGGATAATAATCATCAGCAATCAACTCCTCCGCTTTCACAGTGGATGCGGATGCAATCCTTGTCGCAACTCCAGCACGATCATGGATGCTAAACCTCGAATCCTCCCAATCATTCAAATAGATCAAAGCATCAATAATATTTGGACGTAATCTCGATCTTCTATCCGAAATCAAGTTCACTGCAACAGAAAAAATAGACTATGATACTATGTTCGACACCGGAGGAGTCAGTCGATCACGTGTAATCCTAGATAACACGGGAAATGTGGACTCATATGATTTTCATCACTGTAATATATCAAGATTCTTAGTATCAGAATATGATAGGATTGAGCAGTAATCGGTATCTAAGTACCGAGAAAGCTCGCTCCTATGTGATGGTGTACCCCGATATTTCCCCCTCACTAGCTGAATAGAAAAATTATCATCTCTGAAAAAGGTATCCATGTCTGTAATCACAGTCTCACTAGTACCATTACCACCACCATACCTAGTATCGTAGTATGTGAATATGTCAGTCAACTTCTCGTGAATGAATCCTTCATGTGGGTCTTCCAGGTTCATGCGTGAGAAAATATAAGTCACAGTGTTTTCTACCCCTTCCACCTTAACCCTAGGGTCGTTGCATGTAGCAAGGCAATAAAGAGATTAAAAGCTGGACCAGCACTTTAAATATTTGGTTTCCATCTCTGTAACCATATGGCTAAGTGTCGGGTCAGCTCGATACTTCCTAAATATACTACTAATATTGCATATGCACCTGAGTGCAATATAAGTCGTGAGCGTATGAACCGACGAACACATATTCGTCGTGTCATAAAAAATCTTCAGGAATTTCATAAATGAAATTCCTGAAGCTAAGTCAGTATCGTCAATAATAAGTTAATCATTTTTACTATTGACGTAGTTGGATATCACGTATTCGTATCCAACACATGACTCCAATATCAAGTACGTGTAATTTCAGCGATGTCTCACATTCAATTGGAATTTCTTTTTCTTAAGATTCACAAACAAACAAAGACTACCAAACTTTTATTGTCTGCGATAAGTGCGAATATATTTTAGTGCATTACGTATATTATCCAACGCGGGGGAACCCACATTCATACCCACTTGAACAATCAGGTTAATTACGTGACACATGTATCTGCCATGAAAAATCTCTCCTAATGGTACGTCGCTAATATTTCTAACAACCATGCTAATCGTTACTCCATTATTAGATGCATTATCGAATGTGATACTAAAAATTTTATTTTGAATTTTATATTCCCTAAAGATTTTCATCATACACTCAAAAATGACCGTGTCATCATGAGAATGGAGAATCATAGAGAATTCTAAAATTTTTTTATTCATAGTCCAGTTAGAATCTACATAGTAACTGGTGAGACATGCATAAGAAGATTCATCGTGACTTGTCCAGAAATCGGACGTCACGGACACCACTCCACTATATAGCATAAATTCATTAATTAATTTTTGTTTTTCTAACTTATATAATTTTAGTATGTCATTCCTAAATGTGGACCTAAGAATCCTACGATAAGCATGCTGAAAATATGTCTACATGATGCGCACTACCCTTGAATCTTCCGAAAATCTGATGGAAAAACACATCAATGTGATAATTCTGGTCATATCATCCCTACTCAACTCCCTGGAGTATATGAAGGGAGTAAACTTTGAGACTGAATTAGATTTAGTCTCAAAAAATGCAGTGCCAAGTCGAGTTTGCCTAGGATCTAATGGACCATATTTTTTAGTACATAATTCGGCATGCCTCTTAAGGTGCCAGTCCAAAACGAACTCTTACAATTTAAAATTCTCATACAATATTTGCACTGTCATTTCTTCTTCCTCGCCCCTAATATTTTTTTATTTTATTATATTAAAATGAGTCCAAACTACAGAAGTCCTCCGAGTTTTTTATTTTTTAGAGATTTGGATTGAGACGACTGGAGAAACCAAATTTCAACAGCCTCAGACCTCTGTGTAAGATTTTCATTTTCTAAATTTAAATATGTTTCATTAGTATTTATCATTTTTTAGGATTTTTATTAAACAGGACACTTATGTAGAGGCAAAATGATAGATTTTAGATTTAACTATTTTAGGACTAGAGAGAGAGACTAGAGAGACTGATAGAGAGAAAAAAACTTTAAATAAATTACTCGGTAAAGCAGTGAGGTCGATCAAGTGCATGGTGCACCACAATCTAGCTCATAATTCGAAACTCGAGTTGAAATTCCCAAAAAACCAAGCCAAATGACAAAATCTCTAGTCCCGAGAGAGAGGAGCGAGGGTTTTGAGAGTGTACTGATTTGAGAGAATATATGTTTATGAAAAACATAAATGTTATAGAGTGGTTGGGAGAATTTTATAGATTAAAGAAAATAATTTTTTTTTGTTTTTTTTTTATTTTTTTTAATATTTTAGGGGGCAGAATTCGATGGCCCTCATGATTCAGCCCCCTAGTCGTTGGAGGCGAGATCCAACGGCTAAAATTTAAATTTTTTTTTTTTGCCTGTTGGGGGGGGGAGGGGGGGATCTCTAAAAAATATATCTAACAATTAAGAATTATTAATTGTTAGATACGTTAGAGAATATGATACAATTTATAATATTTTGAATATTATATTATCTAGAGACTCTCATTGTTTACTCATATATGACCGAATCATCATAAAGATGAAGAATCTCTAAAAATCCTAATATCTTTTTATTTAGTATCCATTTAAAATCAACATAGTATGCAATGAGACATACAAAATATATATCATCGTAATTAGTCTAGATATTAGATGTGATAGACAACACGCCACTATATTCCCTAAATTCATTAGTTATTATTTATTTTTCTAACTTATAATATTTTAGTATGTCGTTCTTAGATATAAATCTAGAAATCCTATGACATTCATACTGAAAATAGGTTTGCATGATACTAACTACCCATGAAACCTCCAAAAATCTAATCAGAAGACTCATCACAGTGATTAATTTGATCATGTATTCCCTTACTAACTCGTAACAGTATATGAAATGGATCAACATAGATCCAGCCTCAAAGATCACACCGTTCAGTTAGATTAGCCTAAGATATTATCTACTATATTTTTTGATGCAATGATTGACATGTCCTTTTAATATGCACAGTCTCACATGCACTCCTACAAGTATATAGTTTTTTATAATACTTGTATTGTGCATATTCTTCATTGAAACCCCTAGTATTTTTATTTTGTAAAATATTAAAATGAGTCTTGACTACAAATGTTCTTCAAGTTTTAAATTTTTTAGATATTTCAGTTTGGGTCGAGGCTATAAAAGAAAATAGTTTCGGCCTCAGACATTTTCATAGAATTATCAATATTAAAAGTATCTATAATTATGTTAATGTTAAAATCATTATCATTAAAATTTATTATTTATCATTTTAGATTTTTATTTGGTTTATTAATTATAATAAACTAATAAAAAACTAGAAGTTGTAGCATGAACTTAATTATGAATATGGATATCATATTCTGAGATGACACCTTTTCTATTCAATTAGCTAGAGAGAAACTATGTATGGACATCATATTAGGTATGAGAGAGCATGAACTTAAATTATGAATATGGACATCATATTCTGAGACGATACCTTTTCTATTCAATTAGCTAGAGAGAAACTATGAGTGATCCATCAAATAGAAGCAAACTCTCTCAGTAATTAGTTACTGAGTACTACTTCATCCTACCACATGATGATAATAAGAATTTTGATAGTTTAAGTCTATGAAAATCACATGAATCCACTTAATTCGTGCTATCTAAGATGACATATAGTTAAAGGTGCAAATGGACGGGGCCAGCCCAGCCCGACACAGGCACGACATGCTACAGTGTCGTGCCCATGTCTTGGTCAGTCGTGTCGTGTCGACACGTGGACACATCACGTGACCACGCACCAAACATGATCAATACGAGCAGATGCCCGACAAGCGAGGCTCATCATGCCCCAAAAAGGCAAAAATGTGCGGCGGTGTGCCGCCGAAACCCTAATTTTTTAAAATAAATTATAGTTTTGTCCGACCTAACCCAGGCCAAACCTAGTAGTTTTCGGCCGTGGGTCCGTGCAGGGCATGCACAAAACAGTAACCGTGTCTGGCCCGGCAAGGTATTGGGCAGCCTAAAACCAAGCCGGGTTGGGCTGGCCCGTTAGACACATCTACATATAATTGATTGACCCCTCTAGTTTTTAGCATAGTATAAGAATGTTTTTTCTGTGGCAACCAATAGTATTTTAAATAAGAGATCAAAACAATGACCAAATATCATAGATGCACAAATAAGCTTGGATGACTTTGAAAATTTAAAGTTAGACATTCAAGATAAAAAAAAATTTATTGTCAAATGATTACTCATGGGATATCAAAATCATATATGTTAAGCTCAATGTTAGTGATACTTTCAAACACATACATGATAATGATGATATGCATCCACACTACCATACTATAGACAAGAATTGATGACTCATGTAATTTTGAATTAATTTTTTATGATATGATATTTGGTTTATTTTTGAATTTTTGTCAATAAAATTTCATCTTATTTTATATATATATATATATATATATATATATATATATCATTTATGATTATGAATATTTTTTTTTAATATTTTTATTTTTGAGTTGATTTGGATGTCAAACAATTTTTTTAGTTATTAATTTGATTTTAACTCATTTAATTTTATAATGCAATAAAAATATGCAATATACATTACACATGAATTTTTTAATTATATTATTTTGATATACAAATATAATATTTTGATTTTTGAGTGTACACATTCAATTCAATGAAAGTTATCCACTAGCAATTGCCAACATGACCAGAAACAACTCAACACATATGTGCCTAGCTGTGATAAAAATGAGTCTTATCAAGCCTAAACATATGAATGTCATATCATGCCAACATAGCATTAAATCCATCTCATTGCATGTTTGGCACAGCATGATGGCCCAACTGGGTCACACAAAAGGAGTCATGATGGCATGTCACGAACTATTTGATGTCTTTAGATTTTATTCGGTTTGTTCAAAGTTTATTTATATTCACTATCTCAAATTATATAGGAAGAACAAATGTAAAAGATATTCCTCAACCAAAAATGAGGATCATGCCTCCCCAAATTTCTAAGTCAACTTCAAGTCATATAAAATCATTCATAATTAATAAACTAAATTTTATTGAACTACTCAAAATCAAGATGGCTACTCAAATACTCATTATCCTCAAAGTCACATTGAGGAAATATTTTTCACATCAAACTAACATATCATCAATCTAAAAGAAATCAACTATGATGTAAGAATCTGGGTGAATGTTATCTTAACCACAAGAGAGAATATCTAGAAAATCTTATTTTCTACAAAATCAATTTTTTTTACCAACTTATATATATAATAACTCCATAGATAAGTCATCATCATATGAACTAACAAGTTCAAATTAAGTCCACGGACGACTATTCTAATAACTAGATATCCAAGTGTAACTACTGACAAGTAAAAAAAATGGCATTAATAACTCCATATAATAGATCCATAATAAATCTCATATACATTTACTCTTCCTCGAATTATTAAAGAATGAATATTGCTTAAAAAATGACATTAATACTCACTAATATTTTTTTAATGTTAAACGAATGATATATATATCGGGTTTAAGTATTAGAGTTACTAAGAAAGATATACATTTTATCATTATAAGTGTCATCCTATCACATTGTATAAAGAGATAATAAATAAAATTAGAGCTCTCAAAACAATGATCTATTTCCAATAAATAAAATCTAAAAGAATACATAATAAGAAAGATATACATTTTATCATTATATATCTAGTTAATGAATTTATTTATAGTAAAATTACATTTAACAAAATATTATATAATGTTTCATTTAATTGTTTATCCTTCATTCACACAACTTCATTTTATGAATATGTGATTTTATACAAAGTTTGATGTATGATATCATGGTCAGTACAATACAGTTTAATGATATCATACATACACTTTAATATATTATCACACTTAAGATTTTTCTATTAGATGTATTTTTTTTATAAAATAACTAAAAAAATTAAGATATAACATAAAACAACAAAATAAATAATATATAATTATGAATAAATATGACTATAAATTTATTTTAAATCTCATTTCTATAATGTCCCCAAACATCTACATATATGAAGCTGAATATATCCGTATACAAGTTTAGCAGACAAGATAAAAAACATTGATACATTTTCAATAACAAGTTTTATATTCTAAGATCAAAATATATCTAATACTAGAATGTGGTAAACTCAATTTTGCCAAATATGAGTAGCAAAATTAAGAATCAATATGTAATAAATTAATAAAACTTAAATATATAGTGGAAAACCTAATCATAGAAATAAAAATATACAATTTATCAAATAAAAACTTCTTCAAAGAATTTTGATACCATAACATAACATCGATAAGAGAAAAAATAATATAAGAATTAATTTACTATGAAAGGCAACTCACAAATAGAGTATCAACGAGATATCCAATAATAAAAATAACATCTTGAAGAAATAAAACGACTTAAATATTATAATAAGATCCTTACTAGTTGGTCATTGACTATCACAAATATCAAGGAATAAGAAAAAAAGATAATTAATAAAAAAATTACTTGAGATATAATTATTAGCACTAAAATCAATAAGTCATAAATCTGAAGTAAAAAAATAAGTCACAAGGATTGAAGTACCAGAAAGACAAAAACTAAGCGCCAAAATGAGGGTACTCTATGAATATCCTTAGATGGCCTCAAAAGTTGACATGTTTTTTTTTTCACTATATAATGCTCTCAACATTTTCTTTGCAAATAAATATATTCATATCTCTTAAGCATGTACTTTTTTCCAAGAATATATGAAATATAGAAAACATCTCTTACATCTGCATATTAGTTTCGTATCATATCTCCCATAATCAATATTAACAGTGAATTGACGTACTTAACACACATTACACAAACAATTATACACACAATGATAAATGTGTAGTTTCACCCATTTCACAAAATTGTACAACACACTACACCATTATACTCACTCCATTGCACACAATGCACTCATCTATATGCACACAATGCACTCATCTATATGCACACAATGCACACATTGCTTGGTAATAATTAATACTCACTTGTGCTTGAACAACCCAATAGAATAAAATTAATAAAAGATATAATAGATATTTAATTAAAATAACTTTAACAATTTCAAAATATCATCTGATCACCTATAATTGGCCAAGGAATAATAAATATCTAAAAGATATACACAATATCAATCACAATCTATCTTTTCAGTTGACATAGTTATAGTTTCAATCACAATCTATCGGATTGCCAATGTATCTTACCTATTAAATTTTTTAAAAATATTATGTTTACCCTCGATCGCACTCTAAGATGGATTGAAGTTAATATCTAAGATCTTAAGATTTGTCATTCTCCCAATACCAAAGATGTTAAAAGTATATATCTATCAGAGACCAATAGCATAATAGTAAGTACAAATATTGTTTTTTACCAGAACTCATTTTTTAAAAAGACTTAGAGGTGTCAAAAGAAACGTGCCGGGCTGGCCCGGCCCATTTTTTTTGAGCACACCCGTGCATTCGTGCCGGGCCAGGCACGACATGGTTACTATACTGTGTTGTACCTAGCCCGACACGGTTTATCAAAGATAGGCCCGGAACAGCCTTCTGGCTCATACAGGCCTGGTTAAAAAAGAGATTAAAAAAAAAATTTAAAGTATTGTATATTTGTATTAAACTATATATAAAATATATATTATATTAAATAGAGATAATGTTTAAATTTTTAAATTTGAAACTTGAAAATTGTTAAAATTTTAATAAATTACCAATTTTACATTTTTTTATTAAAAATTTAAAAAATTACAAAGTTTAAAATATAATTTAAGAATTTTAAAATTGTTAAAAATTTGTAACTTGAAAATATTAATAAAGTTTAAATTTTTTTTATTTTTTTTAATAAATTTAGATTATAATATATCAGAATTAAATATTTAAAATATAGAGTTTTAATTTTTAAATGAAAAATTTAAACACAAAATAAATTAAACAAAAAATTTCGTTTAAAAAAATTACAAAGTCACAAAAATAAAAGCAAACTAAATGTCCAATCGGCCAATAAATACCGAACCAAAGCAAATACAACATAATGTAAATAAAAAAACGTACAATCAATACAAAGAAAAATATCGAAATCAAAAAACAGAATCAAGAATAAATAACACAAATTATCAACTATGACCGTTACCATGAGCCATCAAAAATCAAAATCAAGTGACAATGACAAATAGCATGTTGCTGGCGTAGCGTGATGTGGCATAGAGGTGTCAACTGCATCTGGTAACAGGCAGGGAGAACCGACAACCACGTCAATCGTCAATCGGCATATCATGAGCATCATCAACTGTAACATCAATATCATCATCATATGAATCATCATCATCAGCAATCAACTCCTCCGCTTTCGCAGCGAATGCAGTCCTTGTCCCAGCTCCAACACGATCATGGATGCTAAACTACAAATCTTCCCAATCATTCAAACAAGTTAATACCTCAACAATATATAGACGTAATCTCGATCTCCTATCCCCAATCACGTTCACATCAACAGAAAAAACAAACTCTGATGTTATGCTCAACACCGGAGGAGTCAGTAGATCCTGTGTCATCCTAGATAGCACGGAAAAGGTAGACTCATATGATTTTTACCACTGTAATATATCACGATTCTTAGTATCAGAATATGATAGGATTAAGCAGTAAGCGATATCTAAGTACCGAGAAAACTCGCTATTATGTGATGGTCCACCATGTCATTTTTCCCTCGCTAATTGAATGAAAAAATCATCTTCGAAAAAGATATTCGTGCCGTAATCACAGTCTCACTACTACCACTACCACCACAATACCTAGTATCGTAGTATGTGAACATGTCAGTCAACTTCTCGTGAATGAATCCTTCATGTGGGTCTTGCAAGTTCATGCATGAGAAAATGTAAGTCAGAGTATTTTTTACCCCTTCCACCTTAATACTAGGGTCCATGCATGCAGTGAGGTAATAAAGAGATGAAAAGGTGGACCAGTACTTTAAGTATTTGGTTTCCATCTCTGCACCCATATGGCTAAGTGTCGGGTCAGCTCGATACTTCCTAAACATGCTACTAATATTACATATGCACCTGAGTGCAATGCAAGTCGTGAGTGTATAAACCGACGAATACATATTCGTCGTGTCATAAAAAATCTTCAGGAATTTCATTTAGTCAGTATCGTCAATAATAAGTTGATTACTCTTACTATTGACGTAGATGGATATCACGTATTCGTATCCAACACATGACTCCAATATCATGTACGTGTAATTCCAGCGATGTCTCACATCCGATTGGAATTTCTTCTTCTTAAGATTCGCAGACAAACATAGACTACCAAACTATTGTTGTCTGCGAGGAGTGCGAATATATTTTAGTATATTGTGTATATTAACCTGATTGAACAATCAGGTTAATCACGTGACACATGCATCTGCCATGAAAGATTTCTCCTAATGGTGTGTCTCTAATATTTCTAACAAATATGTTAATCATTACTCCATTATTAGATACGTTATCGAATGTAATACTAAAAATTTTATTTTGAATTTTATATTCTCTAAAGATTTTCATCATACACTCAAAAATAACCGGGCCATCATGAAGATGGAAAATCTCAGAGAATCTTAAAATTTTTTTATTCATTATCCAGTTAGAATCTATATAGTAGCCGGTGAGATATAAATAAGATGATTCATTGTAATTTGTCCAGATATCAGACGTCACATACACCACTCCACTATATGTCATATATTCATTAATTTTTATTTTTCTAACTTATACAATTTTAGTATATCATTCCTAGATGTGGAACTAAGAATCCTACGATAAGCATGCTTAAAATATGTCTGCATGATGCGCACTACCCTTGAATCTTATGAAAATCTGATCGGAAGACCTATTAATATGATAAGTCTGGTTATGTCTTCCCTACCTAACTCACTGTGGTATATGAAGGGAGTAAACTTTGAGACTGTACTGGATCCAGTCTCAAAAAATACAGTTTTAAGTTGAATTTGTCTATGATCTAATACACCATGTTTTTTGGGGCATAATTCGGCATGTATCTTAAGATGCTCAGTCCCAAACTACAGAAGTCCTAGTTTTTTATTTTTTAGATGTTTGGGTTGATACGACTAGAGAAACTAAAATTTTAGCAGCCTCAGACTCCTGTGTAAATTTTTATTTTCTATGTTTAAATATGTTTCATTAGTATTAGTCATTCTT
Source organism: Sapria himalayana (assembly GCA_029783825.1). NCBI lineage: Eukaryota > Viridiplantae > Streptophyta > Magnoliopsida > Malpighiales > Rafflesiaceae > Sapria > Sapria himalayana. Next base: position 1,658,485 of record JAREIK010003544.1, read on the forward strand.
TAGGATTTTTGCTAAACAAGAGGTAAAATCTAGATAATAGAATTTAGGTTTTTAGATTAGAGAGAGAGACTAGAGAGAGAAAGTAAACAAAAAAACTTAAAAACCCCCGGTAAAGCAGTGAGGTAGATCACGTGCACGGTGCACCACAATCTAGTTCAAAATTCCAAATCCGAGTTGAGTCCCAAAAAGCTGAGCCGAATGACGAAATCACGAGTCCCGAGAGAGAGAAGAGCAAGAGTTTTGAGAGAGTGAGATCTGAGAATAAATATTTATGAAAAACATAAATGTTATAGAGGAGTGAAAAAATTTTTATAGATTAAAACAAAAAAAAATTTAAAAAAGTATTTCTAATATTTTTTTTTAGAATTTTAGGGGGCAGAATCATGAGGATCGTCGGATTCTACCCCCTAGCCGTTGGAGACAAAATCCAACGGCTGATATTCAAATTTTTTTAAACCTTTGGGGGGGGGGGGGGGAGATTCGGGTAGGGCGGGACCACGGGTAGGGTCGGAGTGGACCCATGCCTGCGTGTTTTTCCAATCCGAACCGAATGGCGCTGGTGTGGCAATGGGGTGAGGGTGGGGTGCACGGGTCTGTGGGACATGTCCCGTGCCGGCAGGCCGTGCCACGGGCCACCGAACTGTGCTGGCGGGTGTGTGCCACGGGCCACCGAACCATGCAGAGTTAGGCACAGCACGAGGACCGATTGGCCTCAGCACGGCATGGCACGAGCCCGGGCATGAGAAATTCCTGTGTCATGCCAGCCCAGGCACGGCTGAATCGTGCCATGACTCGTGCCGGACTGGGCCGGCCAGGTTGACACTTCTAACAAGTCTAATAAAAAAGTGAATCCTATCAAAAAATACATTATTAATTTCACTCAAATCCAAACAAATCTTTGAAAAAATTTTTCAATTCTTTAAACAAAAATCAATAGATGTGAAACTAAGTAAATATTAAATTAACTAAAAAATAATTTACAAAAAAAAAAATTAACATGACAATTATAAGTAAGAAAAATATATTGACAATACAAAAGACCAAGATTAATAATAGCTTAACTAATATTCAATAAACAAACAAAAGATACGATAAATAAATAATTACTATTAATATAAATATTGGGTTTTATATCAATAATTTAAGAATTTGAAGTAAAAATAAACAATAAAACCAAGACTATAAAAAAATGGGAAGTAGAGATAGAAATAAGTAGGATAGGCCAAGCGTAGCCTAAAGCGTGGCTTAATTTCATTGCCCTAGACACAACACCACATGCAAAGAATCATGCCTTGTAGTTGCATGTGTCAACCTTAGGTACGACTCATGTCATGTCGGGCCTAGAAATTAAGATCACATGCCAAAATTCAATCATCATGACATGATGCAGCACAATAGACAGAGCTGCCAAATAGATGAGTGATGGTCACATGCCAAAAAATTAATTTCTCTGAATTAAGGGCGGGTACACCGCACCCAACCCTAATTTTAACTAAAATCAAAATTGAGTTAAGGTTCAGACCAATGCCAAAATGGCACAATTAAAATAATTAAAAATGAGCATTTTTAAAGACAATGAAACAAAGGTGCAAGGCACAATATCTACTCAACTGTTGAGCTACAACCATGTGCAATGTGACATGGTCACCTGGCATGTCTATCAAGCACATGCACACATGACAAGTCGAAAAAAAAAAAAATTTCTAATGGACATGTAGATGCTCACATGCCGCAGAATTTTAACTCTTAATGGCTTTGGAATAAAATCCAGCAAATAAAAGACTATTCAAATTATTATCATCATCAACTAAACTTTATCACAATAATTTTTTGTTAATTATATGAATCTTATTTTTTTAATCAACTTTGTTAAAAATTATGTTTACTCTCTATCATTTAGTTGTTAGATTCTAATTTATAATTTATACTAAACTCTATTCGATGCCTATCTCTATTTTTTTTTCTTACATCCAACCGAATAATCTCATACTTCCAAATCAATGAACTAGAAGATTTACTTTAGTTGTAACCAAACAATCGTATATGATTTCTCTTATTTTATTATTTATAAAATAATTTTTTTATTTTTTTTTAATAATTTCATTTTTAATTTTATCATTCATAATCTTATTGGACATTCATCTTATTATCAAAAATATCTATTATTTCTAGATTGTCTAACATTCACTTTCATATAGCATGGTCATACAAATTTTTATTTTATAAAATTTTCTTTTTAAAAAATTTAGTGCTAATTTACTACAAAAAAAATATTAATTTAACTCATCATTTGGTCCATCTATATTTTAATCATATGCAATATATCCTCTTGAATCTCTTAATTTGTACTAGAGGTGTCAAACGGGCCGGCCCAGCACGGCACGGCCCGTTTTTCACGTGCCCAGCCGTGCTGCCGTGCCGTGCCGGGCACGGCACGGTCACTGTACCGTGCCGTGCCCGGCACGGCACGGTTTTTAAAATTCGGGCACGGCACGGCCCGTGGGCACGGCAAGACCGTGCCGTGCCGTGCCGGCCCGCTCGGGCACGGGCGCACGGCAAGGCAGGGCAGGCGGGGCGGGGCGGGTCGGGTCTGTTTGGACCCGACCCGCGGTCTTTTTACCGGGGGCGGGGCCCGGTTGGGTCACGAGTCACGACTCAGTGAGTCGTGACCGTGAGTCGTGACTCGTGACTCGTGACTCGTGAGTCGCGACTCACGAGTCACGACTCAGGCACGCGGGCCGACGTGCCGTGCCAAGGCACGAGTCGTGCCGGGCCAGGCACGGCACGGCTCGTGCCGGGCACGGTCCGGCACGTGGTTTGTGCGGCCGGGCCCGGCACGGGCCCGGGCACGTTTTTTTATCGTGCCGGGCCGGCCCAGGCACGGCCGAACCGTGCCGTGCCTCGTGCCGGGCCGGGCCGGCCCGGCCCGTTTGACACCTCTAATTTGTACTTAATATAAAGCCCAAGTACATAAAATTACTTACATTTTATACTTTTTTGTTTTTCATCCTAAACAACACAGTATTATCACTTTTAACATAATTAGACTCATATTTTAAGTATTACGTCCTACTACGACTAATCATAAACACCTTAGACAAAACAAAAGCAATCCTCCAACTTTCTAGTTTCTATGTAACTCTTCTTCAATAGCATCAACTAACAATATGTCAACCAGAAATAATATATACTAAAAAATATCTATTTAGACATCTTTTGTCAATTCCTAAAAAATAAGCATAAAAAATAATAAGATGAATAATTATCTTAGTGTGTCACATAATACAACTGTCTGCAAATTAATTCTTTTAAATCCTCAATTCACTTCTTAGTGCATATCCAATTATTTTCTCCCAAAACTTCATAGTGTGACTCAAAATTTTAATATCATAATGTTATCATAAACTTTAATGTCACTTTTATTTTTATAAATAAAAATTATAATACATTATATATATATTTATTTGACATCTTTTTAAACTTTTTGATTTTGTTAAACAAACAAATCAATCATATCACATATTTTTCTCTCATGCCTCTTCAAACTTAAATGGAATATCATCATGCACTATGATTTTTTAGATATCCAATTTCTTGAGAACTTTTCTAACCTATATGGATTTTATGTTAGCTACATATCTAAAGTTATTTTATTTTCTATTACCTCAATATTAAAATTTGAAAAAAAAAATTATGTCTAGATAAAAAATAAAATAAAAATAAAATAAAAAAAATTTTAAACATCTAAAACATTTTATAAATAGATATTTAATATTTTTATTCATCTCAATTATAACTTTTTCTTCTCATTTATCTTATATTAACTCTCTCTAAAAATTCAAACATCAAAAGGTGTCAAATGGATCATATTGTGCCGGTATTACCTATTTTTATGTGGTTCGATCATGCCATCATGTTATGTGTATGGATATCAAGTCATGATCAGTATTTTTAAAGGCGAGTTTGAGGCGCGCCTAGAAGTGTCAAATGGGTCGGGCTGGCCCGGCCTTTTTTTTTTGAGCACGAGCATGTCTTCGTTCCTGGCCCAGCACTGTTTAAAATAGCCAGGCCCGGCACAGCCCGCAGGCCGGGCCTTGCCTTACCTGGCCCGCTCGGGCTGGCCTGTCCGTACGGTTTGGAATTCGGGGGACCGCGGGTCGGGTCGAATAAGACCCGACCCGAGGTCTTTTTTGCGGGAGGGGCCATCGCGGGGTCGGGCTCAAGGGACACCCGACACGAGACGAACCCGTGCTGGTGTGTCGTGCAACGGGCCGAGCCGTGCCTGGTCAGGCACGGCACGGGCCAGGCACGGCACGGGCCAGGCACGGCACGGGCCAGGCACGGCACGGCACGGCACGGGCCAGGCACGGCACGGGCCAGGCACGGCACGGCACGGCACGGGCCAGGCACGGCACGGCACGGCACGGGCCAGGCACGGCACGGGCCAGGCACGGCACGGCACGGCACGGGCCAGGCACGGCACGGGCCAGGCACGGCACGGGCCAAGCATGGCACGGCACGGGCCAGGCACGGCACGGCACGGCACGGGCCAGGCACGGCACGGCACGGCACGGGCCAGGCACGGCACGGCACGGCACGGGCCAGGCACGGCACGGCACGGCACGGGCCAGGCACGGCACGGCACGGCTCGTGCCTAACCCGGGCAGGGCACGGGCCCGGGCACGGGATTTTCCCATGTCAGGCCGGCCGAGGCACGGCTGAACCGTGTCGTGCCGAGGCGGCCCGGCCCGGCCGGGTTGACACCTCTAGGCGCGCCATGATGCGAGCCTCGGGGCGAGGCACCGACAAAACACCTTGAGGCATTTGTAAAAGCTTAACTTCATCGACAACAAGAAAATCCAACACCTCCACCAAAAAAAAATTGAATTGCTCGACAAAAAAAAAACCTAACTGCTCAACGGGAAAAAAAGAAAACGCAAACATCTCCCCCTCTTCATCTCGATCATCTCGGCTTCATCTCCAGACTCCAAGTATATCTTCAATCTCTCCCTCTCTTCATCTCTCCATCCCTTCCTCCTGAGCCCTACAAGTTCAAGAACGTAACAAAAACCTAACAAAAATGTAAACATAAGCCCTTCTATATTCGGGAAAAATCTCCCCCAGCCCCAGCCCCCAGTACCATGCCCCCTACCCACTGCCCCCTATAAAAAATTACATTAATAGGTAATTAATATTTGAAAAATGTAAAAAATTGGTAGATTTTTTACATTGGAATTTAAGCCATTCTATATTAATAGGGACAAGGCACTCTTCATATGTTTACGTAATTAATAGAATTGGCTGGAAATGAGCTAGTGGAGCAGCTCCACTAGCTCTTTTTTTTCAATTAAATCGGAGCTCATATTTACTTTATTTTCATCAATTTTTAAAAAAAAAATCCAACAGCCATATAAACCAATTTCATTCTTAATTTTATCTAAAAATTATTGGTTTTTTTTTAATTTAAACCAATAAAATTTTGAATTTCATTTTTAAATTCCTTTTAATTATATCTTGTTATTATTTTTTAGTCAATTATATTATTATATAGAAATGTAATTATTATTTTTTGTGTTTTTTTTAGAATGAGTTCCTCCAATTTGAAAAATTCAAGAAAAGATTTTGTGAGGAAATATATTATTGAAGTTTCCGGGGAGCAATATTTGAAATGTAAATTTTACATTCAAAGATGCACGAGAGGGGCAAATAGACTCAAGCATCACTTAGCCGGAAGTCATCATGATATGAAATCATGCCCCAAAGTTAGTGAAGATATTAGATTGAAACGCAAAGATGCATTGGTCGATTTTAAAAGATTAAAAAATGAAAAGAAATAAATTGCTCCAAGAAATTAGTATGGGTCCAACTTCAATGCATGAGAGTGTCCTGCCCAAAACAATTGGTACCTTTGGGAGTTGGAGTGGGAGTGCGAGTGAGAGTGGGGAACCTATTCCTAGAGGACCTATGGATAAATTTATCACTTCACAACTTCATCAAAGTACTTTAAATTCAAGATGAAAGCAAGAAGAAAAGAAAGAAGTGTGTAGAAAAATTGATAGATTTATGTATTCAAAAGGTCTCCCAAAAATTGGCAGGTTTATGTGAATGATAAATTTACCTTAGCATTCTTATTTTATGACTTGGTTATGTCTTTTTGTTAAAGTTTGAAACTATTAGTACACTTGTATCTATTTTTTATTTTATGACTTTGTTATGATTTTTTGTGAAAGTAATGAACTAGTATGCTTTTTTAATAATTCTAAAGAATTGTTTTCATATTTTTATTTATACTATTTTATTTTATATTTTTAAAAATATTTAAATTAATTATATATTATGAGCTTCAAAAAGCTTAGGCTTCCAAGCCTCGAGGCTTACGTCTTGCCTCATGAATACAAAAACATTTCGTCTTACGCTTTCACTTTTTAAAATTTTAGTCGTGATAGTATAGAACAACATAAAATTTAATAGGCCAGGCATTATTAGTTTGGCTTGCAGCCGAAAAAATTCATGTAGAGTCTATGCTGGGTTATAAAGGGTTATGCCCAAAAAAAAATATTTAAAATTTTTAATTTTATAGTTATGTGTGCAGTTAAAATATTATGAAATTTTAATTTTATATTTATCCAAAATAAAAATAAAAAATTAATCAAATGAAAAAAATAATTGGTAAGCATAATATCAATATGATAAATAACATAACATAAATCATTATTAGTAAAAATCAAGAAAATAAAAAAATATCATATCATATGAAGAAATATAATACAAAAAATTTGTCATTATCATCAATAAATCACATGCATGTATTTATAGTATGCATATCATCATCATCATGTATGTATCTGAAGGTATAACTAATGATGACATTAATATCCTCGTTCTTAATGTCCCATGAGTCATTATTCATCAGCAACTCTTTCATTTTATCATAAATGTTCAATATTAAATTTCCTCAATCCTTAATGTATACAAGTATCTCTATAATATCTAGCGCGATGTATATCTCTATAATATCTATGTTGGATACTAAAAAAATTAATAAATCACATGGTATCTTAAATAACATGAGATTAATTTATTTGTATGATTTTAAACAACTAAATATATCCTAATTCTAATTATCAACATGTGAAATGATAAATAAATCATCGGTCTCTAAGTACTGAGACAATTCACTCAAATTCAAAATATTACCTCATCATTTGCTCTTAGTTAAATGAATAAAAAAACTTATTTCTAAATATGATTTTCATATTAGTACTAAAAGTCTCATTATAACTATCATATATGATTTTATAATTTGTAAACGTGTTGCTTAATTTTTCATTAATAAATAATTTTATTTGTTTGATTGGTTCATGCAAGTAAATATATATTTGTAGAATATCATTTTCAAGGTACATCTATGTCCATGGTTCATGCAAGTAATTATAATTTATAATTAATGAAGGAAATTATTTAATTTGGCAAATCATAGTATATGTCCTTGGTATTATGATAATCAATGGAATGACTTAAAAATACAAGGTACACATCTATTATTCATGTTTTTTTGTGTTATTAGTATATATTTAAAAAGTTCTATACTACTTTTAACTATCTAAAAAATATCAAAAATTATTATCATAAAAAAAATAATTTTGTCGATGAGTTTGACGTAGAGAATGAAAACTCAACCAAAACGTTTGAGAGTGAATTGTCTCTCATTAATAGGGCAAGCTAAGCACCTAAAAAAATTAGGATATATAAATGAAGATCTAATGTTTGGAATCTTTTTAAGATTATTAAAAATTAAAATTTTAAAAAAATAAAAAATAATTGGTTGAAAGTAATTATTAAAAAAAATTATAACTACAAAATTAATTATATAACTAGAAAACTTAAGTACTTGATACTATTATAAAGTATTATAATTATTTAGAAAGGTTTCTTTTTTGAAAAAAAATGCTCTCAACTTCTAGAGAAAGAAAGTACAATCTTTGAGAGAGAAACCACCACTTTTAAGTGAAAATAGCTCAATCTGAGCTCAAAAATAGAGAAATCATATGCTATCTTCTTGAAAATTTCATTTGCATCAATACTAAAAGAACCCAAGCTCTTATTTCCAACATTTGATGCAGAGGCATCGACGGTGATTTTTTTCGAAGGAGCTCTCTGAGCTCGCTACCCCATTCAAACTAACACTAATAGGAAAGTTCTCTCATGACAAACCCAAATATAATGAAATTTATGACTTTCTCACTGCATAGAAGCTATGGCAGACGGTGAAGGTCGCCATTTTTAACGGAAGGCATGTCTTCTTCCAGTTCAATGAAGAATACGATTTCCTATGTCTATGGCTTAGAGACCAGTGGAACATCGTCGGGTTCCCAAAGCGCGTGTTTAAGTGGTTGCCGGAATTTTCTCCTATAGTTGAATCTCCTCAAGCCCTGGTATGGTACCCTCTCTCGAATCTACCACTTTATCTTCTCAACAAGCATGCACTACACTCCATTGCTCTGTGTTTGGGCAAGCCATGGATGACTGATGAGACCACAGCCTACATGACCATGCCGAGTATGGCTAAGCTATGCATTGAAGTGGACCTTCGGGTCCCTACACCTAAGAAAATATGGGTCGGTTGTGACTTAGAGAATGGATTCTGGCAGGAAGTTATACCAGAATCCAGGCCAAGGTACTGCCTCAATTGTTGTAGATTAGGTCACGAGAAGGAGGATTGTCTGTTAAATGAGGGGTAGGAAGGAGGATAAGGGTGTTGAGGAAGATAGGGGGAGGAGTGGTAGAAAATGGGTGAAGAAAGGGTTTAGAGGAGGAGGAAAAGGTAATGTGAAGGAGAGGGGAGAGATGACAGAAAAAAGGGAAGAAGATAAAAAGAAAGATGAGGATGTAAGGTTAGGATGGGACATAGGAAAAAAGAGTAAGGTGGGAAAGAGAGGGGGAGAGAGAGTAGTGGAGGAGAGTAAGGAAGAGGGGGAAAAAAAGGGGAAGTAGGGATAGGGATTAGAGAAAAATAGAGGAATGATGAAGAGGAATTAGGAAGAAGTAAGAGGGAAGATATAAAAAAATGGCAAGCCGAAAGTGTAGGAATAGAAGGAATGGAGAAAGGTAGGGGAGGAGTAAATAGGAAAGGGAGAAGGGATAATAGAAAAAAAAGAGACTTAGGCTCAACCATAGATGCATACAATTGAACAGAGGATGACCTCCTTTCAGAAAATGAATCGAAGACAAAAAGCTGGTTATTTATTAATCATAATAAGGAAGTATGTGTGTTGTTTTCTCAATCACCGCAAGATGATTCTATGGTTAAGGAGCAGAAAATGCATAGGGATAGAGGTGTCAAACGGGACATGATGGGCCGGCAGGCCCATTTTTAGTCGGCCCGACCGTGCTTTTGTGTTGGGTGAGGCACGGCACGGTTACTGTACCGTGCCTTGCTGGGCCCGGCACTATCCTGTGGAGGTCAGCCAGGCACGGGCCCACGGCACAAATCCATCGGGTTCGGTCCCATCAGGCTGATCCCCTAATTTTTTAAAAAAAAATAGGGTTTCGGCGTGCGCCGTAATGTCGCCGCATCGTAGAACCCCTAATTTTTAAAAAAAAAGGTTTCTCGGCTCGTACCGAAGTACCATGTTAACGGGCCACAGTACCATGTCGGGCCAGGCATGACAGGAAGCGAATTCTCGTGCTATGCCGACCCAGGCACGGTTGAATCATGCCGTGCCGGCCCAAGCACGACTAAATCATGTCGTGCCTCATGTCGGGCTAGGCCGGCCCAATTGACACCTCTACATAGGAAAGTCCCGCAAAACAAAGAAATAGCAATGGAAGTGATTAGAAAATTAGAAAAAAACCTAAAGAAAATGAGTCTAACAATGGATATAGAACAAGCACTACCAAGCTCAAAAGTCTTCAAAATATTGAAAGAAATATGCAAACATGAAATATGAGTCAAAACGAACCATCAGAGCATGATCAAAATTTTCATAGATATGTTTAATATCTTATCTTGAAATTTATAAGAAGTGACAAACACTCCAACAATAAATAGAATTAGAAGGTTAATTAAAATACATAAATTTAAAATACTCTTGTTAGCGGAACCAATGGTTAAAATAGATCAGCTCGAAAAATATAGAAGGTTAATTGGTCAAGATAAAATCTTCTCAAATTCTAATGAGGGAAGCTATGGGTTCTGTAGAATGATTCAATAGATATTGAAATATTCTTGGAAATTGACCAAATGATCAGTTTTAAATTAGGAACTCAATCAAAATTAATTATTTCGATAGTATATGCAAGTAATGCAAAGGAAGAAATGAAGGCCTTATGGCAAAAAATGAATGAATTAGCCGAATTGAAGATACCATGGATCATCAGAGGAGACTTAAATGTTATTAGGAATTCTAAGGAAGAAAGAGGAGGAAAATTGCCGATCTGATAGCAGTAGCACAGTTCAATAAGGCGATAGCTAGATCTAATTTAATGGAGGCAAATTTTTTAGGATCAAAGTTTACTTGGTGTAATAACTGGAAGAGGAGTGGGACAATCTAGTCCAGACTAGAATGGGTTCTATTTAATACGAAATGGATGAATAAGTTGGATAGAATAAAACTGAGGCAACTCCGCAGAACGTGCTCAAATCATAGCTCGCTCCTGCTGACTCTACTGGATAGACAGGGGGGCACAAAAGTTTTAAATTTCAAAATATGTGGGGTATGGACAAAAATTTTGATAATATTATAAAGAATATATGTGAAAGGCCAACTGAGGGTAACCCTAAGCAAATACTAGCAACAAAACTACGAAGGTTGCGTCTGAAACTGAGCAAATGGAATAAGAAAGTGTTTGGAAATATAATCCTAAAAATTCAAGAGGCAAAGCAGAAAGTAGTGGAATTAGAAATTGAATATGAAGAGTGCCTAAATGATACTGCAATGATTGAAGTCAGTAAAGCAAAAGCAGAACTAAAACTTAGAATACACATGAAAAAAGTCTTCTAGAAATAGAGGGCTTGGATAACGTGGCTAAAAGATTGAGATAAAAACACAAAATACTTTTATGCAATGGCAAAAATCAAAACCTCAAGGTAGAAAATAAAAGGCTTAGAATCAACAAATAAAGTTTGGTTAAAAAGGAGGAGGAAATTAAAAATGAATTAGAAAAATTATCTAAAAGTCATCTATGATGATCAAACTCACTAAGAGAGTACACATTAAAGCAAAAGATTGAAAGGAGAGTCAAAGACAAGGATAATGAAACGTTAGAGGAAGCTTTTGGAGAGGAAGAGGTGAAGGAAGTGGTATTTAATGCTAATAAAAATAGCGCGGCAGGACCTAACAATTGGAATAATGATTTTTTTCAACGAGTCTGGTCGATAATTAAAAAAAAACCTAGTTGCAGCTATGGCGTGAATCTTTACAGGTGCGAAAATTACAAAGACATGAGCTAATTCTTTTATCGTACTAATACCTAAAAAAGCAAATCCATAGAGAAGAAAAGATTTTAGGTCATTTAGCCTATGTAATACGATCTATAAAATTTTAACAAATTTGCTTCAGAATAGGATTAGTAAGATTCTTCCTTCCATCATATCGGTGGAACAATTAGAATTGGTAAAAAATAGGTTAATGATAAAAAATATTAATCTAGCCACGGAAATAACAAGGAAAATAGGAGCTAGGACAAAAGGTCATAACATAATTCTAAAACTAGATCGTTCAAAAGTATTTGATAGAGTGGAATGAGATATCTTATACTATCTAATAAAAAAATGGACTTCTCAAAATTCTAGATAGATCTAATGTACAGATGTATTTCGAGTACTTGGGTCAGAATCCTAATTAATGGTCAAGTTGTGGGGAATTTAAGCCTGTAAGAGGGCTCAGGCAAGGGGATCCACTCTCTCCCTCCTTATTTAATATATGCTTAGAATTATTCATTGTAAATTTAAAAAATGAAATGAAAAAGGCTAGCATAATCACTTATAAATAGCCGAGACATACACAAAATGTAAGCTACTTGGCATATGCGAATGATGTTATAATTTTTACAAATATCAACAGCAAATCGATGAAAAACATGATGAAGCTCTTGCAAACACTTGAGGAAAAGACAGCAAAATTAAATACAAATAAATGTTAATTTATATTATCAAGAATGACATCTGATAATATAGCTCAGAAGATAAAAAGAGTTACGAAATTTTCACAAAATAAAGATGCACTAATGTATTTGAGCTGCCTGATCTATTAAGGAAGAACCAAAAAGGAGAAATTAAAATTCTTAGTTAAAAAAATGAGACATAAAATAGCTAGTGGAAAGAAGAATTATTAAGTATGACAGGAAAAATTACGCTGATAACACATGTGCTACAAGGCTCGCTAACACATTTTAATGACAATTCAATCACCAAAAACAATAATAAAGAAATTAGAAAAAGAAATATCTAATTTTTTATAGGACAAAAAAAGAAGATAAATTTAAGTTGCATTGAAAAAATAGGTAGATTTATGTTATCCAAAGGATGAAGCTGGTTTAGGCTTCTCCACCCTAAACGACTTATCCAAAGCCTGGGCCTATAAAAACTAGTAGAGACTGAATGAAAATGAGGGCCTGTGGGCGGAATATATAAAGGCTAGATACGGGCTTGGCAATAAGGCTTATAAAAATCCAAGAATTACATCTAAAAGCTGAAAATTAATACGAAAACCCAAGATATTATGGAAAAGCACGCAATATTGGTAAGTAACGGATGAAAATGATTGTTGAACCCACAAGAAAAATTTATATTAAAAAGTACAAAATTGTTGGTAAGAAATAAAAGTCCGATGCAATAGTTATTTAAAATAGCATTGATAAAGGAGCTGCCTCAAAAAATAAACGTATTTATGTGAAAATTACTTTCAAATACGATTCCAGTGAATGATAACATACAAATGAAAAGTATAAATTTAACATCTAGATGTGAATGTTACTTTCAAGAGATGAAAAATATTAATCACTTATTTTCAACAGGAAAGTTTGCATCTAAGTTATGGCAAAAATTAGAGTTGGGGGCAGATAATGAAGTATGTAGGGTAGGCCTAAAAGATAGACTAAAAAATTGAAGTAATAAGCATACTAAAAATAAAATTCTCAAATAGATAAGAAATTATATCCGCATATAGAGGTTTGGTGTTTTTTGGAAAACTATAAATAAAAGTAGATTTAAGAGCATCCCAATGAATATTAAGAATATTAAAAGAAAAAACTCATTTATTTAAGCTTGTAACCCAATAAAGAATAGAAAAATAAAGGTAGATTAAAATCTTAAAAATGCTTTGAACCTCTCTACGAAAACAAGAAAGCGGCTAAAATTAAAAGTTATCTGCTGGGAAAAGCCTCCGAAAAGTGGTTTAGCACTAAACACGGATGATAATTTTAAAAGAGAAATGAGAGTTACATGTGAGGGAGGTGCAATAAGAGATGAAGAAGGCATAATAATAAAAGCCTTCACAATGAGGGGTGAAGCTACCTCAACCTTGCAGGCAGAAATTATGGCCTTACATAAAGACCTACAGATCTGTAAAGAAAATAATCTTCAAAGTATTCAAGTTCAAGTAGATTCAAGCTTTCTTGTAGATCTTGCTCTAGGTAAAATAGAATTGTGGAGATTTGAGGAAGAGATTAGTATAATTAAAAAATTATTAGTTGAAACAAAAGATATCTTAACACATATATTTAGAAAGGCATACACACTAGAGGACAAATTTGTAGAGGAAGAAAAAAAAAGAGAGTAAGAATTTGAAAGGGATAACATGCCGAATAGGTTTAAAGATTTAATAATTTTAGATAAAATAAGATGTCCATATATTGGAAAACAAAAAAACAAAAATTAGAAGTTAAAAGTAGGGAGGTAGGGGTTCAACTTAATTTATTTAACATTTATTTGGAGTCTTTTTTGCAATTTTTGGCAGGAGAAGGCCTTGAACAATCCAAGAGTCGCCCTGGTACTAAGGGGTGACTAAATATATGAAGATTAAACTAGATAGGATGTGATCATGTTATATATATACTTTTTTTGTGGTTTTTTGTTTTGTATGTAGGATACATGAAATACTAAGGAGGGAGATAGAAGGATAAAAGAAAATGCAGAAAATACTCATTTATGATCATTGTCTGTAATAGTGTCTGAATTTGTTTAATGTGATGAGAATAGTGATCTGCAGTAGATTAGGATTTGTAAGGTAGAATGGACGGTAATAATATATAGATATGTAGGAGTATTTTCTTTTACAGGTTTCATAAGCAGAAGAAAAGCATACTAGGATCAAAGGGCTGCAGGTAAGGTGCGAGCCAGAAGAAAGTATAGGTAAGGCGAGGAAAAAGGTTGTCAGTCAAGTGTGGTCAGAATGGGCTGTCTTTGATTTTAGTCTGTAAAAGTGGCCTGTAGTCTGTATAGATTGTGCGGGCTGTAACTGTCAGCACAATCTGTTACAACAAACTCAAGCCAATGTAAGGCTGGTTTGAGTCTGCTGGATTACAGCAATAATGCTGAATATAAGGTAGTCAGAATGGGCTGCCTGTAATAAAGAAGAATGTATAGGCCGTGCGTGCTGTAATAGTCAACATAGTCTTGTCTTGTATTAAAGTAGGTGCAGTCAATAAAAGGTTGGAAGAGTTGTATGTGGCATCAAATATAAAAGACTGCTGGACAAAGCAATAAAGTAGGGAGCTCAAGAAGATCGAAAAAATAGCTAGAGAAGCAAGGATAATCAAAAGAGCAAAGAAAAAAGCAGGACAAAGCTCGGCAAGCAGATAGGGACAGCAAGGTCAACCAAATGGAAAAGCTTTAAATATGAATCAAGCCACAATGATGCAAGCACCGATATATGCATGAGAAAATAGCATTTATAATTTGTATTTAAAAAAAAGGGTTATAGATTGTTGTTTTATTTGTTATAGATTAGGATTGAAATAGGGCGTAAAAAGGTAAATGATAATTTTAGCATGTAAACAATGATATTCATCCGTCAAAAGATAGGATATAATAATGAAATAAACATTAAAAAAATAGAAAACTTAAAAAAAGATGTCAAATAATATTCTAAACAATAAGGTACATTGAATTCGAGGAAAACTCATCATTATAATAAGATTATTAAATTTAGATCAAATTTAGATACAATAATCATTTTCAATTATTATCATGAGTTTGATACAGAAAACATTAGAAGGTTAGTTGTTGGAATTGGTCCTCCACTTTAATTTATGAAGGATACAAAACTAATTTATTGGTAGATGTGTATGACCTATATAATAAAAATTATAAATTTTAAAAATAAATAATAATTAATAAATTAAAAAAAATAAAAGAGTGATATCGGTGAATCTAATATATTGATATCATGACGATATTCCTTTCACATGATTTTTCGCCCAATTTATTGATTTAAAATGAAGACTAAATAAAAAAATATTAAAATTTAATATGATCTTTTATCCTCATGATTATCCTGTTTATGTGAATCATTTGAGACTTTTGGGGATACAAAATATATAATAAAATTTAACTATGGCATTTAAAATATTTTATATAAAAGTCTTTCTGTGAGTGTATTTAAAAAAATATTAGAAAGAATTGTTTGGATAATATTTTCAAAGTTGATATATGTGTCAAATAACAAATCTAATAATACTAATAAAATAAAAGAAAAAATAATTTTACCATTATTTGAATAAATTAATATTATATTAAAATATATTAAGAAATCTAATAAACTACGAAAATTTCATAATATATTCAAGTCAATAGACCCAAAAAAAATCTTATTATATTTTAGACAAAGTTAAAAATCAACATATTCAATGTTAGATCCATGTGTTATTTACAATTACAAAATATCCAACATAGATAATAGTATTTAATCAATGTATTTAATAATAGATACATACATAACATGAGCAGTATATTTAAATTAATATATCGAAAACTCATATATTAGTCACATGATTATTGAAATGAAGAATAAATATTTAAAATTCTAAATTATCATTCAAACTATTTATTACTTAATTACTTGTATAAATTTTAAGATTAACATCAAAATAATATAAAAAATAATAAAATATATATATAATTACATTAATCGATCATAAAAACCAAACAATAAAATTTTCAAATAATTAATAAAAACCCACAATACCTCCATCAAACTAGTAAATATAAATCCACATTCCTTAGCTTTTAAAAAAATTAAATTGTATCCTCTTCCAGCCCTTCTTGAAGATAATCGATGAATATTCTACCATTTGAATGTATAATTTAATAATAATCACACCTTAAATTTTCTTCATAAAAAAGTAACTCATCATTATATGTTTCATTTCTCATGAAATACCGAATTAAAAACTAAATGTCTAGGTATGCATTAAATTTTAGGTATGCATTAAAAACTTCAAGAATATCACAGTAAATGATAAAAAAATATATATATCCGATTTCAAGCAAATATCTAATCTAAAATATTTCACAAGTAACTATCAACATCACTCTGAATTTTAGGTATGCATTAAATTTTGAAATAATTATTTACCTTTTATTTTTTTTATGAGATAATATTGCTCAAAGAAAAGTACAAAATATTATAATAAATCCTCTTTCAATGCAGGTTGGTGCTGAACTTGAATTTGAATATCCAACTAACAGTAAAAGTTCACAATCAATGAAAAAAGATCTCAAACATAGGAGACATCTTCCCGTAACTCACTATGTGAAGAATTATATCAAGATAAACAAATCAAAAAGAATCTAAAAAATAACTAATTATACTGACTACATATTATATTTGGTGTGGTCATAATTATATATTTAATCTTTCATATGATTCTTTTATAAATAGTTGATTTAACTATAGAATTATTTCAAAAATAAAATCAATAAATGGATCAAAAAAATATCTCATTGAATATAATATAAAAAATTAATTTTTGCAAAAAGATCAAATCTATATATTATATGTGACACGATAATACCCCTCATTATAATATGTCAACTCTTTGCCTAAGAAATTATAAGTCTTTTAAGATTTTTCATCTAAAATTGTAAGAAGATACTCTTTGAGTTGAGAAATTATCAACCTTTCATCTCTCTTAATCAAAATGTCATACATATAAACAATCAACAAAAAAAATGCAGTAACACACATATTTAACACAAACAAGATGTATCTAAGAAAATTTTATAAATCAAACTTTATGACTGCTTTATGTCGTACAATGTATTCACAAACTATAAATTACGCCTAATTGTACTGCATGAAATCCTAGTAGTTGATTTAAATATATTTACTCTTCAAGGTTATTATAAAAAAAGTATATTTTTCACATCTAACTGATGTATTCTCTAACAATGAGATTTTGCAAGAGAAATGAGAATACACACCAAGATCACTTTCATCACAAGAGAGTGACTACCATTATGGCCAATATCAAATATTTGAATGTATCTTATTTCAAAAAGTATCATTTTAAGATGATCTACCAATCACCTGCGATCAACTACAAACTTTCACGAAAATCATGGTGTTAATTATTAAATCTCATTAGAGTGGTGACCATGCATCTTTTTCATCATCGTTTCACACCATCCATTTTAGATAATGTCTCAAAATGAAACTTAGGTATCTTGCTACCTAAGTTTCAATATAATAATTAAAAATAACAAAAGAATAAATAAGATATGAAAATAACAAAATATATGAAATCAAGTGATGCAAATAATTACTTGTCCCTTCTTGAGGGTAATCAAAATTTCAAAATCAAAAAGAAAAATGACGACAAAATTATCTAGCTCCTTGGTAGCTTTGACTACAAAATTTCAAAATCAAAACCTCCAACATGAAAAATCTTACTCTCTTATAACTTTCTTTTGCTCTGAACAAGCAAAAGAAATTCAACAACATACATGTATTACCCAAACAAGATGACTTTTTGTTAAAATCTTATAATTCAAATTCTCAGTGATCATTTCAAGTTGAACAATATCTTCACCATCTACAAATTACATATGATTGAACTGCTCAAAATCCTGGTATATATTTTTTTTATATCTTCTACTCAAAATTACCACAAAAAAATATATTCTTTATATCCAGCAGATGTATCCTTCAACTGCAAGATATCAAAAAAGAAATAAGAATATGTACTAAGGTCCAAGGCCAAATTCATTACTTGATAAAAAATAACCTAGTAATCCACACAAAGTATATGTGCACCCCCGCTACAAATGTCATCTTGAGGTGGTATACCTTTCCATTTGAACTTATCTTCAAAGTAGACACTCACTAGGGGCCAATGGAGGACATTCACGAAAATCATTGTATTAAGTATCAGGTACCATTTAAGTGAAGAGTATGCATTTTTTTCATCATCATTTGATATCTTCCATGATAAGATAATGACTCAAAAAGAGATTTAAATATCTCAATAAAAATAATAAAAATAAACAAGATGAGAAAATAACAAAGCATATGAAATCAAGTATTTTGTAAAAACACTTATATCTCTTCTAAAGAAAGATTGAAAGATAAAGATCAGAGAAACTAACTACAAAATTATCAAACTCATCAATAAGCTTGTCCTAAGTACAGACACTATGTTATGAGTAATAAGGTCTCCTATATATTGAATCAATATCAATATTTATTTGTGTATACTTTTATACTAGAGCATCATTTGGGTCTAAATGAGATCCTCCTACTCAACTCTTCAAACTCAAAATAATCTAAATTTATTGTATATAAGATAACTTCATGGCAGTAATATCATAGTGAGTACCAATATACTCATGTATTAGTTTATAATGGTATAAACTTTTGTACTAACACATTATTTTGGTCTAAATAACATCCACCTAATTGAAAAGTAACACTCTTCAAACTCAAAATGATCTAAATTTATTAGTATGTATAATAATTTCATGAGAATAATACCAACATACTAATATATATCCAATAAATAACATTTTCTACCAATTAGTAATCCAAACAACACTATAAGAAAGGGATGAATGGTAAAAATTTCAAGCATAAACTATAGAGATTCACATTCTACCAAGAATAATTAAAAAATGAGTTTAAATTAAAAAAATAATTTTCATATTCATTAAATTCATATCAGTCTCTAATAAAAAATATTTGTATCTTCTTTGGATACGAGAATATCCAATAAAAGTACATCTCAAAGTCTTATATACCAACTTCTCATTTTGAGCAACGATCAAAAACAAAAAAGAAGCAAAAAATTTTGTGAGACAAGTTAAAAAGCCACTCTCTAATATTTAGGTCTTTCAAACATAAATGCTAAAAAGACCAAAAATATCTAATTAATAAGATAGATTCCTATTTAAATTCTCTCTCACAAAAATACCTCAAAACACTCTTTCCAAGTATGAGTGTATAAATCATCTCAATCATGTTTATTCTTCATTTCAAGCCAGACAATTCTATTTGGATGTGACAATAAGAAAGTATGACATATGGCCTCATAATTCATACAATAAGTATTAAATAAGTCTGACATATATTTTAATATATTATTATATTTAAATTTTTTAATATTTATATTAAGTTAAATTTTTATAATTTGGTGAAAAATCAGAAAAAAAGAAAAATTTATGATTTATTACGAAAGAAATATATCCATGCATTTTTCAAGCAATCATAAACAAAGGTTATCATATATATATATATATATATGCCCCTCTACTAGAATCTTTACGAGATCCTCATATATCTTAGTATATCAGATCAAATAAATCTCTACTTAAATCAAACTAATATGTTGAAAAGAATATTCTAGTAAGTTTTCCTAGTCAACATACATTACACTAAGAATCAAAATATCATTAACTCTAAGAGGCACGCTAAATAATATTTTTCTATAAATTAAAATCTAAAAAGATATGCCTAAAAAATAACATAAAATTATATCTGAATTCTGATTGATGAGGTAAATTCCTTCTACAACTATCTCTCCTCAAAAATACATCAAAACATTATGTCCAAGTTGGCGTATCTAAGTCATCTCGATCAAATATTTATTTTTACTTATAATTCATCAAATTCTAACGAGACGTGGTAAAGAATATTATTTAGTTTATAATTTCAAATTTATACAATAAGTATTAAATCAGTATGATATATATTTTAATACATTATAACTTTTTTATTTTTTAATATTTTTATTAAATTTAATTTTTATAATTTTGAAAAAAATTAAAAAAATTAAAAAAAATTAAAAAAACATATGATATGTTACGAAATAAATATATTCATATATATATCGAGAACAATCAACAACAAAAATGATCAAATATCGTAATCCCCATTTGATCGAATATCTATTATGTTCTCATATGTTTGAGTGTATCAGATCAAATATTTTTTTACTTAAATCAAAAAATAATATAAAATAAGAAGTTCAGATAAAATTTCCTAATTGATATTAGAGGTGTCAACCGGGCCAGGCCAACACGGTCCGACATGAGGCACAGCACGATTCGGCCTTGTTAGGGCTAGCACGGCCCGGGAATTTCTCGTGCCCCTACCCGTGTCGTGCCTATCCATGACACCAACCATGTCGTGCAATGCCTAGCCCAGCACGGTATCGTGGCCCATCAGCACAGTACCTCGGCACCAGCCGAGAAACCCTAATTTTTTAAAAAATAAGGGTTTCATCAGAGAGGCGGCGCGCACCAAAACCCTAATTTTTTTAAATTAGGGATTCGACTGCACGGCGGCGCGATGACACATGGTTCCACGGCGTAACAGCATTATGGCGCGTGCCGAACCATAAATTTTTTAAATTAGGGGTTCGGCCCGACCGGGCCGAACCCGACAAATTCATGTCGTGGGCCTGTACTAGGCTAACCCGCACAGAATCATGCCCGGCCCAGCACGGCACGGTACAGTAACCGTGTCATGCCTAGCCCGGCACGAACACAATGTCGGGCTGACTAAAAATAGGTCGGGCTAGCCAAACACGTCCCGTTTGACACCTTTAATTGATATACCTAACATTCTAGAATTAAAATACACTTCATATTTGGATAAAAAATTCTCAACTTAGTCCATAATAAATGACCAAAGTAAGAATTATAAGTTACATATTCATAAGACTCTAGCATTAGAGAAATATTTTTTTCATGAAAAAAAACATATAATACAACTTATTCAATTACAAATAGTCTTCATCAAAGTTTTTTGATTCTAGAGAGAAATATTAATAACAAAAAATAAAATAAAATAAAAATTAAATTATATAAAAAAACAATATACAAAAAATAAACTAGATACTATTATTTCCAAAGGCATTCAAATATTTACTATTTGTTATAATAATTATTTACTAATATGTTAATAATCTAAAATATAAAATAAGAATATGAATTAAATAATTAATAATATCTAAAATAATAGAATAGTCATTGTAACTTTAAAGAAGAATTTTATAGATTTTTCTAAAATAAATATCATGATAAATGAATTCTACAAAGACTTTTTTATATCTTTAGTAATCGACTTGTCTCACCCACTATTGTGTGATACTTTTTATCTCCTCTCCAGAAATAATATTGAATAATCATTTTTGGTGTGTCTTTTTCTCACAAAATATAATTGTGATAATTTATGTTATTCCTAGTAATAATATTGAATAATTGTTTCTATTGTGCCCAATTGGATTAAGATTCTTTTTCATCCATCTCTATTATGATAATATGTATCATACCACAAAAATGTGATTCCTTAAAAAAATACAAAATACACTCAATTTATTTTTTTCCCAATTCTGCATTTTTTTACTTATCTCCCAGAACCCTAGTTAGAATTTCTGTGATAAACACTACCATGTACCAGCTTCTGACCTGTTGATGTCTATCATCATTTGCCATTGAGTGTCAGCTAGCATTTGCTGATAAAAAAAAATGGCACATGCTTGCTACCCTTATATGCTCACCATGTCTGCGCCTCTGCCCATACAATGAGGACGCAACTCACTTTGCATATGCCTGCCCTACCCACACAATAACCTTTTTTTTGTTACAGATTGTTGTATGCCTTTTCTAGGTTTTGTAAACAATTACCCACATACATACATATCCCTCTGATATCATGTTATAAGTAGAAATAAAAAAATAAAATAAATATTCAATTTGAATGTCATATAATCAATGTCGTATATAATAAGCAAAATTGAATAGGCCACATGTTTAATGCTCTCATCAAAAACATCAAAAAAATTATAATATAAATAAAAAACAATAATAATATGTATATGATATATATCTATAATATAATACATGCATATATATATATATATGCATGCAGACTGCATTGCACTGCTACACTGCCGCCGAGCACTATAATCATGCAGTCTTATGTCTGCTCTGCACTGCAATGCAGCATGCTGCATGATGTATTCAGATGCGCTACAGACTACAGAGCAACTGCAAGGCCATTACATAGGCCTTGGGCTATGTGGACCAGCCAGGTCCATGGATTCTGGCCAGGGTGCGTGGCTGGCCAGTTTCAGACCCAGGCTAATTGAGGTTAAATTGCACTGTACCTAAGCCAGGCTGGGTTCAGTGCATGCTGGGATAAGCACAAACCATGCCCACCGGTCGAATCATGATGGTATGGTCAAAAATAATCCGAACCAGCATGGCAGGCCCCAGTTTGAAACTAAGCATGCATGCTGTGTCACGCTGAACATGTATTTATTTGTGCCAACACAACACAAGACGGCATGGTGGCCAGGATGGAATGCCCAAAACCAGGCTGTTCCAACCTGGCAAGGCCTATTTGCAAATTCTAGTCAGAAGTGTTTAAGGCCCTAGAAAAGAATTTTATACTCCTCTCAAGTATCACAGGGGGATAAATTTTGTGAGAACTCATATATAACTATAGTAGTCAACTTGTCCCTCTTGATATTTTATAGTGCTTTTGGACCCCTCTATTAAATAACTATCACTCTATGGTATGTTCTTTCTTTCTACAATATATGTATTGTAGAATAATCTCTTGAGGCTACATATTGACACTATATTATTCCCTTAATTAATACTATATCAATGCTTCATCAATTAACATCAACAGTGATTTGGTATCACATATAGATAATATTAAAATAAATAATAAATTGGTGTCACTCAAAAATACTGCTCAAATAATTTATCGTATCCGTTTTTTTGTTTTTCTTTCTATAACCCCCTCCTTGCATGTTTATTGTGTGTGCCTCCCAGAAATAGTATGCACATCTGTGAACAAAATTTTCTATGCTCAACGTGCAGAAATGGTGTGTGCCTGGAGCCCAGCACACCTTTCTTCTTCTTCATCACTGTGCATCCCACACAGTAGGAGTGTGATGAAGAAAGGTAAGGAGAGGAAGAGGCTCATGGCAGAAACTTCAGGGTTGAGTGCGCCTTCCCCAATGTGCTGTGCACAATACAATAAACACATGGCAGAAACTGCATAGTACATGTGCATTGCGTTGTAACTCTGCACATGTTCTCTCTATCTATAGAAATCATATGGTTCACACTCCCTAGGATTTTACTCTAATATCATGTTGAAACAAAGCTAAGAAAATACTACATGCACAAATAACTCAATGAAAAACTCAATGAAATATGTGTACAGGAAAGTAACTTTTATAATATGGGACAGCCCACAAATTTGCTGCCCCTGTCCATAATATAAAAAAAAAAAAAAGAAAGACTATATACTGCAGCAATAGTTAAGAATTCTAAATGTCATGAATTGTTTTCAAAGAAAAAAACATATGATAATAAAAAATTCCATATATCTTACGACAAGCTTCCAGAAGTGCTGAGCAGCAAGAAGCAGGAACAGGAGATGATGGCAACTCTCTTAAAAAATACTGGTCAAGAAAGAACATCAGCATACAGTGGCAGCAGTATCCTACAAGAATGAGTACTAATGGAAAGAAAAAAACCTTGACACAATCAGAAATAATATGTGGATCCTCATCCTGAGAAAATTCTGTTTTTCCTGAATCAAGAAGTATGGGGATAGAAGTCATGTCGGAAGCAAACCTACAAAATATACATAGAATATACATAATTTATGTGGGAAAACAAACCATATTCATATTCCCAAATCCGATGTTCAACATCTTCCACATCTGCAGCCTGCCGCAAAATACCTTCTACTTTAATTCCTGCTTATTGTTTCAAAAATGGTCAAACACAAACAACCACTATATAACAAAGGCATTCTGTAGCATGTCTAACAGACAAAACCATTTAACATAACCACAAAAAATATATATTTTCACTGATATAATTAATGACAGTTTTCATATGAAATTGTGATGCATAATAATATATCGATATAATTAAAAAGAGTAGCATTTTGTTAACTTGAATTACAAATGCTATTATAAACAAATATATTTTCCCATTCAAATCGAAGCAAGCCACAAGTATGATGCTCAAATCAAAAATATAATAAAATAATAAGAAAAACAAATTATAAAATTATAAACTGCAACATCATCCCTCAAACAGGTTGCATATAATTAAATTAATTGAGGAAAATTTAAAAACTAGTTAATTATATTGACTACACAAAATATATTTGATTTAGTAATAATTATATAATTAATTTTCAATATAAGAAGAAAACTCTAAAAAATTTTATCAAACAAAAAAATAATACTTGATCAATAAAAAATTTTGTCAGAACACAACTCAAGAATACAATCATTATAAAAATATCAAACACATATTTTCTTTGTGATAAGATAATACCTCTCTTAAAGTATGTTACTTATATCCTAAAAAATATTTAAATCTCCAAAAATTATGCATATAAATTTATGACTAAATATACTTTTCAAATTAAGTGATTACCAACACAGCATCACTCAAAACCAAATTATCATCTACATATAAAATGAACAAAATAGTTTTATAGTCAGGACATCAATAATAAAAAATTATAATATTATCAAATAAACCAAATAAGATAACTCATGTATTATTTCATAAATATCTATATCTTAAGATCAACATAAAAAATATATTTTTTATATTTAATTAATATATCTATTATCTATGAGATATAATTGATAAAATAAAAATACATATAAAAGTAATCTTAGCAACTAGAATAAATTATCACAATAATTCATACTAAATATCTAAGTAAATTCTCTCACTATACTTTATTCTTAAGATGATATATCCTCTATATCAAAACACATCTTTACTATGAATACTTACTACAAATAATAGACTTTCGTAATATTCATTATTCTACTTCTCATGTCTTAAGAGAGTTAAGGGTATTTATCTCTTTCATCATAGTTTGAAATCATCATAAATAAGAAAATATCTCACAAACAAACTTTAATACCTTACTATTATAAAATAATAAAAAATAATCTAATAAAAAAATATAAAAATAAAGAATAATAATAAATTAAAATATATCTTAGATAAATTTAGTATTTATTATATGAATATCAGAATTATACCCAAGACCTGATGTGCAGACAAACCACAATAAAATAAAATTACTCAAAGAAAGAATAAACATATGATTAATGTATCTCTAACACTTCAAAATACAAAAAATATTCTAAAATATTTTTATGAAGATAACAGTTCAAGCACAATCTACTTCATCAATAGAATGTTCTCTTATGTCATTTCTCAGTTTATATCCCTTCAAATCTTACAACTTGAAAAGAGAATATTTCATTAACCACTTGGAATATTTAAGTGTATTTGATTTGTCCTTAATTTCTCTCTTGAAATAAACAAGTTGAAATTAGAGGTGTAAAGTTGGTCAGACAGCCTGAATATTTCCCTAGGCAATGCCCGACTAAGCAGTGACGAGCTCAGTATGACACAGTCTAGAACCATGCCTAGACCTAGGTCAGGAAGGCTCAAGGCACGGCTCAAGTTGTATTGAACGTGTGGCTATCATGACTTGTACCTGGCCGGGCAAAGCCCACATGCCTAGTCCGTTAGCATGATCCAATGACATGATTTAAGTAACCTGACTACCAAACGAGTTATGAGTTACCCGAAATATGGTGCCCGACCTATCTGCTTCCTGATAATAATAAAATTGTATATTGTAATGAAACGAATTTTTTTAATTAACCTACCCAACCACGTCCATGTGGTAATTCAAATATTTATTTATTAATTGGACCTAGGATTGAGTTTTTATAATGAATCCAACCTAACCAGTTGACCCGACCCCGACACTCGTGCATTCGTCATTGGCCCGACTGGAGCTGGCCCTTGTGAATGCTGCCATGCAACGAGGTCAGGCTGAGCTTACCATGAGCTTAGCCCGACCCTACCGCATTTCTGCTCAAGGCTCGGTTAGGGTGACAAGCACACTGCCTCACCGCCTATTTGAACAACATTACCACCACTGAACCAAGATGACAACTGCACTGCACGCCACCTACCCCACCAGAGAGGCCGAAACCCAACAGCCTCAAACCCAAATCCCATACCCAACAACAAATTAAAACCCTAATGATAAAACACCAAAAAATTATTATTTTTTTAATAATTTCAGAATGCAATTTGCCCATTTGATTTCATTCCAATGGCCAGGGCAAAAATTCGACAATTGTCAGTATTCTGCCCTCTTAATAATCAAAAAATAATAATAATAAATTAAAAAAATATATATCATTTAAAAAAAATTTATAAATATAGATTAAGATCTTTAAATTTTTCAATCTCATTTCTATATTGAATTGACATTTAAAACTTTGGTTCTTATTCTCTTATATTGTTTACTCTCTAATAATTTCATTCTAAAGTTTAGAATGTCAAACGGGCCGGGCTGGCATAGGCCTGCCCAATTTTAGTCGGCCCAACCGGGCTACTATGTCGGGCTGGCACGGACCCATGGTCCAAAAACCACTGGGTTCGACCCGGTTCGAGTCGGATAAAACCCTAATTTTTAAAAAAAATTAGGGTTTCGGCAGTGTGCCGCCGCGCCGTCACTCGCCTTCACCCTTTCGGGATTCAATGAGCCTCACCTGTCGGGCATCGGCTCATATTGACCACGATCAATGCGTGGTCACGCATGTTGTACCCATGTGTTGGCATGGCACAACTGGCCGGGACACGGCACTATAGCGTGCCGGGCCGTGTCAGACAGTACCGGCCCGTTTGACACCTCTAGTCTAAACTCTCAATTCTCAAAATATTTTTTTATTTTTATATTGTAAGTTATAATTCCTAGAGTCCTACTTTCTAGTAATTTTTTTTTGTTGTTTCTTTTTAAAACATAAGTAGGAATTCTTGTGCTGCAATTTTAGGTTGTGGTTTTATCTATGATCTATATCATCTCATTCAAATTTCATGAATATTATTTGTGTTATTTTTTTGTGTTATTTTTTCAAGAGATAAAGTCATAAAAAATTATTAAAAAATGATTAATAGTAAATATAATGAAAATTAGATTAATTTAAATATAAATGTAAATAATAATAATAATAATCTTATGGCAGTGTCGGAGATAAAAATTATATTTTTCTACATTGGCTCGACTCAAACTCAAATACTTAAAAAATAAAAAACTAGAACAATATTTATGGTTTAGAATTATTTTAATTTAATACAAAATAAAAATATTAAAGAAGTCAATAAAGAATCAACACAATATAATTATTATAATAAAAATATATATATATAGAAGTGCATATAAGACAGAATACAAAAAGAAGCATGCCGAATAATATACAAAAAAATATATTAGATTAGATCCTAGACAAATCCAACGAAACATGAGCGATAAAATTTTTAAAATTGAATCTAGTTCAGCTTCTTTGATCTCGTTCATATATCACAAAGAATTAGGAAAAGAATTCACAACTAAATTAATTATCATCATAAATCTTTCGATTAGATTTTAGGAGAATCATAGGATTGTTAATATTATGCAAACTTACTTCCAGCATGCTTATCGTATAATGCCAAAGACCATATGTAGGAATGATATTAATAAATATTATAAATTAAAAAAATAATTAATAATTAATAATTAATAAATTTAAATAATATAAAGATATGATATTTGTGATGTCTGATATCTGAACTAGTCACAATAATATACCTTTTGAATATCTCAATACACACTATATAGGTAAGATTTTTCACACAGGATGGAAGTGTCATATTATTAAACTGATAGTACAATCAAAGATGGAAATTATTTCTTCCACAATAGAAAAAAATATGAAACTCACTAAAATATCTTCAAAAACCTAACAAACAATAAAAATTTGATAGTCACTATTTGTCTACGAATCTTAGAAAATAAAATTCTAAATAAATATGAGACATCATTGTAATTACACTTATATGATATTGAAGTCATATGTTAGACATGAGCATGTGATATCCGACTATGTCAATAGTAAGGATAACGAACTTATTATTGATGACAGTCACTAGAATATAAAAATTTTTTTTATGAAACTCTTGAATTTTTTTTATGACACGATTAAACATTTGTGCATCTGTGTACATGCCCACCACTTGTATTGCACTTGGGTGCACATGCTAAATTTAATAATATTTTTAGCAAATTTAGAGATAACCCGATATTTAGTATTATATCTATTGAAATGAAAACTAAATACTTAAAATACTGATCCACCATTCAATCTCTTTATTGCCTAGCTACCTACATGGATCTTAAAATTAATATGAAATGGATAAATAATATTTTGATATACATATTCATATGCATAAACTAGTAATACCAACTTGAAGAATTTATTCACAGAAAATTAATTACTTTATTTACATACTATAATACTAAGTATAGTATTAATTATAGTTAAGACTCTAAGTGTGAACATCGACATCGTATTCAGAAATGATAACTTCTTAATTCGGTTAGCGAGATAAAAATAACAGAGTCGATCATCAAATATTAGTGAACTGTCTCAGTATATAGATATTGATTACTACTAAATCCTATCATATACTGATAATAAAAATCTTTATATTTTATAATAATAAAAATCATATGAGTCCACTTATCTCATACTATCTAAGATGACACACGACATACTGACTCCTCTGATGTGGAACATAATATCAGAGTCTATTTTTTTGCTGCAATCAATATCATTTTAAATAAGAAATTAAGTATACGAATTGGTATCATTGAGCCACTTGCATACATGAAAAATTAAAAAGATTCGAAATTAAATATCTAGTATCGGGATGAAATAAGAGCACATGAGTTGAAAGTAGATAATGTCTTATGTGACTTTGAGGATGTTAAGCACACCACTAGTGATACCACCAACCGTTTAAGTGATGATAATAATAATTTGCATACTGATATCAATTGGAATTGAGATTAAGCTTGATTGATGATTGTTATGTTATTTTATTTTATTTTTGGATGATAGATTGTTTTATTATTATTTTTCATAGTTAAAATTTTTGTTAATAATGTTATTTTATAATGATTTATGTGAAATTATATCGTTACTCATAATAGATAACTTATAATTTATATATTATAAATTTAAAATCAAAAACTGGCCCACCTAGCTCTAAGCAAGACCTGGCCCAATTCTTTCATGGAATTGTGCCCGATTAGGCTATGCCAGGCCATCATAAAACAAGTCATGTCATGTCTAGCATGTCATGACTGCCTTACCGAGTCATGCCCGGCATGGTAAGGTGACCCGATTGAGCTACCAAAAAAGGAGTAGTACTAGCACGGCACGGCCCGTTTGATACCTCTAATTGAAAACTAGAACTTTAAGATGTACATTCAATAATTATGTTAGTAAAAAAATGTACCAAAATTTATCATTATAGATTAATAAGATTTTAGTTAGTATTGATATTAAAAATTTTAGCATAATGCATTTGAAGAGTCAGAAGAGTATGAATCTAAAAGTTATATTTAGACATATTACTTTTCCATATTAACTTATAATCATTCATAGACTACCAGTTAGTATATATAATTATATATCAACTGCATCTCAACTTGTACACAAAATGATGTTAATCACATTGAGTCATCATACCTATCAAAAAGTTTATATCATGTTAATTCTGAAATAGAATAAGACTTTCTAATAAGAAAAATCTCCTTCAGACAAAAATAACATAGTAATTCGTGAGTGTAACCCAATATAGGCTCATATCAAGTCAAAAACTATGAAAACAGATCATTAAAGGCTTAAAGTCTATACTATGAAAGAGGAGCATATCCAACTTACCAACCCTTCTAATTTTGACCATCTAATCATTTCCTGAAAAGTATAAAAAAGTTATACTCAACTTGATTACACAAGTTTTATCATACTCACGTTTTGTTTTTCTTTTATTTTCTTTATTATTTCTCTTAACATTGCTAAAATATTCAAATTTCAATTTAATGTATTATCTTAACTAGGCTGAAATCAAACCTTTATGAAAGATATAAATATCAATCACTGCCATAGACCTTATAAACTAGTTTCACATCCTTGAAAAAAATATATTATTATTTGCAAATAGTTATTAAATGTAAACATAAATTCATATAAAAAGTTAGTTACCTTTTGCAGTATATAATTTATTGTGAATGAGTTCACAAATACATTTTGTATAATTATTAAAACATTCTCTCTAATAGTCAAAATGAACACAATACAAATCAATATTTCACTAATAATATTTTATAGGTTGAGGATACATCAGCTAATTATAAATAATATATTTATTCATGATAACCTTAAGGAGCATGTATTTATGAAGTATCAATCTAATTTTCAAACATTACAATTAGATGTAGTTAGTAGATTGCTGAACACATAACCTTAATAAATCACTGAGAACTTATTTTGTGAGACTTTTACATGCAATCAATTTGGTTGTGTTACATAGCTATGTTATAGATTTTTCTTTAATTTTTCAAAAGAATCCTATTTACATGATATTTTTGTTGATTATTTACCTAGATAGCATTATAATTACAAAAGATGACATGTGATTCAAACAAGTTAATAAAAAACTTCAAACATAATTTCAGATAAATGATCATAATAGATTTAAACAAGCTCATAGTATAGAGATAATTTATTCTGTGAGATGTATCATCTTAACACATGGAGACTGTGCTTGGTATTCTAATAAAATTTATACTTTTAGGTAATATTCTAATAAATACTTCTATTAATCAAAATATTGATTTTACTTTTGATGTCTTCATTTTTAATTCTACTACTTATAAGATAATCATATGAAATATTAATTATCTTAATATTATCATACTAGACATGGCAGATATAGTTAGTATAATTAGTAGTTCCAAGAATCATCTCTAAGACTTATGATCTCTTTTATGAATCATGCGCGTATAAAATTAGCCAAAATTTTAAATTGAAGTTGAGTACCAACATACACCAAGAAGAAATCCATGAAAAAACTTGATATTTTTTCTTGAAGTCAATCATATCTCTTAAAAAATTAAAAAACATAATTCAATTCAATGGAGATAATTACCTGCAAAATATTTTAGATGCAGCATATGATTGAGGAGATTGGGCATATACCTTATTCTCCCATTACTGGTTATTGTGATAGTCATGCAATAAGACAAATAGCTTTAAATCCAAAATTTCAAGAGTAGACAGCTCATAGAAATAAATTATTTTTTCTTCAAGAAAAAAAATCATAATAAGACGATTGATATTATATATAATAATGCAGTTGAGCAAACATCAAGTATTTTTATGCACTAACTTGATATTCTGAATTTTACACACTAGCTAGAAGAGAATGTTATAGTTCACATGTACTGACCCATTATTTAATCTCTTTATTATTTGGTTACCTACATAAATCATATGGTTAAGATGAAAAGAATAAAATATATTGACATACATATCCATGAACATGAAAAAGTAATATCAACCTAGAAGATTTATTCACAAAAAATTGATTAACTTATTTACATAATATGACGCAATGTATGATAGTAGTTATAGTTGGACTCTGAGTACAAACATGAACACCATATTTTAAAATGATGAATTTTCAATTCAGTTAGTAATACAAAAATGACAAGATTGATCATCGAATAAGAATAACTGTCTTGATATTTAGATTCTAATTAAAACTCAATCATATCACATAACGATAACAAAAATCTGGATATTTTATAATAATGAAAATCATAAGTCTACTCATCCTGTGATTTCTAAGATAGCATAATCTATTAACTCCTCTGGTATCGAGAATAACTTTGGAATCATATTTTCCTGTTACAATCAATGTCATTCCTGATAGGAGATTAAGACTGTGAAAAGATATCATTGAGGCACTAGTATGCATAAAAAAGTGAGAAAATTCAAAGTCAGATAACCAAAATTGAGAAAGAAGAAGAGCACTGGAATTGTTGATAGATAATGACTCGTAGGACTTTGAGGATATTGAGACAACTATTAATAATATCATCAGACACTTACATGATAATGATCAATTGCATACTTACACTGATTGGCATTGAGATTGAGCTTGATGATGATTAAGGATTGTTATGTTGTGTACTTATTTTATTTTTAGTTAGAATGGATGATAGATTTATTTTTGTTATTTTTCTTTATTAAATTTTTTTGTAAATGATTTTTTTTATTTTGATTTATGTGAAATTATATCATGACTCATAAATGATAACTTGAAATTTTAAGTTTGTAAAATTTATATTTATAATCATAAACTGGTGACGGGTCGACAGTCGACCAGGCTGGCATCCTCCGGGCAAAACCCTACATAACCTGACATGACCCAGCCCAATTCTACCCAAATCTAGGCCAATTGGGTCATGCCAAGCCAAAATTAATCAAGCAATGTCGTACCCGACATGGCATGTGGCCCGACTAGGCCACCAAAAAAAGAGTCTTGACAGCACGACACTATTCATTTGACACCTCTAATTATACGACACACTCAAATAGTTATCATGAAATCTTATTATAAAAAATAAGAAATAATCCACCATACCCAGTATCAAATAAAGACTTTATCAAAATTTTTCAATCATGTAAATAAATATTAAAAAAAATAAAATAAGATTAAAATTAAATTATCTAGAAAGACATCTCGCATAACGAAAACGAACAAGACAATCAATAATAAGCAAAACAAAATAAAAATTAAACTTAATATTATCATATCCAATATATTTTGAAAAAATTATCATTGACTACTATATTTTAAAAAAATTATAATATATTTTGAAATAAAAATACAACTATCACATATAATGTGAATGCCGGATAGATCTTTACTCAGTAATTCAGAAACATAAAATAAAAGAATAAAGTAGAGAACGGAAAATGTTTGTTGTTGCCCTGTTGAGGAGAAATCCTAAATACCCACTTTCAATAGGAAACTATTAATCTTATATTTATTAATAATAATTAATAATTATCTCTAGTATAACTTATTCTCTTATAATTAATACAATAAATCAAGAATCTCTTATTTATACCTTTATTACGACTAGTGACTCGGTGTATATAATAATTGAAATTTTCTTCACCTCCATTAAAATTATTCCTTTAGACCATAAAAATACAAATTTTAGGAAAAACTTTCAATTCTTCCAATCTGAAACCCAAAGCTTAGAAAATTCATAATATGCCCTCAATTCAAAATTTTGATTTCCCAATCTATAATCAAATGCACCATATGTATCAAATTAAAATTTATGCCCAAGCTACACAATTCAAGTTAGCCTGACTTTAAAATATGATTGAACAAATTAGAATTGCATTTGGATTCTGCACAATTTAAGTTCACACTAAAACCTTAGGGAGTTGTGCACTTTTCTTTCTAACATCGACATTCAATGAAAATTATAGACGAATAGAAACTATTTAAAAAAAGGTGCCCAATATTCATGAAATCAATGCAAATATTCCCCCTAGCATTAATTCATAAAATAATAATACTGATAAAATCACTATAAATAAAATATATAAAGTTAATTCTTATATAAGGAGCTAGTTAAATTGAGATTCTCACAAATTCAAATGCTTACATCCATAATACAAAATTTTAAAAAAAATACAATAAAATAATAAACTATATATTTCAATTTGCCTCTACTCCTATAATCCATTCCATTGTCTATTAAAAAAATTATTATAATCCATTCATAAATTTTAGATGAAAAATTAAAAAAATAAAAAAATAGATTTGAGATGCCATGAAAAAATACACACAATAAGATTTCAAATTTCTCATTTAGTACGAGAAGCATATATCATTAAATTGTTAGACTTAATTGTCTGACACAACAAATAAAATATCTATTAAATGACTCATTTCAAAAATAACCTCATAGCATCATTTCTTACATATAAAAATAATAATGAACACTAATTAAACACCAATCTAAAATCTATTAAGTTTAAATTGTAAATCACAGGTAATAAAAGAAACTAAAAAAACTAACTGCTAAAACTAAATTGAAATGGGCAGTCAAGACATCCTGATCTGATCCAATAAGATATATATATATATATATATATATATATATATATATATATATTAGTAGAGGTGCCTCATACACATGATATTTTCATAGAAAGCAATACGTGTATCTAGAACAAAAAGTATACATACACCTATCTAGAAATATCTCACAAAAATTGTAATACGCTCAAAACACAAGGCTCTTTAAAAAAAGAAGTTAAAAAAATAAAGCACCTATAAGTATTGCTTTCAGTGAAAAATAAGTATTCTTTACAGAAAAAAAAAAGTGTTCACCATTGATGGTGATATTGTAAAAATAGTCTGATGGAAAGTCATTGTTTATGCCCTGATATCATGTTTTTTTTAAAAAAAATTCAATAATAAAATCATATTTTCTTATACCAAAGTACAATTCATAGATAAAATAATAAAAAATAAATATATCATGTTATAAATATATCATGTTATAAATATAACAAATCTCAGTTTCAACATGTTTTTTTTCTGACAAATGATATTTCAATCTCTCCCTTAATTGGAACAAAAATGTAAAAAAGTGTTCTTCAAGGAATTCACCCAAAAAATAGCGTTTGAAAGATTATATTAAAAGAAACTATCAAATGGACCACATTTAAATAAAAAACATTTATCTCTTTCAAAGTTTAGATAAACTGACAGCTTTAAAAAAAAGATGCACAATAACTAAAAGACCCACCATACACTTCAATAAATTTGAGAGCTTTTTCCAGAAAAGAAGGAGAACCATCAATATCTTCTAAAGCCAGCAAAATTGGTTTCCCGAAAACTAAAGATTTCACAATCAGTTTGTCCTTCGCTGCAAGAAAATATTCAAAAGTTCATTGCAATATACATAAAACCTTATAAGAATCTTTTACTTACAATATAACATTAGAAGTAAATAAACAATAACA
This sequence comes from Sapria himalayana, assembly GCA_029783825.1. NCBI lineage: Eukaryota > Viridiplantae > Streptophyta > Magnoliopsida > Malpighiales > Rafflesiaceae > Sapria > Sapria himalayana. The sequence goes on from JAREIK010003544.1 coordinate 1,693,960, forward strand.
ACATATATGAGTGTAAATGTTGCATATTTGGCAATGGTTTCCATTGATAACAAAAAACAAGTATTCAGAATATTTACAAATAAGTAATATTGATTATTACAGCTTCATATATTTGTGTAGGAGTGCCACATCAAATTTGTGATGCTCTTATCCTACTTTATGGGTAGTTTGTTACCAAGTTCTAAGAAGAATTAGGAGTACTCCAAGTCCTTTCTTCATTCTATCAATACATATAGTACAATTGTAACAGTCATCAATAAAAAGCATATAGATTAAGCATATTCTAATATTTTTTTGACAACTGTGAGCATTATCATTAGTCCTGGCCAGCTATGATATACCTCAAGCAATCGCATAGAGAGACAAGCCTCCTCTGCCCCCTTGGTTTTGCCTCTAGGTAAACAAACCAGGTTGGTTGGAGGTGGGATTCGAACCCAGCACATTATACCTAAGCACATTGTAAAACTTCCATCATTGAGAAGACTCTTCATGTTGGGTTATCTAGCCTAGTCCAAACCCTTCCTTTTTCAGGTTGGCTTATTAGCTAAACTAATAAGCCAACCAAAATTAACAGCACAACACTTAAAAAGTACAAAAAAAATACAACTTAATATCCAGTTACTCAAGTAATATCACTCTCAACCCCCTCCTTTCAACATTAGCTTTCTTACATCTCTAGTCAATTATATCTAGATTCTTTTAGAATTAAAATTTCATTCAGAATGGGTTAAAGTCGTGAAAGATGGCTTGGAACAGCCACATCAAAATGCAAATCTAAAAACTTTGAATTCCCTCAGGCAAGATGTCTTCACCAATGGATGCATTTTTGGTGTCACAGTAAGGAATACCTAGGGGAGAAGGGGCCTCGCTGGCCTCATGGTTAGCAATCCATATACAACTGTATTCCTTTTTAAAAAAATTATGACTAAATTAAATTTATACATAAATATATAGAAATATTATTGTAAAGTAGTTAACTACCAAAATCAACATGATCATGCAATCATGCCAGTAATTAAGCTTTAATTATTTTAATTTATAAAATCATATTTTTTCTTAGCCATATATAATTATTACATATTGTTGATATTTAGTATTTTTTATTCCCTTCCTCCCGTCAACTCATCCCTTAATATCTCTCAGTCACTCATATATTAACATTAGAGTCTCAAGGTCACAATAGATAAGACCCACATCCCAACATTATAAACATAGCATTTGGAAAAGATATTCTGACACATCATATATCCCTAGTGATTGAACTCGGGCTTCAAGAAATGACAATTTTTTTTTCATTTGTCAATCAAACTATCATATTATTGATAAATTAACATATTGTTTGTATGGTAACACTAAACATGTGAGAATCCAAAACTTGAATACACATAAACACACATACACACACACACATATTCTTATTTTAGATTTTGAGAAAATACTGAAAAATATAAATTTTTTTATCTCTTTTCTCTCTGCTCTTCTCTTCTCAACTCCAACTCATTTTTTAATAGCTTAAATAATCAAAACTCTAATTGCCCAAAAGATAAAATTGAATATTATTAATTATATCAAAAATTTTCCAATGACCAAAAGATAGTATACAATGATGTGTGTGGTGGCACGCCATGCGTCAGTGCCGACGACAATGAGCACCAACTTTCAATGATAATAAAGACAATACCAGGCACCCCATAGAATTAAAAAATTATTTTTTATACATCTTTTTTGCTTTTGTAGAGGTGTGGATAGAGATAGTTGAGATATGATAATAATTTTACAATCATTCAGTAACTTTGCAAAGATTCTCACAATGGTTCTCATGGTGGTTGGTGCAATGATGCCAATACAATGCTGTGGTGGCACATAAATAAGGGTTAAATAAATTTTGGTATATGTTTAAATTTTCAATTTAAAACCATATTAATTTATTATTGTTTTGATATTGAAGTATTTGTTTTTTTGTCTCTTACAAGCGTATCGGAGGATTTGGTTCTGCAATAATTTGCATTGTGCATAAATAAGAATAACATTATTTTGTGCCACTTGTTAAAACATAATTTAAAAATTTAAAATAAAAATATTCAGCATGAGCTATTTCAATGCGAATTTAGTTCTTAGATTAAGGGTACGTAAGACACTTAATGGATAAGTCATCTCAAATCAAGTCAAAAAAGTGTTAGATGATCAAAACATAATTAATAGTGCAACTATGATAATTCATTGGCCGAAGTATGGCCAGCATATTAAGATTTTGTCACATACATAAAAATGTTTGAGACTTTGCTACCACAATGTATTTGTCACAAATATTTTACTTGCATAATAATATTATTTAAATGCTCACAAATAAACTAACTGATATTTTGCACACAATTATGACACAAGTAATAAGAATGAAATAACTTACACGACTTGAACATAATTGTATGACATAAGTAATAAGATGATACATGTGTTAATAGTTGTAACTGTGTTAAAGAATTTATATAATCAGATTCATAATATTTTGCACATGCATTAATTAGAAAACAAGTATAATATTTTGTTAAATCAATTTCTTAGTGAGCAAAGCTCTAGTTTTATAAAAACTTTACTAGATAATAATTCAATCATTTACAGTTATACCAAGATTGTTCTCTCCACATATTGACAGTGAGAGAAGCAATGAGAGTTAAAAGAATAAGATGCCTAGTCATAACTTACTTTTTTATGGAAGATTGCGACACAATTAAAAAAAATATTATATAGCATAAGAGATATTCATAGCTTCTTTTCTTGAGTACTACTATCACTAGTTAAAAGACTCCTGAATTTTTTTTCTTCCAACCTTACATTGAACTTTTTGATCTAGATACAGAAGCAAATATATATGTCACATATGATCACACGAAACCTAATCTTTAATATTGTTGTGACTAAAATAGTATTGTATGGGCCAATGGGAATGACAGCATCAATGTTTGGTCATTTATTTGGGCACATGCTATATGTATTTAAATAAAATCATAATTTATTTTTAATCAATTATTTTATAAGTAACTATGTCGTGAAATTATATTTTTTACTAATATTTATGTGCAATATTGGCAAATCAAATATATAATTTACATGAGAATTTAGTGAGATAGACTATACTTTTATTTCTACACCCACATGAGTCACTTCAAGTATTTGGCTATTATTGATTCACTAATTATACACTCACAACTTTGATATCATTCAATGAATAAGCTAAAGATTATAAAGTCTAACATTAAAAGGATATTAGAAGAGACTCTTTCTATTTGATTCATTCAAACCATTAAGATTCCTATAAGACAATTACACGTAAAAATCTAAGATATTTTTTTTTTATATTTGTTGATTATTATTTTAGACATAGATGATTGAAAGTTTTTAAAGAAAAATTTCATTCTTTATTTATTTTAATAAAATTTTATAAAATAATAAAAATATAATATGGTGAAGACATTTTAATACTAAAAAGTTATAATATTTTGAAATATATTTCTAATTAATTTTATTATTTCTTTGAGAAGTATAAAATAATTTATCAGACAACACATTTTAAATAAAATACTTATAAATATCTCATTCTGAGACAGCTAAAATACTTATAATGCATAGAAGTGTATCATTTCCTTATCGAGTTATTACGCCTTGTAGAGTGACATCTAACTTTGCTCTTGCACCTGGTACTACTACTACTACTACAACTAATTTTGTGGAGCATAATAAAACATCTTCTAGAGATATGTGGCAAGACAATTAGCCGAATATGAATGTCTCACAAGACATGAGAAATGAGTCTTTGCTGGAATGACAGATAAAGATTGAGAGATTAAATAATTTCAATCTAAAAATATATATTAAACAGAAAGGCGAGTCCCTCACCACATCAAATGATCCAATTCAAGTATTGAATTGTACATTCAGATTACTCTATGAAAGGATCCATGGAATTGTTCTACAATGCACTTATTATTAGAAAAACTCTCTCTAGATGTGTCAACCAGGCCGGGCAACCCGGGGACAGCCCACAACATTGTCTAGTCCATCCGTGCCTGGCCCAGTATGACACGGTCCAAAACTATATCTGATCCCAAACCATGCCACCTCATTATACGGTTAGTACCGTGCTGAGCCGAAACGAGCCATGCCTCATGTCAGGCTAGGCACGACCTGTATGTATGGCCCAGTAGCACGATCCATAGGCCATGGAACCCATACCAACTAAGGGTCAAGAATCAAGTCCCATTGTGTCAAATCATGCTTATGTGGCCAATTACAATTAGTAAACCACATAAGCTGATCACCCGTTATACTTTCATGCAATGGATTCCACAAGGGTGGTGCGGCATGGCCCGGCATGGCCCTACACTCGGTCATTTTGGGTCGGCCAAATTATAAGTATATCATGCCTGGCATGGCATGGGAATCATATCATGTCGTGTCCAGCATGACACAATGACATGATTGTGCCTTGCAAAAACAGGTCATGCCGGCATGGTAAGACTCATTTGACACTTTTAACTTTCTTATTCTCATTTTGATATTATATTTTATATATTATATCTCTTATCCCCCTTTAATAATTATCAGATCTTTGATTCTTTTTCTGAGATACTTACTCATCTAGGATGAAGATAAAAAATATTTGATAAACTACATACAATTACCTTCAATCATACATATGATTTTATTTTAATGTTTTCAAATAAACAAGATGAAATTGCAATGCACTCCCCAAAAGGCAGAATAAAGATTTAGAATATCATGCTTAAAAAAAATATGAGTTGATGCCACATCAAATTAGTTAGTATGTTTTCTCAATATAAATGATAGCAATTCATCTCATTTTTAATCTTATCTATGGATACGAAATAAACTATATATATTTGAGGTGTTATATCTCTAACTTGTAATTATCAAGCTATATAAAGATAAATTAATTGCATTGTGAAATTGAAAATGACCTTAAGCACCAACATGATATTTGATTACTCATTACTACGCCAGAAAATTAATATCACAAACATTTAATTTTTTTGAACTAAGCATAACAGTGACTTTAAGATAATATTACAGCCATTAAAAATATGTCAAACAATAAAAAAATTTATTCTAATGAATTAGAATAATTCTCGATCAATTAGATATATTTTTGATCAATAAATAGATAACAAAATTATGTAAGACTCATTATTTTATTTTTCTCATATGCTTAAGACCTTTAAGAACCCATTAAATTCATGCCTATTTAACAAAATCTTATAAAATACCAAAATTTATAAAATTATATTAGTAATATTTCCATGTCTACATATCATTATCAATCACAAAATATACAAAAAAGTTAGATAATTTGAATATCAAACAAGCATCACCTTGAATAGAGAGGAAATCTACTACTAAAAATTATATTTTTCTTGAAATTAATATTATTTCTTATAAAAATAAGTCATAAACTTAAGATTTAAAATAAATGTAGACTTAAGGATAATAATAGTAGTCATTTATAAGATTTCTTTGATCAATCATCTTTTTTAAGAAATTATGTAACTATTTACTCTTTTCATTACTTTTTATTATGACAATCAACAATAATATAAATAGTTTCACACCTAGTATTTAACGAACAAACAAGATATATCGCTATAAATTATTTTTTTCTTAAGAAAAAAAATTATGATGAAATCATTATTATAGTTTATATTCCTATTGCAGTACAACCCATAACATATTTAAAAATTCCTTAAAGATACATCAGTTCATTTGTCTTATCTTCAAACTTAGCAATAGATATTTACATACTATCTTTAGATGAGTGTTATGGTTTATGGTAATGTTTCATTCCTTGTGCTTGTTCCTTTTTGTTCAATTCACTTTTTGGATTAAAATTCCTGTTTTATAAGCTACGTCGTTTCATTTGGTTTTGTATGTATAGAATAATCTCTTTGGACATAACGATATTGTGAGTTATGAATATTTTTTTATGGGTTTGAGTTTTTTTAATTTTATAATTTACACTGCCCAGCATCAAATCTAATACAAGTCTTCCCAATATACTTTAAAGTAATACATATTTTTTGTTTCTGACATCTTTATCTCAATGTGTGCCATATATAAATCTTTCACTCAGATTTAATTTTCTTGTCTGACAATTATCTGGCATTGAACAATGAAAATTTTCATTTAACTTCAATGAAACTACTAAAGGTTACTTTCCAAGAACATCATGTTTGTATCAATGTAAACCATGTTTAGCAATTTTTTATAAACAATTAACACCACTTTAAAAATATTGTTGGCGTATTTATTTACAACAACAAAGAGGGCAATAATAATAATTCACTCAAGCAATGAATGAGTAAAAATTGTATTTAGATACTACTGCAAGCATTGTTGAACACGTAGTACTAGATTCTGGAACACTTTATGTATGAGCCTCAAATTTTATTAGTTTAACTTAGCATTTAATTATTTGAGATAATGTTTCCAGCACAAATAGAGTAGAAAAAGATGCCGATGTACATTGTTCCAAACAATTATCAGGAACATCTTGTTCCTTCCTCAAATTTTCATTATTTCCCACTGCAAGAGAATAAGTAGGTGCTTGCTCCAAAGCTTTCTCAAGTGCATTCTTCCAGTCAAACAAATCTTCCAACGTGTCAGCCTGTAATGTCAACCAAATACAGATAAGTGTTAATTATGTGGATTAAAAGCACAACTGAGGCTACATGAATACAACAAAATGCAATCAACATATTTTTCCTTTTGTAATGAACATTCATCATCGACTACCACAACAGAGTTAATAATTTCTCAATTATTTCATTGGAATAGCTCCCCTAGTTGATTTTAAAATCAGTCACCCCATTCCAAGACACTACTTTGCAATAACAAAAATTAAAATTAAGAGTCACTGAATCAAGTAAACTTCAGTGCTTGCAATAAAAAATGTAAAAACCAACAATCAAAATTTATACTAATGAAATCAACACAAAACATAATAAAATATTAAAAATAAATTATAGTCCACAAGTCTCCCACTTAGCATGGGATCTAGGAGTGGTTAATATATTGACAATCTTAAACGTAAGATTTATCACCATTGAATAAATATACTTGTTCTTGGACCAAGCCAAAACCTCTCAAAATATAATAAAATATCTAATTTATAATTGGGTACTCTAATCAAAAAATAAATACTAATAAAAATAGTAAAATATCACATATTATATAGTTTGTTATTATAATATTATTATCGATTAAAAAATTACACAATATCATTATTAAAGCTTTAAATACATGTTTAGCCACTAAAATTTTGATAATGTACAATATACATAATGAAGTGAAGTCTTTTTAACATATGACGTAAAGTATTTTCACTACATATGGCAATTCTGGTAGTCAATGTAATGAATTGTGGATTCTCAAAAATCTATGTTGGTGTATATTTTAATTGCAATTATAGTAGGCATTGTCAATAATCTTCTACAACCAACAAACCTTAATAGCAATGAAGAAGTATCTCATCTTACTTAATTAAGTGACAAATGGATAACAATCAAGATAGAGATATAGGTGAAATATTTTTCATACAATAAAAACCAATAAAAACATACAATAAAAACAAGATAGAGATAACAATCCTACAGTGAACACTCTGTAGGATGAATGATCATACAATAAAAACATATTAGGAATTATTTGCATAAAAAAAACCAAGATGATTATAAATTTTTAAGATAGATATTCTCATTATTGAATATATTTAAGTGTGTTCACAAAGATATAGAGGTAGAGCTAAAAATACAAATGGAGAAACTTCTTACCATATTGTACATATTATAGGAAAAAGACACATTAGAGAAAAATATTATCAATTATTTTCATAGATAATGTGAAAAATATTATAAAGTATTAACAGAAGCATACTAATTATTAGAGTCATAAAAAAATGTTTACGTAGTTTATTCATCATGAAACTTACTAGAGAATGATATATAAAATTCTTAAAAACATTAGAAAATATTTCGCATCCTCTACGTATTAGTATTACAGATAATCACTTCATTATTTTATATTCTTGTTACATAAATTTTATAATAATCAAATATAAATTATTAAAATTTCATTATTATGAAAACATTCAACTTGACATTTTGACTATTTCATAGATTTTCTATTATTTTTTATTGCCCTTTTAGTTGGTTTTCAATAAGTTATCATTTAAGAAACTTAATAATGATTTTAATTTTTTTTTTCAACTAAAATTTTCTTACGTGATCAAAATATTTTAAAGAAATTTTTTTTTATGACTGCATTATGAACTAAATACATTTTCTTCTACAATATATTACTCCACCAAGTGTTAGAGTGTTGTTACCATGTTTTTAATCATTTATAACTTAGTCACTTGTCTTTAGTCAAGCTAAGAATTTTGGAGCATAAGATTAAAAAAATTTCTAGATTATAGTGTAAGGCATATCTATTAGAAAAACATACTAAAAATCCCTATCTGACCAGTCATACTTCTGTAAGTAATAACGTATTCAGTTTGATACATTCAGATATAAATGATCATATTAAAAATAAGTTACAAGATGAATTTTGGTATTTTATAATCTTTATCATTGATTATTAATATTTCACTTATTTATTATTTTTTTTATTTTAGATCACATTTTATTTATTGCTTTAGAAAAATAAAAAACTAATTTATTAAAATTATACAAAATATTATTAATGATAATACATTAAATTATATATTTTATAATTTCAATATTTAATAAACTAATCTTATGATCGTGTATTAGATTTCTTATGTTTACACACTCTCACATAATGAGGTTCTTGAAAAATAATACATGTAATTGAAATAACTCAGATGTTTCTATTTGATTAAAATGCTCCAATGCAATTTTGAGGACATGTGGTCTTAAAGGCAAACTACTTCATCAATCATACATCTTTTATTATCTTTTTACCTCAAAGTTCCTTAAGATTTTATATCCTAGAAAGAAATTATTCAACTAACTTCCAGAGGGATTAAATAGATAGGACAGTTAAACCGAGACCACAGCACAACCTAAAAAATCCAGGGTCAGCACAGCCAAGAAAAACCAAGGTTAGAATGGCCTAGCCCAGCCAAAACACAATGTGAAGACAGAATGAGTCAACATGACATGAAGTTGCAAGCCCTTCCAAGCCTGGAAGATAATCCTGGATGCCACTTGAGCAGACAACATGCCTCAACCAGACATGTCAACCCGCACATGCCAAATTTAGAATGGGTCCCCTTGCATATGAGTTGTGCTTGGGTCATTCCTCAAAGAGGCATGAACCTGGATTAGAATATGGAGCATCAGATTCAAGCATCATTTTTTTAAAAGGATTACATGTTAGATCAAGTTGAGAAGGGTACGTCGAGTCTGAAATCTCCCACATAACCCAACCATACTATTTTCAAAGAGTTGTGACTAATCGTTAGCTTGAGCCCAGGCTAACAGGGAGTCTGAGACACAACTTGTGTCGGGCCTGGCACAATTCACCACTAGTTTCCAGGTCATGTCGAGATTACTGCTGACCCAATCCAATGCTGCACAAGCTGGCACGGCCTAATTTTCCAAGCAGGCTACCAGGTTGTGTCGGGCTGCCAATATTTCTACGTATGCCAGCCCAACACGGTGGCCCTACTTGGTTAATTAAGTGTGACCTCTATTGAGCTCTCAGATGCTTTGGAAGCACTTGGTTGTTCATGATCTATCCCTAGTACATAACGTATTAGCACCTAGTGTGACTAAGTTTAACTTTCTTAATTACTATAGTACCTAAAAATAATACAAAAATTATTCATCTAAGACTTATTGAGTATTAGTGAGTACTAATAATCTTTTTTGAGTATTACTTATTTTTTAACGAGCCTAAAAACAATGAATGACCAGAAGATACATGTTCTATTATATTTTCATACTCCGGTATATTATTACTTGAAGATCTAGTTAGGAAATAGAGTCATTCATCGATTACATATGAACTTGTCATTTCATATTATGATGACACTTATAAAAAACCATCATATCAACAAATATTGAACAAATTAAGTTTAACAAAAGTTAGATTTCTGAGAAAAATGAATATCCATTCATTCTAGATGATTTGGTTTCTCCCGAGACTATTCTTCACCTAACCTAGGAAGAGTCGGAATCAGATATACTTGACCACCTAAGGCTTAGAATATACACAATGCGAAGAAGACAGATGCAACATGTTCAGAGTAGACGTGAACATCACAAGAAGTCACAAGATCCTACAATCAACTCTTCTAATTTTAATTTTTTGATTAATCTTTAAACGACACAAGAAAAATATTCTTAGTATTTCAACCACAATGACTACAATTAGTAGCATATGAGTGTTCGCTATGAAGCCCAATCCATACAATTAGTAGCAGATGAAGGATAATCACATTAAGGTGAGACTTGTTACGAGTGAGTTTACAATATAATTTAGTAAGGTTTACCATGATATTTTCGATCTACCAATCAATACAACCTTAGCACAAATTTTTATATCACTTCTAACATGATACAAGTAGAAGATAAAGTGCCTAAGCATAAAAAATATTTTTCTTCATTATAACCTTAAGTATATATATAGTCACTAAAATTTCAAGCAGTACAAACATACTCAATTTACAAATTATAAACATTATTGTATGCCTTAGAATAATCGATGTACATTTGGTTTGTAAAACTTTTTCTAGCAATTACAATTATCATATCACATAAGTGTTACAGATAGATTTTTATTTTTTTGGAGGAACCCATATGACAAGTTGATCTAATTGAATGTAAACATAGAAGATATTTTTATTATGTAAGAGAATGAGTTAAAAAACATACAATTCAATAAATACCTTCAATCATAATTTTAAACAAGAAATTTTAAAAGATTTTGACATTTTCAAGAGATAAAATTATATACTCAATGAGAAATATTGTGTTGTCAATATTATACATGCACTTAATATTTTCATAGAGAATAATCATTTTCATTGTGTTCCAGTAATACTCAAATTGAGTTATATATTAATTTGTTTTCAAATTAGAGGTGTCAAACGGGTTGGGCTGGGCCGGCCCGTTTATTTTTTGAGCACGAGCGTGCCTTCGTGACGGGACGGCACGGTTACTGTACCGTGTCGGGCCCGTTTAAAAAAGCCTGGCCCGGCACGGCCCGCAGGCACGGCAGGCCGTGCGGGCCCGCTCGGGCCTAGCCTTGCCGTCCGAGCCATACCAAACGATATGGGCCAGAAAAAAAAAATTTTAAAATTTTTTTTATTTTATTTTATTTATATAAATTATTAAAATATATATAAAATTTTAGATAATGTATAATATTATATATTTATAATATAAAAAATGTTAAAATTTATTAAAATAACAAAATTTAAAATTTTTTTTTTACTGTAATATAAAATAAGTTTAAAATTTATTAGTTATATATAATAAAGTTATAAATTATTAAATAAAAAATTAAAACAAAAAAATAAATAAATCAATACATTTTGTTAATAAAAATAAAAATTAAAAAAAACATATGCAACTCAAATGAAAAATGACCAATCAGCCATTTGAAACCGAAGGACCGAACCAAATAAATTACAGTTTCAACACAACGTACAAACAAAGCGTACAATCAAAAAAAACATCAAAATCAAAAAACAGTAGATCATCATCAATCGTCAATCGGCATATCATGAGCATCATTAGCTGCCACATCAAGATCAGTATCATATGAATTATCATCATCAGCAATCAACTCTTCCGTCATCGCAGTGGATGCGGATGCAGTCCCTGTCTCAGTCCCAGCTACAGCACGATCATGGATGTTAAACATCGAATCTTCTTAATCCTTCAAACAAACCAAGACCTCAACAATATATGGACGTAATCTCGATCTCCTATGCAAAATCACGTTCACTGCAACAGAAAAAGTAGACTCCGATGCTACGCTCGACACCGGATAAGTCAGTAGATCCCGTGTCATCCTAGATAGCACAGGAAAGGTTGACTAATATGATTTCCACCACTGTAATATATCAAGATTCTTAGTATCAGAATGTGATAGGATTGAGCAGTAATCGGTATCTAAGTATCGAGAAAATTCGCTCCTATGTGATGGTCCACCCCTACGTTTCCCCCTCGCTAGCTAAATGGAAAAATCGTCATCTCCGAATAAGATATCAATGTTTGTAATCATAGTCTCACAACTACAACCACCATACATAGTATCGTAGTATGTGAACAATTCATTCAACTTCTCATGAATGAACCCTTCAGGTGGCTCTTCCAGTTTCATGCACGAGGAAATGTAAGTCAGGGTGTTTTCTACCCCTTCAACCTTAACCCTAGGGTCCATGCATGCAGCGAGGCAATAAAGAGATGGAACGGTGGACCAGTACTTCAAGTACTTGGTTTCCATCTTTGCAACCATATGGCTAAGTGTCGGGTCAACCCGATACTTTCTAAACATGCTACTAATATCGCATATACACCGGAATGTAATGCAAGTAGTTGGCGTATAGACCGACGAACACATGTTCGTTGTATCATAAAAAATCTTTAAAATTTCATAAATGAAATTCCTAAAGCTCAGTCAGTGTCATCAATAATAAGTTTGTCACTCTTACTATTGACGTAGTCGGATATCATGTGTTTGTATCCAATACATGATTCTAACATCAGGTACGTGTAATTCCAACGATGTCTCACGTCCGATTAGAATTTCTTCTTCTTGGGATTGCAAGACAAACAGAGACTACCTAGAGGTGTCAAACGTGTCGGGCCGGCCCGGCCCTGCACGAGGCACGACACGGTTCGGCCGTGCCTGGGCCGGCATGTTTTTAAACCGTGCTCGGGCCCGTGCATTGCCCGGGTTAAGAACGGCCCGTGCCGTGTCGTGCCTTGGCACGGGTCCGTCCCGTGCCAGTTCACGCAGGCACGTGTGGCGCTGGCGACGTGTCACGTGACCCGTCCAGCCGTCCCATAGCCCCCCCGCCCCCCCCCCCCCCCCCCCCCCCGTAAAAAGACCACGGGTCGGGTCTGATTGGACCCGACCCGCGGTCCCGACTGCCGATACCCGACGGCCTTAGATCCGACCAATTCCAACGGCCAAAAAAAAATTTCAAAAATCACAGATTTTCAGCCGTTGGATTCGCCTCCAACGGCTAGGAGGCAGAATCCAACGGTCCTCGTGATTATGTCCCTTAAAAATATTAAAAAAAATCAAAAAAATAATAAAAAAATATCTTTTTTTATAAAAAAAAACTTTCTTTAACCTATAAAATCTACCCCCCTCCCTATAACATTTAAGTTTTTCAAAAACATAAAACCTCTCAATACTTTCTCTCTCTCACATAAACCGTGCATCTCTCTCTCGGGCCTCGTGATTTTGATTTCGGCTTGGATTTTCGTGAAACTCAACTTGAGTTTTGAACATCAGAGCTTCTTGCGGTGCACCTTGCACGTGACTGACCTCATTGCTTTTACCGGGTAATTTATTTTATGTTTTTATTTGCTTTCTCTCTAAAACTTCTCTCTCTAGAAAAACTTAGGAAAAAATAAAAAACATAAAAATAACAAATACACCTGACACGTATTTAAATTTGGAAAATGAAAATGTTAGTGTTACACAGACGTCTGTGACTGCTGAAACTTTGATTTCTCCTGTCGTCTCAACCCAAAGCTCTAAAAAACAAAAAACTAGGAGGACTTCTGTAGTTTGGACACATTTTAAAATCATAACATGAGTAAATGTTAGGGGTGAGGAACTTGAAATGGCACAGTGCAAATATTGTATGAGACTTTTAACATGCAAGAGTACATGTAGGACTGGGCACCTTAAGAGGCATGCCGAAATATGCACCAAAAAACATGGACCCTTAGATCCTAGGCAAACCCAACTTGGCACTACATTTTTTGAGACTGAATCGAGTTCAGTCTCAAAGTTTACTTCCTTCGTATACTCCAGCGAGTTGGGTAGGGACGGCATGGCCAGGCTCATCACATTGATGGGTCTTCCGATCAGATTTTCGGAAGATCCGAGGGTAGTACGCATCATGCAGACTTATTTTCACCCATCCTATCATAAGATTCTTATGTCCACATCTAAGAGTGACATACTAAAGATATATAAGTTAGAAAAACAAAAAAAAATTAAGGAATTTTTGGCATATAGTGGAGTGGTGTCCGTGACGTCCGATATATGGACATATCACGATGATTCTTCTTATGCATGTCTCACGAGTCACTATGTAGATTCTAACTGGACAATCAATAAAAAAATATTAGGATTCACTGAGATTCTTCATCCTCATGATGGCCCGGTCATTTTTGAGTGTATGATGAAAATATTTAGGGAATATAAAATTCAAAATAAAATTTTTAGTATCACTTTCGATAATGCTGCGAATAATGGAGTAGCGATCAATATGTTTGTTAGGAATATTAGAGGCGCACCATTAGGAGAGATCTTTCATGTCAGATGCATGTGTCATGTGATTAACCTGATAGTTCAAGCGGGTATGAAGGTGTGTTCCCCCGCGTTGGAAAATATACGCAATGCACTCAAGTATATTCGCACTCCTCGCAGACTACAAGAGTTTGGTAATCTCTGTTTGTCCGTGAATCTTGAGAAGAAGAAATTCCAATCGGATGTGAGACATCGTTGGAATTACACGTACCTGATGTTAGAATCATGTATTGGATACAAACACATGATATCCGACTACGTCAATAGTAAGAGTGACAAACTTATTATTGATGACACTGACTGAGCTTCAGGAATTTCATTTATGAAATTCTGAAGATTTTTTATGAAACAACGAACATGTGTTCGTCGGTCTATACGCCCACTACTTGCATTATACTCCGGTGTATATGCGATATTAGTAGCATATTTAGAAAGTATCGGGTTGACCCGACACTTAGCCATATGGTTGCAGAGATGGAGACCAAGTACCTGAAGTACTGCTCCACCATTCCATCTCTTTATTGCCTCGCAGCATGCATGGACCCTAGGGATAAGGTGGAAGAGGTTGAAAACACCCTGACTTTCATTTCCTCGTGCATGAACCTGAAAGAGCCACCTGAAGGGTTCATTTACGAGAAGTTGACAGACCTGTTCACATACTACGATACTAGGTATGGTGGTGGTGGTGGTGAGACTGTGATTACGTACATTGATACCTTGTTCGGAGATGACGATTATTCCATCAACCTAGCGAGAGGGAAACGTAGGGGTGGACCATCACATAGGAGTGAGCTGTCTCGGTACTTAGATACCGATTACTGCTCAATCCTATCACATTCTGATAATAAGAATCTTGATTTATTACAGTGGTGGAAATCATATGAGTCCACCTATCCCGTGCTATCTAGGATGGCACGGGATCTACTGACTCCTCCGGTGTCGAGCGTAGTATCAGAGTCTGCTTTTTATATTGTAGTGAACGTGATTTCGGATAGGAGATCAAGATTACGTCCAGATATGGTTGAGGCTTTGGCATGTTTGAAAGATTGGGAGGAATCGAGATTTAGCATCCGTGATCGTGCTGAAGCTGGGACTATGACAGACACTACAGTCGCATCCACATCCACATCCACAACGATGGCGGAGGAGCTGATTGCCGATGATGATGATCCATATGAAACTGATCTTGATGTTGCGGCTGATGATTCTCATGATATGCCGCTTGACGATTGATGCTCATCTACTCTTTTTTTTCGATGTTTTTTTATTTATTTTATTTATACGCTTTATTTGTACTTTGTACTATATGTTTTGTTGAAACTTATACTTGTTTTGTTTGGACCATTGGTTTCAAAAGCATAATTGGTAATTTTTCTTTTGTGTAGTTTATTTTTTTTTAATTTTAATTTTTACTAACATAATATATTTATTTATTTTTTTTACGATTTAAATTTTATTTTAAAAATTAATAACTTTAAATTTTAATATATAATTAATAAATTATAAATATAAAAAAAGCTAAACTAAATTGAATTTGTTAAAAAAAAAAATTTCTAATATTTGTTTGTTTTATTTAATTTTAATTTTTATAATTTTTACAAAAAATTATATTTAATAATTAATACTCTATACGGTTACTTAATCAAAAAATTTACAATAAAAAAAAAATTTAATCTGCCATCTGCCTGTCCGTCAGCGGTCAGCCCGTGCAGCCTCCCGGACCCCGGTGACCCGGTCCCGCGTTGCAGCTCCCGCCTGCCCGGCCGTGCCGCCTGGCCTCTATGGCCAAGGCGTGCCCGAGCGGGCCCGGCACGGCACGGCAGGGCCTTGCCGTGCCTACGGGCCGTGCCGTGCCGGCCTATATACAAACCGTGTCGTGCCCAGCACAGCACGGTAGCACGATCGTGCTCGTGAAAAACGGGTCGTGCCGTGCCGGGCCGGCCCGTTTGACACCTCTAAAACTGCCAAACTCTTGTTGTCTGTGAGAAGTGCGAATATATTTTAGTGCATTACGTATATTATCTAACACGGGGGAACACACATTCATATCCGCTTGAACAATCAGGTTAATCACGTGACACATGCATCTGACATGAAAGATCTCTCCTAATGGTGCATCTCTAATATTCCTAACAAACATGTTAACCGCTACTCCATTATTAGATGCGTTATCGAATGTGAACTAAAAATTTTATTTTAAATTTTATATTCCCTAAAGATTTTCATCATACACTCAAAAATGACCGGATCATCATGATGATGATGAATCTCCGATAATCCTAAAATTTTTTATTGATTGTCCAGTTTTAATCTACATAGTGGCTGGTGAGAGATGTATAAGAAGATTCATCGTGACTTATCCAGATATCGGACATCACGGACACCACTCCACTATATGCCATAAATTCATTAATTATTTTTTATTTTTCTAACTTATATATCTTTAGTATATCATTCCTAGATGTGGACCTAGGAATCCTACGATAAGCATGCTGAAAATATGTCTGCATGATGCGTACTACCCTTGGATCTTCTGAAAATCTGATCGGAAGACCCATCAATGTGATAAGTCTGGGCATGTCATCTCTACCTAACTCACTGGAGTATATGAAGGGAGTAAACTTTGAGACTGAACTTGATCCAGTCTCTTAAAATACAGTGCCAAGTTGGGTTTGCCTAGAATCTAATGAACCATGTTTTTTGGTGCATAATTCGACATGTCTCTTAAGGTACCCAGTCCCAAATGAACTCTTACATGTTAAAAGTCTTATAAATATTTGCACTGTGTCATTTCTTGTTCCTCACCCCAAATATTTTTTTTGTTTTATTATATTAAAATGAGTCCAAACTACAGAAATCTTCCTAGTTTTTTGTTTTTTAGAAGTTTGAGTTGAGACGACTGAAGAAACCAAAGTTTCAGCAGCATCAGACCTCTGTGTAATATTTTTATTTTCTAAATTTAAATATGTTTCAGTTGTATTTGTCATTTTTTAGGATTTTTATTTTTAATATAGTTTAATAGAGACTAGAAGACTGGTTTTAATTTTTTCTAATTTTGGTATAGAGAGATAAACTAGAGAGAGAGAGAAAAAAAAGTTAAAAAATGTAAAATAAATTACCCGGTAAAAACAGTGAGGTTGGTCACGTGCACGGTGCGCCACAGTCAAACTCTAATGTTCAAAACTCAAGTTGAAATTCCCAAAAATCCAATCCGAATGCCGAAATCTCGAGTCCCAAGAGAGAGAGAGAGAGGCAAGATTTTTGAGAGAGAAATTGAACGATTTAAGAGAATTTATGTTTATGAAAAACATAAATATTAAAGAGAGGGGGGTGGAATTTATAGATTAAAGATAATAATTTTAAAAAAAAAATAATTTTTTTAAATTTTTTAGGGGGCAGAAACATGAGGGCCGTTGGATTCTGCCCCCTAGCCGTTGGAGGCGAGATCCAACGGCTGAAATTTTAATTTTTTATTTTTATTTTTTCCCGTTGGGGGGGGGGGGGGGGGATTTGGGTCGGTTCGGGCCTCGTGGGAGTGGGACCACGGGTCGGGTCCAATCAGACCCGACCCACGATCTTTTTTGCGAAAGGGACGTGGGGCGATCGTGGGGTCGAGGTCGGGCTCGAGGGACACCCGGCACGGGACGACCCCGTGCCGGTGTGTCGTGCCACGGGCTGAACCGTGCCAAGTCAGGCACGGCACGAGCCAGGCACGGCACGGGCCCGGGCACGGAATTTTCCCGTGTCGGGCCGGCCCAGGCACGGCCGAACCATGTTGTGCCTCGTGTCGAGCCTGGCCAGCCCAGTTGACACCTCTATTCCAAATACAACTCCAATTGATTCTATTATATATTTGAGAATCATAAAAAATATTATAATCAATGCATAAGGCATCCATTTGGCATATGGTTTAGAAGAAATTAATATCTATATAGTTTTATCATTAAAATTTAGAGATATTACATATAAAGAATCTCGATCCCGAAACCTAATACCCTTTGATGAATGCATGTCATCTCATAAATGTGAAGTTAATTTTGATCTCTTTATATTGAAAAATCATATGTAAAATTAATTATCTAATAATTATCAGACTAAATATAACTTACACAATTAATATAATTAATTATATCTAAAATTTTATATGACATTCATTTAGCTACAATTCTTCATATACTAAGACATACATAATTATTTTTACATGTTGAGTAATGTATGTTAATAATATTTTAATTACATAAGATAATCAATTAGTTAAATTTCAACTAAAATTTTTTCTAAATATTTTAAATAAAAATTTTATTACGTCTTAAATATTTCTTGAAAATTTAGATTGGATGCTCAAAAAATTTGACATTTCTTTCTTTGAGATGATATCCTTTGAATATTTTATCTGATATAACTTTAGTTGAAATCATACAAGCATATCATATATAAAAGCATATCATGAAATCATTCATGATTTTTCTATCTGACACATTATGAGTGTTAAGAGAAATTCATTAAATCTAATACCCTAAGATATATTGTTATTTTTGTTAGTAATTTTACTCGAAATATATGATTAGTATTTAAGAAAAGATGTTAAATTTTATAGATTTTAATAAAAGTTTATTAAAAAATAAAAAATTTGAAAGGATAGTAATATTTAAATGTTGAGAAATAATAATATTTTAAAATATATTTTTTTATCAATTTTATATATATTTTTTTTGATAATCACTAAGTGATTCATTAGAAATTATGTTGGAACACTTGTACATAAAAAGATAACCTGAAATGAAGAAATATCATTTGTAAAAATGATCATGATAATCCTACTACATATGAATATTTCTAGAAATTTAGAGAGAAACAACATAAACCACTACTTCTTAATCAATCATATGTCACCTTTCATTCTCTAAGATCTATCACATAACAAATTTATCGTTATCCATTATTTTTGCGTGTACTTTTTTGATAAGGATCTATCTCTAGGCAAGAAATAGATGGTTATTTGTACCATCAAGTACACCTTCATTAGATATTTTATTACTCAAAATGATTATTAGTATTACTCACTAGAGACCAACATAATCATTATGGGTATCAATGTGATGTTCTTTGAAGATATTTTTTTTAAGGATTCAATTCAAGAAAATATACTTTAGCACACCTTAGCATGAGTATCTCATTTGACATGAGATGTGAGTTTTACTAGAAATAGAGATAAAAGTTTAGAAAATAGATCATCTCAATCTAAAAATATATATTAGATGAATTTATTTATAATCCTCTTAGGTGAATCACTTGTCTTGTCAATTGATCTTGTTTGAAATAATATCTTTGACCTTTCAATTACACTACGAAAAGAACCAATACTATTTTCTAATTAAAACACAAAATCATGAGTACTCTTTTTTTTATTTTGGGATTACATATTCTTGTTTTTTATCTCCTATTAAAAATTACAAGATCTCTAATATTATTTTCAAGATATTTTGTCAATCAGGATAACAACTGGCCATGTTACATATATAGAGTATAATCACATCCAATCATACTTTATATCTCATTTTAAAACCTTTAAGTCATTAGTAGCATGCAAATATGTGTGCAAGGCAAAAAATAGACTTGTAGGAAAAATTAAGCAATTCAAAATTAAGTCGGTAAATAAGGAATTTATACAAACATATATAGTTGATTATTGAGAAATACTTTATGGCCTAAATAACAACTATAAGGTTGTATTCTATTGTTGTATCGCACAGATGAAATATATATCAACTAAATATAAGAAATACATTTCATTATAGATATCTAAGACATAATTTAGTAGGTTTTCTTCTATACTTACCAATTTTACCTCAAAAAATACGTATCAAGTTATTCTAATTTTTTTTCAGCATAAAGCAAGAGGTTAGTATGTGAAGTAATGATATACATTGATGATATTCTAATTATCAGAAATTATCAATTAGGAATATCTTAACTAAAATTCTAAGCAAACTAAATCTTAGATGAAAAAATTAAGACATGTTAGATATTTCCAAGATAGTAAGGTTTGATAGTCAAGAGATATGACATTTCTTTCTCAAATAACACATGATTTTAATATTTTGCATAATCTCAATATTACATGATGTGCATTTATTGACTCACTATTTGATTCGAGTATGTATTTGTCTACATGTATGGGCTCCTCAATTAATTATATTAGTTGTAAAAAGATCATATAAAAATTAAAATAGTTAATCATAATCAAATCATATATTATATATGATATTAATATAATAAATTATTTTCTAAATACTCCCTAACATATTCAATTAAATACAATTCTCATGATTATCAGGTACGTAAAAACTCTAAGAAGTAAAATTTCACTTAAAAATCATTAATATAACTTGATGAAGAAAGATTCAAATTCTATTTGAGCTCTTATACACATTAATTATTCCACCCCATTGGTTGCTATGATATATACTGAATTAGTCATACATAAAGGTTCAATGTATTCATACCAATATAATTGGCTTTGAGCCACCCTACTTTTTTTGAATATGAAATTCCAACTATACCTCATTGATTGTGATCTTTTAATGATGAAGGAAACAACATCAAAAAAACATATTTTTCTTGTTTTACCCTCGCACATATATTCAATTGAATGATATTTATGTGGCTAATTAGTTCCAAGAGCCTACATCAGATATATAGTAGAACAATCTCACACTAGACTCCTAGGTTTCCATCAACAGCATTCAGCACTTTTCACTAGACTAGTACCTTAAATCTCAAATGACAAGACCAATACAAACTCAATTGTTAACATCATATTATTCTCCCATTAGAGGAGAAGACAAAAAAGCTTAACAGAAAAAATATATATTATAAAATTTTATTTTTCTTGAAAATAATATTATCTCTAAATACAATAAAAGGCATATTATATATATATATATATATATATATATAAGCTATAAATCTGTTCAATTTTTGTGTTTATTTTCGGTTTACCAATCACTTCTTAGAATAACTTTAATTCTCATCATGGGCTGGAGATACATTATTGTAAGAATCAAACTATTCAACAAATTGCCATCAACCTAATCTTTCATGAGCAGACAGGACATACTGATATTCATTATCATTTTATGTGGTAAAAAATTGATAATAATTCAATAATCATTACCCATAATGCCTACTCACCAGTAAATTGTATGTATTTTTACAAAAATTATCATAAAATCTCTAGTTTTTTTTCTATTTTCTAAACAAATAAATTATGGCATGCATATACCAACTCAAAGGGGGAATGTTGAAGTTTAGTTTAGTTTTTGTGATCATTTTCTATTTTTAAATTTTATCATTTGGAAATACTTTACATGTGGGTTACCTCAAAGCATAGAGTTTACTTCAATTGCACCAAACAAAATAAATCATGATTTCTATGTTCCATCAATAATGAAAAAAGAATATTAATTATATTAAAATTAATATAAAAATATGATGATAAATATTAGATAATAATGATAATGAAATGTAATACTAACTTTTCAATAATTCAGTTATTTCATCAATGACAGTCAATAAGAATCACTTCAAAAATAGCATTACTTTTAATATTACAAATATTAAAATATCATTTTTATATCTTATTACTTCTTTCAACATTAAATCAATTGTATTTTATCTTATTAGCATATCAATTTCAAATTTTGGAGGTTTTAAAAAA
The DNA here is from genome assembly GCA_029783825.1 of Sapria himalayana. NCBI lineage: Eukaryota > Viridiplantae > Streptophyta > Magnoliopsida > Malpighiales > Rafflesiaceae > Sapria > Sapria himalayana. The sequence continues at coordinate 1,716,221 of JAREIK010003544.1, forward strand.
TTCCAGCTTCATAATACTTCTAAAATTCAACGGTACAAGAATTTAAATTATATAAAATACAGCATTGTGAATATTAGTAATATTATTACAAATTATATATCTGCCTACACAATCAGGTTCCATGATTATAATAGTGAATATATGCATAATTTATTTACATTTAAAACAATATATATTTTATCAATAAGTCTAAAACTAACAATTATCTATTTTAATATCTATTGGGAATCTATATCATGGGAAATTATATTAATATAATTTTGATTGAACCAAATAGCTCAAATATTAGATATCTATACAATACAATACAAAAATTATATAAATTTAAATAAAAAATAAATATAATGCTTATTTTATTATAATAAATGATCATATAAAATTTCTAATTATATTGCAAGAAACTTTTTAAATTTATGAACACAATAGTCTTCTAATATGTTCATAAACTAGACTTATAAAAACTAATAATTAAATTCATAAAAGTAATTAACCAAGTTACATCTTATTTGATCACCACATGATTATATGTGTTGTGGTTTTTATTTAGTTTTTTTTTTTTTTTTTTGTGTATATTTAAGAGAGCACCCGATATATGGGTTGTCTGAATCATAGTAAGTTGAATAGCAAAACACACTAAGGAGCGAAAACCTTTTGGGCATGGAGGCACAAAGCACAATTAAAATGTAAGTTTTTTTATGAGGCATATTCTATTTAACTTATATATAAATTATATATTTTACTAAATATTATATAATTTTATATATTAAAAAAAATATAATCAAGTAAAATGATATCAAATATAAAAATTAAATATTATTAATATTTTTCGTTATGACAAGTATTCAAAATTCTAAAATAAAAAATATATATTTTAAAAATCATAATTAAAATATGCCTTTATTTTTAAAAAGTATAAAAGGTAGAGCTTTGAGAATAATTTGATTTGTCGGATGAGAAGATTTGGGAATAATTAAATTATAGAAAATATCATAATTATTTAACGCACAAAAATTTTTTGAGATCTTCATGTGCAAAGCACGATTAAGGCGTGGTCCTTTTTTTTGTGAGGCACTCTCTACCTTTATATATATATATATCGAATAAATAATATCATAAATAAAAATCAAAAATAATAATACTATTTCAATAATATAACATGCAAATTTCTAAAATACATTATTTATAATTTTTAGAAGAGAAAAAATTTAAAAATAATATGATTTATAGGAGAGAGCTTTAAGGATAATTGGATCATGAGAGAGGGCTTTGAGAATAATATATTTTATAATGGGGAGTGCCAAAAAACTTTGCTTGGGCCTAGTGGAGCCTAGGCTTTAGGTTCACCAGAGGCACACCTTTAATAATTATGAGGGAACTTCAGGAATGATATATTTTGTAAGGAGATGCTTTAGAAATGATATATTTTGTGAGGGAAGCCTTTGAAAATAATATGTTTTTTAAAAGGAATCTTTTAAAATAATAAATACACCTTTTTATGGATCTACTTACTCGCACTCATATGCAATACTCCAAGTTATGTCCTATACTCATTGCGTCTGGCTCAAAGCTCTTTGCATACGATACCTCTCTCTGATGCAACAGAATAAAGTAGCATTGTTGGTGTCATTCAGTACAGCACTCTCATCAGACCTGACATCTGTAATGCTGTCAATCAAGTTTGTCAGTTCATGTTTAAAATGTGTTTCGTAAGGTGTCTGGCTAATACGGACCAAGTAAGACAAGCAACAAAGCTAGTCTAAAAGACATCAGGGTTGTTGCGTAGGTGTCAAAGGGTTTTGGTACAATAGATTACGTATATTAATCCAGTATTTCATATAAAGAATTAGTGATCTCCCGCTTCCAATTTTCAGATTTGTAGTCTTCTTAGTCATTGACATTTCCGACCATGGTTAGATGTTGGCTACCATATAGTAGATGAAGTATGAATTAAGAGAGAGTGCCCCCTAGTATTTGAAAGCATCTTCTTTGTCAACTACTTGACCATGTTTTATAATAGGGAGACTTCGGGAAAAATATGTTTTGTGGGGGGAGCTCCTAAGACTAGATGAGATGAGGAGAGGGATGGTGTGGCGAGGATATACATTTTTGCATGGGCCTAGTAGTGCCTAAGCTTTAGGGATGCCTGAGTCACTCCATTAATAACTATGGCCCAAATAATTTTACAAATTATAAAAGACATCTAATATATATCTTTTATGAGATAGCAGTTACCTATGTTGCACGGATAAGCATAGGAACTGCCATGTCCACGTGTCGGACACGTGGGCACGGCAACACGGGTCTGACACACGTCAGAAACGTGTCTGATACGCCACGTGGCGTATCGGACACAAATCCGTATGCGATACGCCACGTGACGTATGGGATACGCGTCGGAGACGTATCCGACGCATTATTCGGAAACATTCATCGTTAACAACAGACGTGTCGTTTACCTACAGACGCGTTGTTTACCAACCGACGCATTTTTACGATTCTAACACGTCGAAAATACACTATATATTAATGATTACTCCTACATCTCCAATAAATTGAGGAGCACACCGCCGATAGTGAGTTGCCGACAAGCCAATTGCGGGAAATAGTTGTCAATTATCATTGCGTCAAATGGGGAGGGGATGAGCACACCGCCGAGGCGCCGACAGTACCTAAGGTAACCTAATTCTATAAAGGGAATGGGGGTTTTTAGAATCTGTATCGGGAGGGGGGAGAGTTTGAAAATCGAAACTGTAAAGGAAGGGTGGGGGGGAAGGGGGGGGGGAGGGGTATACCTAATATTTATAATTAATAATTTTTATTTTTTAATTTTATTTTTTTTATCATGACGTATCCTAGCCATATGCGTATCCTAATTTTTTAAAATTTGCTGTGTCCCCGTGTCCTGCCGTGTCGTATCCCCGTGCCCGCATTCGTGTCCATGCAACATAGACAATTACTATCATGTTATTTTACCGACCAACTTAATCTATTATGTTTCAGGTATCATAGATTATTTCACTTATACTCTCATTTCTAGCTTATAATTTATCAATACATAAGTAAATATATATATCAATGATAATCATATAATATTCACCATATATTTTTTTATTCTAAAAATATTATTGTAACTAATAGAAAATATTTAAAAAATATTTGATGTGATATAATTCAACATGAATCTTTATAACTTTTTTGTATCATTCTCATTCATAATAATCATGTTGGTTTGTTATTTGTGAGTATTTTTTAAAAAAATTAAACTCTAATTTTATTTTTAGTTTTAATAATATTTATTCACACAATAAAGAGACTCTAAAAAAAATATCATTTATAACTTAAAATGTTAGATTGTATATTTTCTATTAATAAAAGATGTCTTTCTAAATATTTAAGTATTTTAAACTTGTTACTTATACATTCTCAGATTGATCACTCATCACTATCTCATTGGCCAAGTTGAAAATATATTATCCCAATCTTAAAAGTATTTAGATCAAGCAATATTAAGCATATTAATAAATAAAACTTATCATAGTTTTCTATCTTACATGACAATATCATTTATTTAAATATTCATTCAATCTAATATACTTATATGTGTGAGACCTAATAGAGATGTCACGATAAAGATATTTGTGTGTCTAATCATGTTTGTCAATTTTATATATATATATATATGATTATAATTTTCATTTTTCAATTTAATTAAAGATATTTTCACTTTCTCCCAACTATTATCTGAAGCATAAAGAGGTTATGATCATAATAATAATCAATGACCCTCTAATAAAAAAATAGATATCAAAGAATCATTATTTATGAAAAAGTTATTCACTCTATAATCAATTACCAGGAATCCAATGTAAAAAAGAATGAGAGACTTAACTCAAGAAGATTCAGATTTTAAATAATCAAAAAATAAATGTCACTCTTCATATTAGCTAATTGAGTATAGTAAACTCTTATGTGGTATAAGCAGTCTAACTATCTGCTTCAAAATAATTAAAAAATAAACCACCAAATATTTTATTATTTTTTTATTCATAATTTTATTCTTATAAATTTTCTCACACATTCATATTAATATGTAGATCACCATTATGAATATCATATTAATATCTTGTTTTGTAACAACTTAATATTTTAAACAAGTATAATTAATATAATAATTAGCTTAGAATATTTTCTTTTCACATGGTAGGTATTTGTTTATTACATAAGATTTCACAAATTATTCTAATTATAATCTAGTCAAGATTAAACATCTTTTTTTTATAAGTTTAATTTTATCATTCTTTTGAGTTAAAAATTATAACTATCAAAAAAACATATTTATATTTTGTTGTTTTCAATATCAATTGAATATCCTCCATCCAAATTCAGATGTAAAAACACAAATTATATATTTAGTATTCAATTGACTAATTTTAAAATATCTACTTTCCAACTATATTAATTCATATTTCTTATTTTTGACTATTGTTTCAATAGTTTCATCAAATATTATTTATAAATAACATGTATCCAAATAGCTTCTTGTGAATGTCATATTAAATCACTTAAAATCAAAATAAAGAGATGAGAAATTAAAATTAATCTTTTGTCAAATGTTATGAATATTATAAATTCACTTAACCCGTGTCCAGCCATTGTATAAGGTCGGCACAACCCCCTTTTCAGGTCGAATTAAATCATGTCGGGCAGGCAAGACCTTTTTCAAAGTTGAGCTAGATGCATTAAACATGCTCAAAGGGTCGTGCCGATATGTATTTTGCCCTATCCAACTAATCAAGGTCCGAACCAAGGTCCATGTGGCATGTGCCGGATCTTGGGTCGTGTCATCCCATCACACCAATTTATTAAGCTCTATAAAAAATGCCTATAATGGCATGTTGATTCGTCAGGCAATCTTAAACACGTCAGGTTAGGTTTGTCAAGCATTTTTCCAATGTTAGTTTAATTTATCATTCTTTAAATAAAAAATCTTAAATATCCAAAAAAATAGATTTTAATATTTTGTTGTTTCCAATGTCAATTGAATTTCCTCTCCAAATTCAGATGTAAAAACATAAATTATATATTTAGTATTCAATCAACTAATTTTAAAATATCTACTTTCCAACTATATTAATTCATATTTCTTATTTTTGACTATTTTTTCAATAGTTTCATCAAATATTATTTATAAATAACATGTATCCAAATAGCTTCTTGTGAATGTCATATTAAATCACTTATAATCAAAATAAAGAGATGAGAAATTAAAATTAATCTTTTGTCAAATGTTATGAAGATTATAAATTCACTTAACATGTGTCCAGCCATTGTATCAGGTCGGTACAACCCCCTTTTCAGGTCGAATTAAATCATCATGTCGGGCAGGCAAGACCTTTTTCAAAGTTGAGCTAGATACATTAAACATGCTCAAAGGGTCGTGCCGATATGTATTTTTCCCTATCCAACTAATCAAGGTCCGAACCAAGGTCAATGTGGCATGTGCCGGATCTTGGGTCGTGCCATCCCATCACACCAATTTATTAAGCCCTATAAAAAATGTCCATAATGGCATGTTGGTTCATCAGGCAATCTTAAACATGTCAGGTTAGGTTTGTCAAGCATTTTTCCAATGTTAGTTAAATTTTATCATTCTTTAAATTAAAAATCTTAAATATCAAAAAATAGATTTTAATATTTTGTTGTTTCCAATGTCATTTGAATTTCCTTTCCAAATTCAGATGTAAAAACATAAATTATACATTTAGTATTCAATAGACTAATTTTAAAATATCTACTTTCCAACTATATTAATTCATATTTCTTATTTTTGATTATTTTTTCAATAGTTTCACCAAATATTATTTATAAATAACATGTATCCAGATAGCTTTTTGTGAATGTCATAATAAATCACTTATAATCAAAATAAAGAGATGAGAAATGAAAATTAATCTTTTGTCAAATGTTATGAATATTATAAATTCACTTAACATGTGTCCAGCCGTTGTATCAGGTGGGCACAACCCCCTTTTCAGGTCGAATTAAATCATCATGTCGGGCAGGCAAGGTTTTTTTCAAAGTCGAGCTAGATGGATTAAACATGCTCAAAGGGTCGTGCCGATATGTATTTTGCCCTATCCAACTAATCAAGGTCCGGACCAAGGTCCATGTGGCATGTGCCGGATCTTGGGTCGTGCAATCCCACCACACCAATTTATTAAGCCCTATAAAAAATGCACATAATGGCATGTTGGTTCGTCGGGAAATCTTAAACATGTCAGGTTAGGTTTGTCAAGCATTTTTCCAATGTTAGTTTAATTTTATCATTCTTTAAATTAAAAATCTTAAATATCAAAAAAAAATACAGATTTTAATATTTTGTTGTTTCCAATGTCAATTGAATTTCCTCTCCAAATTCAGATGTAAAAACATAAATTATACATTTAGTATTCAATAGAATAATTTTAAAATGTCTACTTTCAAATGTGTTTTATCAACTTTCTTATTTTTGATCTGTTTTTCCAATAGTTTCATCAAATATCATTTATAAATAACATGTATCAAGAAAGATATTTGTGAAAATGCCATGTCAACTCATGATCAAAATAAAGAGATGAGAAATTAAAATTAACATCTAATCAAATTTTATGGAGATTATAAATTCACTTAGAATATATGTCCAACAGTTATGTCAGATCAGCATATCCCTTTTTCAGATTGAAACAATCCATCATGTCAAGCCAGCATGGCCCTTTTCAAAGTTGGGCTAGATGAGTCAAACATGCTTGGACAGCTCGGCACAAACTCACAGATCATGCTGAGTCATCCAAGATAAAGTATTCTGCCTCGGCACGGCTCATGTTCAGTCACAGACATGTTCCACAGCAAGGATTCATGCTGTATCCAACAGGTCAAGGTCACTACCAAGGTCCATGTGGAACATGCCCAGTTTCATGTCTTGCCATCCCATCACATCAATTCATTCATCCTTAAAAAATGCCCATAATGGAATGTTGGTTTATTGGCTAATCTTAAACATGTCGTGTTGGGTTTGTCAAGGACCAACACCAGCATAACCCATGACCAGGCACATAGCCCATGGACTGACTTGGCTTGGCTCCAACTCAGCAAGGTCTGGCCGGGCTACCCTGGGCATGTGGGTTGTGGCACCCTAGTGCTTAGTGACTAGTGAGCAAGAACTCGTGGCTTGTGTCATTTGGATGAGCAATGCCTGTGTGGGCAGGGGTGATTGGATGTGGGCAATGCAATAGATTGCAGCCTAAGGGCCTAGGAAGTATGTTATGGCACGTGGCGCATGGTGTGTAGGCTAGAGGATGATTGGGCCTGGGCAGATGGGCCAATGGTCCTTTACTATTAGCTAATGACCCTAAGAGATTGGGCATTGGATCAAGTATCGAGGTTCACTACACAATGGCCCACTAGCCCATCCATTAGATAGTAACCAATTGCTTTGAAATTTATGTAATTAAATTTGTTATAATTATTATTTGGATTTTATAAATATTTTAAACTTTAGAAACTCAATTAACATTGAATATCAAATTATATCAAATTATTTTTTTATGTTTAAATTTTATTTCTCGTCAATATGCTAAATTAGCACATCATCTTTAAGAACATCCAACTTCTATAAGTCTGCTAGAAAAATTTTCTTTTAGAGTTCGAAGTATCATTAAATTGTTTTCTGAATTCTTTAAATATGTTAAAACTCAATCATCTCTATTATAGGAATTGTCCACCTAATGTGATTACATTCAAAATAATAATAAAAAACTTCAATATTATAATTGACATATATATAATTAATAGATTGTGAGTAATTTTTGTATCATATGGAAAGTAAATTCTTGACATTTTAACAATTTCGTAAGATCAAAATATTATAATTCATCAAAAAGAATAAATTTGATTAATAACTAATATTTAAATAATTTTAAATATCACATCTACTAAATGAATTAGCTCATATCTTTTACTTAATTTATTCCTCATGCACTAAATATGAATAACCCAACACGCTCGGCTTCCTATGTTGGGCAGTCAAGCAGTATCGATCCTACATCACTCAGTCCCATGCCAGACAGCAAGACTGGGCTACGTAAATTCAGGCTGTGATGATCGAACATGGGCCAGTTGACATCTCTACTTATAGAAGATTTTTTGGCATGCCTTATTCATCTAACACACCTTAAAATAGTAATGGGTGTCTAATGATGGACTAAAAGAAAAATTTTTTTAATTGTGATTGTTGAAGATTGATTTTTTAACTCGGAAAACAAAATTGCTACATCCTTTAGGCCTATAGGACTTCTTTTGTAATTAATTCATTCAAAGTCTACAACAACAAAAATATAAAATGATAAAGTGGGACAAAGAGCCCTTGACAAGCATAAATATTTTAGGAGACAAAGTCAGAAATTTTATCATGCTAAACCATTTTTATGTATTATATATCACCAGCCAATAAAGAAAAACTTGTGAACCTTAAGACAAAAAATAGAGCATTTTTTGGCCCATAACACGAACTATTTTCTCATATTTGTATTCTACACAATGGAAATTGGTTTGAAACTGCAAGCTACTGAAATTATTAAAATTTTCATCTGATAAATTTATTGTCTCATTGGTTGTCACAACAAGACCCATGGTATGAGTTATTTTCATCTGATAGAAAACTACTCTCTCTTTGTAATTTAGCAATTACAGGGTTCTTTATATTTTGTTTAAAAAAGTACAACCTAATGTACAGAATTATGACAACCATGCAATTTGTAGGGCAGTAAAAATGGCAAATGCAATATAATAAGAGAATAAAACATAGGGAACAAAAAAATCACTTTCAAAGTAAAAGTTCGCCCATCACGACCATCGGGAAATATAACAGTCAAGAGCTTTTTATCTGCTTTGACAATCACACTAAACAAAATATTCAGAAAGCACAATAGTTAACATATAGCCAATTAACATTCACAAAAGAAAAGTCAATACAAATTGCATAAGCTGAACAAGCAACCCAACCTTCCTGAACTGTTAAGATCAATTCCTCCAAGAGTCAAGTTCACTTCACTCCCTTTTTGAGTGATGATACTCTGAAAAGTTCAAACACATTTGAAAACTAATTTGGCAATGGAATAAGTTTTGCAGAACTATGTTTGCAGATGAAATATAATAAGTGTTATCTATGATTGAGCACAACTGCCTTCATTGTGACCGTGAGGACAGAAAAAAGGAATATGCATTAGTTGATAACAAAGTCCATTAAAAGTTGCCCACATACACAGACACACCTGTCAAATTCTAGACCAGTTAGTGCTTTACTACCAATGAGGAGTTACTGAATCTTGTACAGTGTATAATGAAATACATTCAGATATAATCAATACACATCACAAATATCAATATGAAAAAATATTGATTGCACCTAAAAAAATGTACATCAAGGATATGAAATCTATACCAAGAGAAATGGATATATGCAATCTGCTTAAACTTGAGATAAGTCTATTTAAAGAGCCAAATGATGTTACAACCAACCACTTTAATCTTGACATTTTAATCATATTCCGAAAAGAACAGAAAAGTCTACTCTATACTCAATCTCATAGATTTTATCGTAATCATATTTTTTTTCCTTTTAATTATATTAATATTTCTATTGATAATACTAAAATATTCAACTTTCCTTTTAAAATATTATCTCAATCAAAATAATAACAAGTTATATTCAAAAGAAATAACTAATATTCACTCCAATGAAACTAAGAAACCAATATCATAACCTTTGAGAAAATTTGTCGATAATTACAAATGAGTCTTCAAAATGAAAAACACATATAAATGAAAGGATATATTACCTTAAGACGAGACCTATAACAAAAAGATTTACTCATATTTAGCATGAATTAATATGATACCTAATTTCTAGTTATTAAAATGATTTCTATATGATTTCTTATTTTACTAGTAATATCTCAAATATGAAGCATATATCAACTATACGTGCAGAAAAAAATTTGCAAAGAAGACCTTGAAAGTTTGTTTCGTAGAGAGACGCGTATATTGAGTAACTACTTGGATTTTCAACAATACAATCATAGATAATTTATAAATTACATAGGATATTATATGATCTGAAATAGTCATTAAAAGTTTAATTTATAAGATTTTCATTACAATTATTCGTTCAATTTAGACGAATGTAATGCATTATTTTTAAAAAAAAATCTAATAATAAAATAATTTTGTTTATTATATATATAGATAATTAACTAATTACATAAGCAAGGTGAAAAACACTCAAATCAAAAAATATCTTCCATCATTTTTTTATACAAAAGACCATGAAAACTTAAATATATTATTAAAATAAAATTATTTTATTCTAATAGAGACATTATTTTGTTTCAAAAAAAAAACATTTAGTTAATACACCCATAGAATTAGTTTGTTGGATTATATTATAGCAGATACTCTGATTGACCAAGATATTAATTTTTTGTCTGATACGACTCATTTAGTTGCTTCTACTACTTTTAGAGAAATTATATGAAAAATCAACTATCTAATTAGTATCAAATCAAATATAACTTATACCATCAATATAAGTAGTCATTTTCTTTAATTTCCTTAACAAATTCATTTTGATACAGTTTTTCAAATACTAAAGCATATGAAAAAATCTTTATAACATACTCTTTTTTAGGAATCACGGACACTAACAACTAGTAATATATTTAGATTTAAGTTGGATGTGAACTTAAACAAAGAAAATATAAACTACAAGCTTTTTATATTTTTTTGAGAATAATCATCTCTCTTAAAAAAATAAAAGACATACAATTATATTAAGATCCACTACTAAGGTATAGTTCAAGACGATGATTTAGCATTTTTGATCATGCATTTGCTTAAGAAGATTAAGTATTCATTTTTTTCTTTCACTACACTTCATTATAACAATTAGATAGTATAGCATATAATCTCTAATCTAATATTTCAAGAATAAATAAAATATATAAAGATAAATTATTTTTTTCTAAAAAAAATTATTTATAATGATACTATTATTTTAACTTATATTCGAACATCAAATTAGTGAGCATGCATCTTCATGAAAACCTTGGAAAAATTCCGAGCATATCTTTCTTACAATCAAGCTTGGTGTTCTGAATTTGTATGCACCAAGTTGAAGAAAAATATTATAGTTTGACAATTTCATTTAATTTTTTGTTTTTTTTTTATTTTATTATTAATGAACACGTGTATATTTATATGAAGAAAAATATTAATGTAGTTTAATCAATTAGTGATTATATGAAGTGACCAAGTGTATATGCATGTTAGTATTATAAACATTAGTGGATATTTTTCATTGTTGTTGGCTTATTGTTTAGTAGACAGTACATATATGCACATGTGTGTAGGTTTTTGTGTGTGTATAAATATATAGAGAAAGTATTGCTAAATAGTACACATAAAAACAATTAATAAAATAGACAAGTAAAATTCATTATGATATTGTCAAATTATATATTTATTGTACAAAGATAATAATAATAATAATCTAAAAAAAATTGATATATACTTTCTATGACATAGGCATAATCTTGTGCATGTGTGTTATGTCAATATCCAAAAAATATGAAATGATATGTCCATTCAAAAGAAGTCTCCAAAGAAAAACTTGAGTTGTATTATTGCCAAGTAATGGTTGTACAAAATCACAATGTTCATAACATCTCTTACATTTTATGTGATAAATTCCATCATTAAAGAATATTACATAGTTTGCAAACAAATTCTCTCACTAAACAACAAACCCTTTGGATTGTTCATTAATACCACTTTTGTATGTTCCTTCAAAGAAATATATTCTTCCCAATTTACTATTAAAAAACATCAATGTTGAACTATTTCTAAACAAAAAATAAAATATTGATGAATGTGAATTTCACCATTAAAGAATTGTTTCTGCAAAATCAAAATTATGAACTTGAATTCAGCTCTACAAACTCCTCAAGAGGAGATCAATCACTTGTGTAAATTGAAAGCATTTATTTAATCGATCATGACATGCATGTGTACAAAATGAAAGCATGATACATGTATTCTTGTGAATGACAATTTGATTGTTTGTATTATATAAATAATAAAGTAATTTCAAATTCATGAAACAATTGCAACCATATCCTCACAAATATAAACTTTTTTCAATGAACAAAAAACATAAGACCAAATCTATCAAAACAGATGGCATAAATCATTTCAACAATAACAATTTGAGTAATGACATTTCTAGATAACTCAAATCCAATAGCAACAATTATAAATTAAATAATCAAGCACAAAAAGAAGAAAAAGTAAGTGGATATTCCCTATGTACTTTCCAATATAAATCTAGACAATGAAATGTGTGATTCACATTAAGCAAGGGTGGAAGCCATTAAAGGAAAGTTGTTGTGACAACAAGTAAACACTGAAAAAGTTTCCCTTTAGTGAAAATGAATCCTCATGGCCTCTACAAAAAATAAGTATACAATGTTGGAATGGAACCTCAGCAGCATGGCATCTTCCTAAATGTGGCATCTTCCGATGAAATTCAGGGATATCACACAAACATTTATGCTATATTTAAATGGAGCATAAGCATTCCAATATTCAAGTATACTTAGCCTTCATTAATAAAAAATGAGAGTAACAGTCTTATGAACAAAAACATCAAATAATCAAGAAACTGGATGATATCCCATTGATACAAAAGAATAACAGCGGCATCAAGATAAAAATAACACGAATCATATACTGAATGGTTGTTTGCTGATGAAGTTTAGTTGAGGTGTTCTTGATCAATAAGAATATACTTCAAGGTAATCTATTTTAAATTAAGAATTGTAATCTGAGAAGTTTGTTTGTTTGACACATGGGTGTTTTCTCCAGAGTAGCATTTAGTTGAAGGGTTCATTATAGTAATTGATAGAGAAAGTGATCAAAAAATAAAATGTTAATCTTTCACAAATAAAAATAAAAGATATTTTCTACAGTGATGGATTTGTCCCCAAAAATAAAAATAAAAATAAAAAGATCTCAAAAAACAAACACATTGCTAAACTTTAGAGAAGGTGATCAAAATTAATTTGCAATCTTGAGCATCCAAAAACCGAAAACTAATTACACCACAAAAAAAGTTGACCCTATTTTTTTTTAAAAAAAAAATCAGACAAAACAAAAACAATCAAACTTCTGTTCTGATTACTAGAATAAGGGTGTTAAGTATTGCAAAATTAATAATCAAAAGAACATGAGCTAGTATTTTGTGATTTATAGATTTTATTTTTTAATTATTTTATTTTATTGAATTATGAATTGGAGCACTCAACTTGTGAATGCCCCATTACGACTAATCTTTTATATAAGGGTCTCTCCTGTAGACGTTTTTTACTAAGCTTTGATATTTCATATTTGATTTTGGGTTGCAATTCACTATAGTATCAGAGCCAAAATTTTATGAGAGTACAAACCTTACGGTTTGTAGAAGGAAAGCTCATGCATTGTATCAGCACAATGCACATGGTAGTGCATGCAATAATGCACGAACTTGCACAATTTCTCATTAAGAGAGAAGGCAAACTACTATTGTGAGTCGTGATTTACCATCGCACATCCATTATGTTCCACAAGCATCAATGCCAATTATGTTGATGACGTATGTGGTGTGTGGCACAAAAAATATGGTTGTGCAGTGTGGTCACCATGTTTTTTTGGTTGTGAATGTGGCAATACGACATTTTGGGAAGCATTCTGTATAAAGAAACACGACAAAGTGTGTACAGATTAGCGTTTCAGAAGTGAAAAAAGTGGTGTCTAACCCAAATTAAGGTTTCTATTTGAGGGTAAAATTCTGCTTCCTCAAATTAGGGTTTCAATTTGGGGGTAAAATTCTGCTTCCTCAAATTAGGGTATCAATTTGTGAGCATATTTTTTATTGGTTTTCTCTTGAATTACTTGCTAATCTAGCATGAATGAAGTGAAAATTCTAGTTATTACTCTTTTAACACTTGGAAACCAGAATTACTTACAATTAACAACAATTCTCAGAATTTGATTTTCTGATAAGAGGATGTTAGAACCCACCTAGTGAGGACATGAAGGAGAAATAGGTATAAGCATATTCTCATTTTTTGATTATGATACAATAGTTTATCAATGTAAAGTTGACTTTGACTTTGACTTTTTAATCTTGCACAACATACAAAAATTAATGAGATTTTGCAATATTATTATATTAATCTCAAACGATACATATATATGGTATATTTATTTATCTTCTTGAACTTTGATAAAATAAGCTATTACTTATTTTATATGGTTCAGTTGGTTGACTTCATATTTCCTAAAGATTTTTTAAGTTGAGATTAACATTAGAGAAAAAATGAGACGGTTAAAAAGATTTTTAGACATTATGTTCGTTTATTCATTATCTAACAAATATTCAGTATTTTATAGCCAAATTTTGGGTGATAAAAAATTTTCCATCAAATAAAAATTTTCAATACCGAACAGTTTAATTTATACACAAGGAGACAACTCACTTTCCACTTGCTAGTAATTGAAAGAATACCAATCATGACAAAGTAAGAGGTAGGAGAGCCTAAATTCAATATACATACTACAAAAAAAAATAATTAAATTAAAGATAATTGTTGAAGTTATTTTCGTAGTGAAGACCAAAAATATTACAGTTAGTTGAGAAAGATATGTCAACAAACAAATTCATTCAAAAGTACTCATTGAGTCTTCCTATCATTAAATGCACTAAAAAAGAATATTCAACTTATTGGACTGAAACTAGAGAATATTATAAAACCCAAACAAGTTACTACTTATTTCATAATATTCATTCAGTTAGCCTCGACTTAAAAAAATTCTAGAACTATAAATATAGTATTCTCAGATTCATTGCTAGCTAGACTTATTAGTATGGTAGTCTCATATTTATTGCTCAATGAGATTTCAATAGGTCATAGTAAGATTCTAAGTAGCGGGGTGAAACGGGTTGTGTTGTACCGGCACAACCAATTTTTTCAAGGCACAGTCACGCCATTGTGCAGTGGCATGCACGGCATGATTAAATTCTCATATTGTACCAGGCATGACATGATGGCACAATCTATTGGCCCTACACGATATGGTGGGAATGGCTAAGTACATAATCGTGCCTAACTGCAAAGATGCATGGGTCAAGCATCTTCGTATTTACCCATTTCATGACAACCGACGGGTGGCAAACTTAAGGGCCGGTTAATTAACTTAAATAAATTGGGCTACCCTATGATAGGGCAGTTTAAATATAAATTGATTGCCTGAAGGAGACCCCATATGGCAGTGACTCAGGCCAGTTTACAATGCCTCTGGGCCAGACATACAGGTCATGTCTGGCCTGGCACAATACAAAGCACGGGTTGTGCCGGCCCAACAAGGCACAAACAATGCTATAGGGCAGACTGATACATGATTTTGGACCCAGTCGTACCGGTCTAGGCACTGCTGGACCGGGTTGAGACAAGAGTCGTGCCCAAGCTACTCGGCATGTTTGACACCTCTAATTTTGAGTGATAAGAAGTTGCCCACCATGCTAAATCTGTATTACTATATAGTTCAATTTATACGAGAGCAAATATCTCATAATGTAATTGTTGGTAATCAAGAAAGCAACATTATAGCAGAGGCAAAAATTAAAAAGCATCAAATCAATGTATACATAAAAAGAATCATCACACTAAAGATAGTTATAGGATATTGTTTTCAAAGAATAGATTGAGAGCACTACACACATTTGAGGAAGAAAATATGACTATCATATCTATTCAAAGATCCTCGCGGAATCTTCCCATCGTAATTCCTATTGAAGAATGACATTCAAGATTCTTCCTTACTGGGTAGTAGTAGATATCTCCCAACCGACAGATATTACAACTCTTACAACTCTTTTTTTTTACAAATTCATAACTATATAGGAAGAGGCTCATTTATGTTAAAGTAATTTCATTTCAATGACATTAAACTAGATATGTCTATGATCTAAAAAACAATAAAAATATTTAATATATTATTTAATAAGTCTTCTAATATAATAAATCTTGTCACTAGTTTTATAGTTATATATTTTTCACAATATATACATTAGCCTAAATTTTCATTAAATCTAATATTTTTTAATTTTTATTATATTAAAATGAGTTTATATAATATAAATTTATTTATTAAGACTGTACATTTTATTTGCAAAGGAAGACATTAAGATAAATAAGATGAGATGAGGATTTTTAAATATAAATTTTCAAAAATATCTGAGTCATTTACATACGATTACTTATGAATCATTATAAACTTTACCAAATATTATATTTACCAACTCAAAATTAAAACTTTGGAGGAAAAATTAAAAGAGAATTAAAACAAATAATAATAAAATTACGTGTACATTGTGTAATAATGCAGAATCACTAAGAAATACATGTTTCAAAATGCAACTTGTGTCTAGAAGTGTCCAATGGGCTAGGCGGCTCAAGCACCGCCTGGATTAGTCATGCCAAACCTATCAAAGCATGGTTCAAAATCATGCTAGGACATGGATTGTACTGGCATGAGATATGGCTTGTTCCATACTAGGCTAGAAAAAGTTGTGCCTCATGTCCATAGTTCTTTAAGGTGCAATGAGCAAAAGTCTTATGGGATCTTGAGATGCAGATTCACTTAAGGCGCAGGCTTTTTTTATTTGAGACATACCCAGCCTGATACAAATAAAAATTTAACATCATATTAAATATTATATTTAATTTGTATTTAATAATAAAAGTGCATCAAACATAAAAATCAAACATTAATAGAGATCTCATCATTCAAATATTCAAAATTTCAAAATAAAATAATAAACATCATTAGTGATTCCTATCATTATAAAAATTAAAAGTTTTAAAACAAAATAAATACTCATGCAAATATATCTATAGTTAAATCAAGAAAACCATCATTTATATTATTCTCATCATCGATTTTTCACTTGCCCTCTTCTTCATCTTCCTCTCATGATTAATAGATCATCTTTTTATTTTCATCAATCAAAGCAAGAGTAGGAATATATTTAAAACTAGATAGTCTTGACTTTTGTTTTGGTGTTTGTGTTTATGTTTTGCTTGGTTTAGCACTTGTATAAACCTTAAGTTCTCAGCTCCACTAGCTCTTGCAGTATCATCTTATATTAAATTATCACCTTCAAATACCTAATCATATTCTATAGCACCTTCAACTTTCATTCTTCTCATCAACTATTTATTATTATCATCTATGTTTCAAAATAATGAGATCAATGGTATTATACTCAATGTATCTTTTTATCAGGGTTTGGTTATATCTAATATATATCAAATCATTTAAGCGTTGATTGTCCAAGATATTACTCCTCTTGCTATGAATCTAAATAGACAAATAATTTTCATGATTATATCTAAATATTTTAATTTTGAATAATCTAAGTTACATTAAAAAATATTTTAAAAAGTCAAAAGATACAAATTCAATTACATATAATTATTTTAGTAACTTACATTCTAAAACGATACTTTATTTTCTATCACAACCCAATGCACTACATGTTAGATTAAGAATCTAAACATACCCCACCATTCAGCTATAATTAATATAAATAAATTATTAGTTAAATATTTTATCTATTTTAATCAAACATGTATACTAATTTTAATGTATTAATTAATAAAACTAAAAGACTAACCTATAAATTTAGTGTTCCTTGTTCTAATAGTAAACACATTGCAAAAATATCTATAGCATGTATGTACAAGTCCAATTGTGATATAATTGTATCTTGTTCAACTCTGATTTTCATCAATTTCAACATGAAACTACATACAACTTCAAAATTTTTAAATATAAGTCAATTCCTGATCCTTTTGTATCATAATTAAATTGTGAGTTCAAAAAATACTCGATGAAATACAAATGCAGATGAAATTGAACCTCTCACCTCCTACCAATGTTTTCCATGGATTTCCTATACTTTTCTTCATTCTCATTAAAACTTTTGATGATAATTTCTGTCGTCTTTTTCATAATTGCATAAATATAGCCCATAGGTTCCTTTTCACCATCCACCAAATAAAGCACACATATAAGAAGGTTTGACGCCTTTGAAAAAAAAATACTACAGTGTTACAAATGAAGATATGAAAATTATATTTATTACTTTTTTTTTTGCTCATTTGCCCAATTTACTTTCTGTCCAATCTAAACTAGTAAGCAACTTCTTCATGTTATTTATTTGTTCATTGATACGGGATAAAGTGATAAAGATCTTTGCAAACCAAATCTTAGCAAGCCATAGAAACTCTATTTGCTCTATAAATCATCTAATCATGTTGAGCAAACTTGTTCCATTATAAATGTAACTACTTATGAAAATAGTATTCTCAATTATCTTCTTGATGTGTGACAATTTTTCAATATCTTATAGTATCAAGTCAAGATAATATGCAGCACATTGTGTCTAATACAAGTGTGATTATTACTTTTCCATATGACATCTCTACATAATTTCAACACAAAACAAATAAATAATAAATGTAATCACTACATACATACGTAAATAAAAATTTCAAATTAAATTATAAATATTTGATGCCACATAATTTGAAGCATTATATGTTATCAATTGAATAATATTATTTTCACCAACTTCCTTCACCTAACTGTCAAATAATTTAAACATTCTCTCTTGTCATGGTCATATAATAAACATCAATAAATTTCAAAATATAATATCTCTTGAAGAATTTACCAAAAATTTACTAATAACTTTTCTTTCCTATCAGTTCATCCATCTGATATAATTAAACATCCATTATGCTTCCATTCTATGAAATGAACCTTCATTGAATCATTTGTGATTGTCAATTCTTTCTTAAGGTTAATAACTCTTACATCAAGAAAACTTGGTCTCTTGTAACCCACACCACATTGCCCAATTACCTCGAGGATTGGTTAGAAATTATGATAGTTCACTGTATTAAAAAAAATTACAGCATCATACATTCATCTACAAAATAATAGATCAGCTCTCTCCTTGGCCACTTTCTTGTATGCATTGTTGATAGTAGTTTAAATATTTATTTTCTAATTTTAACAATCATTTCAAAATTAGGAATTAAGAAATAATCCATTAGACCTTTTTGTCTCATTCTTTTTATGCAACTATCACTATCACCACTTTCCCTTCCATTGCTACCACCACTAAAAATACTTTCTTCTCATTTTGCTAGTAACCTCCGGATCCTCATTATTTTCATCTTGGAACCCAAATATATTCTCATTCACATCATGACTCACAAAACTTATTTGATTTTTTTGAGTTTTTTTAACAAGCATATAATCTTTTATTTCTTTCCTAATATTTTTGGGACATCTTATATACTTTTTTGAATTTCTAAATCTTCCAACAATGTGTTTCTTTTGACTATAAATGTCTCTTTTAGTTACTTTATTACAAAAAATACAAATGAAAGTATATTTATCTTTCTCATTTAATACACGATTTCAGATATTTTCTTTTACTTATTGCATCTACTTATATTTCAATTGTATAGCTATACAACAAATCAATAATAAAATAATAACTATATTGAGAAAAAAATAAAAAAATATACATAATATATTATATATTATAAATTATAAACATAGACAATCTTTACCAAACAATTAAAACTATTTTAAAATTTTTGTTCTAATTATTTCATAATTTTCATAATATTTTTTTTATTTTTCTAGTAATTTTCAGATTTTTTTTTATTTTGTACATTAGCTTTCTCAAAAAGTCATATTATTTTCAAAATTCTTTTACAAAATTATTCCCCTAGTTTTTAAGAAATTTTTAAAAATATTTTTCTACTTTTTGAAAAAAAATTTTACAACAAAAATAAGAAAAATAAAAAATATATCCCTGAGGCTTGTTCGTCTTCTTTCCTCTTATATACAGCCTTGATAGTGTTTTGGAATGAGTTTTTTAAGGGTTTTAGGATGTATTCCGAGAATATGGGGAGTTTTAATGAGACACCCCAAAACAGCATCGTTTTGGCTATTTGAAGACCAAAATATCATTTTGGCATTTTCTTTTAAATTAAAACATCAAAACAATATTGTCTTTAGCTGTTTTACTTTTTAAAAAAATAAAACCCAACCCAAAATAATGTCGTTTTGGTTTCAGTTTGAATTTTTAAAATTAAACACGCTTGCCCTAGCCTCAACCTTTTGCCGTCTCTTCCCGACATTATTTCTCTATTTTTGACACACATATGCACCTCTCATGGCATGCCTCACACACCTGCGCCTCACTTGTAGCGAGGCAATTTCACCGAGAGTGGTAGCGCCTGAGCTTTAGGAGACATGCCTTTCATAACTATGCTCATGTCATGCTAGGTTGGAGCCAGTCTTACCTTGTGTCAGGTTAGGCACAACCCACATCTCTGGTCCGACAGCACATTCCACCACCACGGTGATTGTGCCATCATAGTCTAGGTTGGGCTTACACGGCAACTTTTTCATGTTTTGGGTTCCAATCAAAGCCAGTTGTCGTTATGTTTTCACGTAATGAGCGTCGACATCAATTGGTGCAACCAATCACTTTCGGTACCTTTAAAAAAATATTTAAATAAAACATAACCATTGGATTGTTTCTAACAAATATTGCTAGAAATCGATGACTATTGAATTTCTTGTCATATAAAATATAAAAAATAAAATAAAATTAAAAAAATATATAATTTTTAATCTAAAAAAATTATAAATAGAGATTAGAAATTTTATAAATTTCATTCTCTATTTCTCTAAATTTCTCTCCTCTCCTTGTGTGATTATTTGTTGTAATTTTTTTATTGTTGTTATATTCAATTTACAGATACACAATAAAAGTGGAAACTATAATTTTTAGTAGAGATCAATTATAGTGTAAAGAAAAATTAACTATAACAAAGTGATTGCGATTATGATATTTTTTTTTTAGTTTGTAATTAATTTTATTTGTAAATTATAAAAATTTATAAAAAAAATAATAAAAAATGAATATAACTATAATAAATTTGAAGAAATTATAGATAATAATAATAATAATAATCCTATTGAAATATTTGAGGCTCAAACTAAATTTTCTTCAATAATCTCAACCCAAACTTATTTGCTACCTAGAAAAAATAGGCAAGCTTCAATAGTATAGCCTCATTTTAAAATAATAAAAAATAAAAAATTCAAAATATCAAAAAAAAAATCAGCATAATATATATTTTATCAATATATATATATATATATATATAAGTACATGTGATATTGATCACCTTAAAAGGCATGTTAATCAATATACTAAAAAAATATTATATTAGATCTCAAACAAATTCTTTGAAGTGGATGAGTCTTTCAAGTTGGATCTAGTTCAGCACATGACAACTATAATATTTTAATACTCCTCCTTAAGCTGGAGCATATATGACATATATACATACTAAACTTATTATAAATATATTTAATTTGAGGATCTCTAAAAGAATTAGTAAAAATGTCTACTAGTTAATCATTTGAATTGACAAAACTAGTAGTCACATATCATGATACGATCGTTTGTCTAATGAAGTGACAATCAACTTCAATATATTTTGTTCTTTCATAAAGACTGGATTATATGCAATATGTAAAGCAGCATGATTATAACAAATATGTTTTATCTATTCATCCTTTCCAAAAAAAATTAAATTATTAGAGAATGTGTCTAAGCCATATGAGTTCACGTGTTACCAAAACTATAGCTCAATACTCAGCTTCGGAACTAGATATAGTCACAATATCGTGTTTCTTATTCTTCAAAAATATTAAGTTATCACCAATAAAAACATTGTATCCTAAAGTAGAATCTCTATATGTGAGTGAACTAGCCCAATCTACATCTATGAAACCAACTTATATATGACCTTTATTCTCATACAATACACCTTAGCATGGTGTACAGTTGATATATTAAAGAAAGCAGATTACAACATCCCAATGACTATCATATGGTGACTATAGGAATTGACTAACAATACTCACATAAAAAAAAATATTTAGCTGAATAATAATGAAATTGTTCAATTTACCTATGAATCATTGATATCTCTTAGGATCTCCTAAAAGCTCCCCCTACCTTAGTACAAGTTTGATATTAGGATTCATAGAAGTGTTTACCAGTTTACAATCTAACATACTAAATTCTTCCAATATGTTTAAAGTATACTTCCTTCGAGAAAATACTACATCAGAACTGGATTGAGCTATCTCAATACTCAAAAAGTATTTTAGATTCCCTAAATCTTTAGTCTAAAAGTGGGTAAAAAGGTGTTGCTTTCGTTTTTAAATATCATCTTGATTACTGCTTGTAATAACGATGTTGTCCATATAAACTAGTTAAATACACTACCTCAAAGAGTTATGATGATAAAATATTGAATGGTTTGCTTAACTACAAAGCATGTCAAACATTTGAACAACAAAACTAGAACGGTAAAATAATGCGTGAGAAAATTATTTCAAGTCATATAGAGAATAGCATAACCTACACACTAAATCAGACTCCTATTGAGCAACAAAACCAAATGGTTGCTCCATATAAACTTACTCAACAAGGTAATCATGAAAGAATACATTTTTAATATCTAACTGATAAAGAGACCAAGAATATATAGCAACCATAGAGAGAAGTAGAATGAACAATAAAACAAGAAGAAACTCAAATGAGGATAAGAATGGTAAGTGCTCAAAAATATGACATCAATAAAGAAAAAGTATCGGCGAGTCTCAATGGAATAGCAATGATAGCCCTTTTGAAGTTTAGAGTATCCCAAGAAAATGCATTTTGTGATTTTGGCGAAAAACTTGCCTTGTCATAGAGTGAAAATATGAACAAGACAAGTACAACTAAAGACAAAAAAAATGAAAGGAATAAAATAATTGGTTAGGGAAAAGAAATGAATGAGAAATTAAATCATATAACACAAAAGAGGAAATACAATTAATTAAATAAAAAATAATAAGAATAGCATCCCCCAAAAAGTTGAAAGGAATGAGACAGTGGAGGAGAAAAGTGTGAGAGATCTCAACGAGATACTGATTCTTACATTCAACTATCTCATTTTGTTGAGAAATATGAGTATATAAAAATTGATGAAGGATTCCATGTGAGGATATAAATGAAATAAAGAATGTAGAAAATATTCCTGACATTGTTACTATATAACAGTTGAATAGAAATAAAAAATTATGTCTTAATTTCAAGCATAAAATTTCTAAAAAATAGAATATAAGTCAGCCCAATTTTTTATTAAAAATAACCAAGTGCTTCAAGAATAGTCATCAATAAAAATGACAAACTATTAGAATCCTAAAGTAGACACAGTCCGACAAGGACCACAGATATCAGTGTGTACAAGTTTAAAAGAGAATTTGCCCAATTATTCAAATTCTTTATGAACGAGAAACATAAAAGTTTCCCAAGCTAACATGATTCACAAGTGATAACAAAGAGAAAAAATGAGTAATCATCTTCTAGAACTTTGAAATACTAGGGTGATCGATATGATTGTGGATGAAGTAAGAAGTATTAGTGGAGACACAACCTATATGATATGAATTTGAGGTGATGTGATAGAGGCGTTAAGACTCATGTCCTATGTCAATCGTCTTCCCCGTACACCGATCCTACTAGGTTAAAAAATTTTCAAAAAAAAATATAAAACAATTAAGAGTACGAGAAATTTTGCGGATGAAGATAAAATTAAAAGGACACTCATAAGTATAAAGAACAAACATAAGAGATAGGAACGTGAGAGGTAGGAAGGAGAACGAATGTGCTAAACCAATATCTTTAGCCACAAGTTAAAACTATTAGCCAAAGTGACAGTGGGTGAAGCAAAGATAGTAGTAATAGAAGAAAAAGATTTTTATTACCAGATATATGATCAAAAGCACCCATAGTTATGAAAGACGTGTCTAAAGCTCAGGCTCCACCACTCCTGAGAAAAATGTCTCGCTTCAGGCGAGGCACAGGCAGGTGAGGCGCAGCGGGCAAGGAAGCACGGACACGGCACGGATAGGTGTCGGATACGCCACGTGGCATATCATTGATAAATCCATATCCGATACGCCACATGGCATATCGGACGATGGCGTATCGGACATCCAGTGGGCGGCAGAGGGCAGGCGTGATTTAGGGGGGGGGGGGAGGCAGGGGGCGAGCGCGTATTGAGGGGGGGGGGGGGGGGGGGGGCAAGGGGCGGGCGTGAATTAGGGGGGGGGCAAGGGACTGGCGGGAATTGAGGGGGAGGCAGGCGGGCGGGAATTGAGGGGGAGGCAGGCGGGCGGGAATTGAGAAAGAGGAGGCAGGGGGCGGGCGGGAATTGAGAGAGAGGAGGCAGGGGGCGGGCAGGAATTGAGAGAGAGGAGGCAGGGGCGGGCGGGAATTGAGAGAGAGGAGGCAGGGGGCGAGCGGAAATTGAGGGGAAGGCAGGCAGGTGGGAATTGAGGGATGAGGTAGGCGGACGGGAATTGAGGGAGAAGGAAGGCGGGCGGGAATTGAGGGGGGAGGCAGGCGGACGAGAATTGAGGGGGAAGGCAAGCGGGCGGTAAAATAAAATAAAATAATTTAATAAAATAAAATAAAATATTTTTATTCTATAAAATAAAAAAATATATTTTTATATAATATAAGATAATTTTAAAATATTATTTTATAAAATAAAATAATTATAAATATTATCTTATAAAATAAAATACAATATTTTTATTTTATAAAATAATAATATATTTATTTATTTTATAAACTAAAATATTTTAATTTAATTTATTTTATTATATAAAATACCTAATATTTATAAAGAAAATAATTTTTATTTTTAATTTTATTTTTTTTATCATGACGTATCCTAGTCATATCCGTATCCTAGTTTTTTAGAATTTACCGTGTCCACGTATCTTGCCGTGTCGTGTCCTCGTATCCTGCCTTGTCGTATCCTCGTGTCTGTGTCTATATCTGTGTCCGTGCTAAACCAAGCAAATCATAAATACCAACATCAAAACCAAAGTCAAGACCATCTAGCTCTAAACATATTCTTACCCTTGCTTTGATTGATAAAGATGAAGAGATGATCTATTCATCGGGAGAGGAAGATGATGAAGGAGAGTGGAAGATTAATGATGAGGATGATATTGATAAAGACTTTCTTGATTTAGATTTAGATGTATATACATGAGTATTTATTTTGTTTTAGGACTTTGAATGTTTATTATTTTATTTTGAAACTTTGAATGTTTAGATGATAGGAGCACTATTAATATTTGATTTTTATCTTTGATATTCTTTTGTTTATTATTAGATGAAAATTAAAGACTATATTTAGTAAAATGTATAATTTTTATGTGTATTAGGCTGGGTGTACCTCAAATAAAAAAGTCTGCACCTCAAGTGCCAGTGCACCTTAAGGCCCCAAGAGGCTTTTGCGCCTCAAGTGCCCTTGCGCCTTAAGGCCCCAAAAGACTTTTGCGCCTCAGTGCACCTTGCGCCTTAAATAACTATGGAAGCACCAGAGTCTAGTTCCATTGTCCAAGAGGAGATGTATGAGTAAGACAGGCAAAGACATTACCAATCTGGATAACAAAAGCAATAGAAGCAAGCTTGGCTGCTTGATAGCTCTAAGGCTAAAGCGGCTCAGAATAAGATGACTAGGTCATGTGGGCAGTGTGGGGAAGTCATCCATGTAACTGATAACAATAATCACAAGTGTGTCCAAGCATATTGCAATAGGTGTAGTGAGGACGTTGTCCTCTACCACGATTACCATTGTGTCCTCAAGATATAGTGTGATATACTAACACAAAAAATTTAGAAATATTACCATATGCCAAAGTCTGAGTGGACAAAAAATGAAGAAAACAAGCAAATACATCATTCAAGGACGAAACTGATAAACTACCAAAAATCTAATTGCAAATAAGCTTAAGATCCAAATAGAATCCAATAAGAGTAAGAAGCAAAAAGAACTTGTCAAGTTGTATTTGTTGAGCCCCAACATCTGAAATAATAGGCATCACAATCAAGAACTCTTCCTTGAGAGATGCAATCTAACCAAAATAAATAGATAGATCCAAGTCTTGTTGGCAAATATGGACAATAATAAAAGTCACCATATAAAGATGTTGAATATAATTTGTATAATCTTTTGGCCTAAGTCCAAAAATTAAAATAATTTTGTAGGCCTGAAGAAGAAGAAGAATCTTAGGATCAACTAATTGCTATAAAATACTACTTAACTAGGCATCAATCATCCTCTATTATACCAATCAACCTCAAGGATATCTACTTCTTGTGTGACAAGGTGATCCTCGTATTCTTTTCCCATAAACCAAAATTTAACAAATAGGATAGAAAAAATAATTTTTACTGCCAACTAATTTTTCTAAAATAATCATAAAAGATCCAGACTTGACAAAAAAATTTAAAATGTTAATAATCATATCAACTTATCTGGAGAATGAAGTATATTTGGATCAAAGAGATGCATAAGACGACTTCAAACGTGACTGAAAGAAAAACCAAGGAATCACCACTGTGGCACCACCAGACAAGTAGAAGAGTGACTAATTGGCATTAGGATGGTTAGCCGACGTCAGGCAAGGCTGGAGTAGGAATCACATATGTCTGTAAAGCATTCATCGAGGAATACAACTACAATGATGATGAAGACGATGATGGCACGTGAGAAGATGATGGTTTATTTGGGCACTAGTATTCACTAAAGTTATGACAATAAGGAAGAAAGACACATGCATCACTGGATCAAGCAAGGCAAAAGCCAAAAGCATGTTATCAGAATGAGGTGATACTCCTGGATTGTTCAATAAGCAATTGGGATCTATCATGATGACAGCAAATGTCATGCAAATCTTTGGGTTGAACATGCTCGGAGTATCGATGGCACAAATTGACTTCAAGTCCGGTGGGATCAATTTGCCATATGCACACCCACACATCACTGAGATGATATTTGTTCTCGAAGGGGATCTGTTGGTTGATTTTATCACCATCGCTAGCGAGCTGATGACCAGGATGATCAAGAAAGGTGAGAACTTCATTTTCCCGAGAGGATGTATTCACTTCCAACATAATGTAGGCAATAGGATTTCCTTTGATACCACATTAAAAGAAAGAATAAAATATTTCAATATCTTCATGTCTTGAACTGAAATAGTGTTCTCGAATATATACTTAAGATCCCTAGCTAAGGGTCTAGCATATGACAGCTATACAAAATTTTAATAAAACTTTTAGAGATAAGTCACTAGTATGTGTAAGTGTCACATAATTAGCCTGATAGTATGGATAAGAAATAAAAAATAATTCTCTCACGTTAAAAAAAAATAAAAAATTTACTAAAATACCTTTTGATATCTAGCAGACAACAAGAGTTTTAACAGTTTCTATTTGCTATCAGGCCTTAAAAAATTTTCAAATGGATATGAGACTTTATTGACATTACACATACCTAATATTGGAATTATATATTGGCTATCAATACATGATATTTTATCACGTCAATAATATGAGTGACAAACTTATTATTGATAATTCTGATTGGAATGTAATATTTTTTTTAATAAAATTTTTTATGATTTTTTATGACATAACAAATATTTATTCATCTTTGTACACTCACACCATTTATATTATACATAAATGTATACACAATATTAGTAGTACATTTAACAATTATAAAGACAACTTTATATTTAGTATCATGACTATTGAGATGAAAAACAAATATTTAAAATACTGATATTTCATTCTAATTTTGTATTATTTGACTGTTTGTATGGCTCTTTAAATTAAAATGAAATTAATAAAAATATTTCAACATGTATATCCACTCACTTGAACCAAGAACACAAGCCTAAAGATTTTATTCATAAAAAAATAAATAATTTATTTATATATTATGATATTAAGTATGATAATTATAACGAGACTCTTAGTACAGACATAAACACTGTATAAGAAAATGATAACTTCTTCATTCAGTTAGCAAGAAAAAAATGATGAGATAATTTATCAAATAAGAATAAATTATCTCAATACTTAAATACTAGTTATTATTTCATTCTATTAAATAATGATAATAAATATCTAAGTATGTTCTTTTGATAGAAATCATATGAATCTACCTATCTAAAACTATCTAAGATAACATGTGACATTAATCCTTCTAGTATTTAGCATAGTAAGAAAGTCTACTTTTTTTATTATGATCAAAATTATTTTAGCTAAAAGATCAAGACTTCAATTAGATATCATGACGGCACTTGCATGCATAAAGAACTAAAAAAATTTAAAGTTAAACATTAATAATAAGCAACAAAAGATGAAGAGATGATAATTCATGAGACATAAAAATTGGATATATTAAGACCACCATTAGTGATATCTTCAAACACATACATGATAATAATATGCATCTGCACTCATATTACCACAACACAGACATTGGTTGATGACTCATGATTTTTGATTATTTTTATATACGATACCATATTATTATTGATTTTTTGTCTAACAATTATATCATTATTCATTTGTAGTATTGAGAGTTATACTTCATCGTCTGTTATATATGTGTATATATCATATTATGCTTTTGATTATAAAATAGAATAAATTTTTTTAAGTTTCATAAAACAAATATATTTTTCATTTGAGGCGAATGTCAATTCTTTTTAATTATTTATTTTATTTTAATTCATTAAAAAATAATATTTTCAATAAATAATAAAATAAAAAATTAAAATTTCAAAATATTTTAATTTGATTTTTACCCAAAATAAAAACGAACATGATCCAATATGGCCTGACATGACCAAGCACTACTGAAGACCAAATGGGTCGTGTTGAACCTGATGGTTTGGCAGGCATACTATGTCGAGCATGGCACGAGATCCATCAAGTATCATGTCTAGCATTCATTGGTAGCATAGCTATGCCACACAAAAATAAGTCATGCTAACAAGGCATAACCTATTTTACACTTCTACTTGTGTTACATCTTAGATTAATACAAGTGTGATATTGAAATTTTAAATCATAAAAAATTTCGAAGATTATAAAAAAGAAGACTTAAGCAACTATTTTTGAGTATCATTTATCTAACAACTCTCTCTATCTAGATTGTCACTAAAAGTAAAATTTTATTCAAGAAAATTAAAACATACAGAAATATTTATGAGTATATATTTATTAATCATCATATTTAAATTACAAAAAAAAAATTGAGTTATAAAAATGTAGTTAAATATATTAATAGATATGAAAATTTATTTCTAAAATTATGAAAGTGAATATTGTCGTTTCTCAATTTAGTTTATTTCCTTTTATTATATTTTATTATTGATAAGAACACCCAGAGATGTTCAAATCCATTAAACCATTAAATAAGAGTATAATATATATTTTTTATTATTGTGAGTTATTAGATGTTCATTTTATTTGTATTTATTAACATAGTATCGTATTCAAAAGCCTAAGGGCGTGCAGTTCAAATCTTAAGATTTGTAGAGAAACACATGTGAAGAGTACCAGTACAGTGCAGGTGGTGCAATGTCCAATGTGCATGTAAATACATAATATTCTGACGAGAGAAAGCAAACAACTATTGTACATCATCATGTTCCATCCTCGTACAGACACTGTGTGCGACGAGAGACGATGGGTGGTGTTCTGTGTGGACACATGGAAAAGTAGATTTTCATGTGTGCACTGTGTGTGTGTGATTTAGTATTGCAATGTGTGGCGCCTTTTTTTTGGATAGTGTAGCGTGAGTAGACAGTTTTCAGTTATACAAGTGCATTCAAGGGCAGCACCATCTATCATTTTTCGGGGTAGCAACACTATTGAGTGGTTCACAAAAATGCAGCATTGTGCAATTAGGATTTACTGTGCAAACTCACATTTTTACAGCAATATACTATGTGATATTTTTTTGATAATATGTAGATATAAAGTGAAAATAAAATCTCAGCTATTACTCAAAAAACTTAGGAAATGAAAATACATACAGTAGGCAACAAAAATCAGGACATAGTTATTCAATCATAAAATACTAGATCACCTAACACATGAATCACTTAGCATCGAGAAAATGCTACAGATAAGCTCTCACATTTTTGAATATAATGTGACAGTCCATCAAGGAAGAATTATCTTCAGTTTTCTCATTTTGCTCTTCATACAATATCTTATGTGAGTTTGCAGCTCTATTATACCCATTTGAGAAATTAGAAATATATGCAATTACTCAACTTCTTGAATCAAGACTAGAGAGGATTTGCGAGACCAAGAAATGTATTACTCACTTTATACAGTTCACTCAATTGTTTACATGGTTTCTAGACTTTTTTTCAATCAGGATTCATGTTACATAGAGTTAGACAATTAACGAAACGTATGAATATTCTTATATTTAATTTCAATAAGATCTTAATATTTTAAAACTAGATTTTTGATGTTTAGAAGTTTCTTATCAAACCAAAACTACATTATCAAGCAATTAGTTTAAATTAAAGAGATACTAATTATAGCAGATATAAAAACAAACAAGTCTTAATTCAATATATACACTTCAAGAGGCCTGGTCACACTAGAGATATTTATTGTGAGTCAATGTCAAAGATGAAACCAAAAACATTATAGACAATTGAGGAAGACAGATTGCGTGTTAGATCCATCTAATAATCGTCACAGAATCCCCCCATTGTAATCTGAGAGTAACAATTAGAAGAAAATCCTTCTCGACATCAAGTACTGCAAATCTTATGATTCGTTCTTCCACTTCAAATTCTTAATTATTAAATTGAGAGTAAATATCCATATTATATGTAATCAACTTCTTTTTGCTATATCTTTTACAATTTCATTGAGTATTGTAGTAGTCAATAATAATCACTCAAAATTTATTACATATGGTAATATTCAACTCGCATATATTTTCAGCATATTTTACTTATTTTTGATTATCTTATTAAATTTTTTTTCATAAATTATCTTATAAAATGACTTAATTATATCTGTATTTTCTCTTCAATTAAGTTTTATTTACAAAATTAAAAAACTCTTAGAATGATTTCATTTGGGATTGAACAAGATAAATCTCATTAATCCTATACTTATATTTTTCTATTTGGTCATTCATCATTAATCAAATTAAGAATATTTTATAATAGTCTAAAAAAAAATAAAGTATACAAGATCTTCTAATCTTAAAAATCTAGTATTTTTACATAAGAATATTTTTTATTTTTCAGAAAATATAAAAAATTAATTTAATAAAAATATTAAAAATAATATATAATATTTTATTAAAATATATATCAGACAATTTCAATATTTACCATATAAATTATAATATCATATACCAAATTGTATGTGGCAGCACACTCCATAAATTGAGATTATGAAAAAAAAAAATAAACATCTATTTAAGATTGCTTTAATACCACTATTTAATATAAAAAAATTTTGAAACATCATTGAGGAGATGTAGTGTTAGCCACAGATTACTTAATCAATCATATACACTATTCTATTCTTTCTTATCATGTACCCTTTTAAAAATACATCCTAGACAAAGATTAATTAGTCTGTCTCTCATAATTTTTGACACTTTGATTTTTTCATAATCTCAATCTAAAATGATTTTTATGATCTTGAAAAATGTCTTTTCATTGATACTCCACTAAAAGAAAGTACAATATTTTTTCATGAATATTTTTTTTATTTTCTATAGTTCTATTGAAACCTCCAATTAGGAGGAGAGAGAGAGAGAGATTGAAAGACCAATTTGACACATCTAAACTTCTTGTTTCATATTATGGTGACATTCCTACAAAATCAATTTATATACCAATAAATATAAATCAGAATAATCATAAGAGAGAACAAGTTTTTCAATAGTAAATATCTCTCAAGTCAAGATGATATGTGATTCACATATCTACTCTAATTCTTACTCATGAAGGACAAAGGCTCGGAAACTTGATCATTTGAAAACTTAATTTAAGAGAATGAGACATACAATCAGCTCAAACTAAAGATGAGTTTACCAAAAAGTCAGATGATTTTTTAATCAACTCTTTTATTCTTGACATTTCGATCATCCTACCAAAGGAACAAAGAAATTTTACTCAATACTTGATCTCATAAGTTTAATCGTACTCATATATTCTTCTACCTTTTATTTTATTTATTACTTTTTTTTGTAGTATTAAGATAGTTATGATCCTTTATAAGGCATTATATCATCCAAAATAATATCTCTCTTTAATGAGACTAAAAACTAAAATCACGACATTCAAAAATATCTATAATTGGTTGGATGTAGATACTCATTGTTGAGATAATTTGTAGTAAAGAGAATCACTTAGACATTTAGTATGAAATACCAGAATACTCGCTTTAGTAGCCAATATTACTTTTATATGAATTTATATTTCACTAACATCATATCACAAATAAAAGATACATCAATGACATGTGTATTTTGATGTATTTTTATGTATTTTTTCTAAATAGTTCTAATAGCAAAATAATTCATAAGTAAAGGATACATTTTTTGAAGCTATAAATCAAAAATTATTCAACTCAAAAAATATTTTCAATCACAATTTAAAATGAATGACCCAGAGAGACCCAAAAACTTTAAGATATATGTGGTCTATTCTAAAAGAAGCATTATATTATCACAAAAAAAGATATATAATTGATACACTTACGGAAATTAATTTGTTAGATTGCACTTTACTCCAATAAATATTATAATTAATCCAAGTAATGACCTTTTGTATGATATAATATCTAATATTAAACCAATTAAAATATATGCAGTTAGTATATTAAGTCATTTCTTAAATTCTCTTTGAAAGATTCACTTAAACACAGCTCTTGACATACTAAGATGTTAAAAAAAAATTTTAAGACTTAAAATCTCTATCTATAATCATAGACACATATAATTGGTACATTATTGATTATTCAGATTTGGGATAGACAGTAACTTGTACAGAAAGAAAATGCACTACAAATTTTTATACTTTTAATGAGAACAATCTAATCTTTTAAAAAAATAAGAGATATATGATTATATCAATATCTAGTGCAACGGAAGAGATCATAATAATGACAATGATTATTTATAAGATATATTAGTTCTAATATTTATTCGAGAAGATCATCTAATCTTTGTTTTATCTTACTATTCATTATTATGATAATTAGGCAATAATACATAAATCTTCTAATTCGATATTTCATGAATAGATCAAATACATGAAAATGAATTCTTCATCAATAAAAATATTTAAGATTAAATCAATATTATAACTTATATTTAGACTCGTTATATTTATCTATTTTAATTCGGTATCTCTTCATTGATTATCTATTTTAATTCAGTATCTCTTCATAGATTATCTATTTCATAGTTATGAAAGGCGCGCCTGAGGCGTGCCTAAAGCTCAGGGACCACCACTCACGAGAAAAATGCCACGCTTCAGGCGAGGCACAAGCGGGTGAGGCGCAGCAGGCAAGGAAACACAGACACGGCACGGATACGTATCCGATATGTCACGTAGCGTATCATTGATAAATCCGTATCCGATACGCCACGTGGCGTATCGGACGATGGCGTATCGGACGTCCAGTGAGCGGCAGAGGGCAGAGAGCAGGCGCGATTTGAGGGGGGAGGCAGGGGGCGAGCGCAAATTGAGGGGGGAGGCAAGGGGCAGGCGCAAATTGAGGGGGAGGAGGCAGGGGACGGGCGGGAATTGAGGGGGAGGAGGCAGGGGGTGGGCGGGAATTGAGGGGAAGGCAGGCGGGTGGGAATTGAGGGATGAGGTAGGCAGACGGGAATTAAGGGGGAAGGCATGCAGACGGGATTTGAGGGGGAAGGCAGGCAGGCGAGAATTGAGGGGGGAGGCAGGCGAACGGGAATTGAGGGGAAAGACAGGCAAGTGGTAAAACAAAATAAAATATTTTAATAAAATAAAATAAAATATATATATTTTTATATAATATAAGATATTTTTAAAATATTATTTTATAAAATAAAATAATTATAAATATTATCTTATAAAATAAAATAAAATACAATATTTTTATTTTATAAAATAAAAATATATTTATTTATTTTATAAACTAAAATATTTTAATTTATTTTATTTTATTTTATAAAATACCTAATATTTATAAAGAAAATAATTTTTATTTTTAATTTTATTTTTTTTATCATGACGTATCCTAGCCGTATCTAAATCCTAGTTTTTTAGAGTTTGTCATGTCCTCGTATCCTGCCGTGTCGTATCCCCGTGTCCATGTCCGTGTCCGTGCTAAACCAAGCAAAATACAAATACCAACACCAAAACCAAAGTCAAGACCATCTAGCTCTAAACATACTCCTACTCTTGTTTTGATTGATGAATATGAAGAAATAATTTATTCATCGGGAGAGAAAGATGAAGAAGAGGGAGAGTGGAAGATTAATGATGGAGATGATATTGATGAAGACTTTCTTGATTTAGATTTAAATGTAGATACATGAGTGTTTATTTTGTTTTATGATTTTGAATGTTTGTTATTTTGTTTTGAAACTTTGAATGTTTGGATGATGGAAGCACTATTAATATTTGATTTTTATCTTTGATATTCTTTAGTTTATTATTAGATAAAAATTAAAAATTATATTTAGTAAAATGTATAATTTTTATGTGTATTAGGCTGGGTACGTCTCAAATAAAAAAGTCTACGCCTCAAGTACGCATTGCGCCTTATGGCCCCAAAAGGCTTTTGCGCCTCAATGCGCCTTGCACCTTAAATAACTATGATCTATTTTAATCTCAAAATAAGTATATCAAACTAGTTATATTTCTATTAATATATTTCAAATAAATGCTTAGAATTTTTATTAATATGTATTAATGATATGTTATTTATAGGTGATGATCAATTTAAAATCACTTTCAAATAGTAATTCTTACTAATTGAATTCTAAACAAAAAAAAAAGCTTATTTTAGAATTTTTTGCATTGAAATAACATATAAATGATATTATTATTTTCTATCATCAAATATGAACATTCTTTCATATTTTGACTTATTAAGATGTGTACCAATTGACAATCTACTAGAACAAAATTTAATCCTTTCTATTGATACTAACATTACTATTGACTTCTTTAAATATAGAAGAATCAATAAACAAGATATGGTTTATGTAGTGAGCATAATAACTCAATTCCGTGATTGTGAAAATTAGGTCTGACCAGGTGACCCTACTGATTGACCATTAGCCAGTCACTCTTCTAGTTCATTCCAACCAATTGACCCTGTGGGAGATTTAACCATCTTCAGCCTGGATGGACAGATGGTCACTGATGAACTATATGAATGTCGAGTTGCATCCAAACTGAACAGTTCAATTAATTTTATTTTTGTATTTTTTTACACATCAAAAAGACATCACCACTTGCATCCCCCCCACCCCCACTGCAAATCTTCATTGCCCGCTAATTCCTCTACAATATGCTACATCTTCCTAGCATATTTTCCCACCCCATGCATCTCTCTCTTCAACTCTACAAGTGGCCGGCGCGCCCATCTTCAGTGTGGTAGTGAGATAATTTCAATTTTTTTAATTTAATAAAAAAAATTTTTATAAATTATATTATTATTCATTCATACTATGCTTAATATATAATATTGAATTGATTTTTTTGTTCGTTACCAGATTATAAATTATATTATGTTTACATTCCAACATTTAACATTTACAACTACTCTACTTAAATTTATGAGATGATTAATTGATTATAATTTATTTATTAAGTATTAATTTTTATTTATAAACATTATTAAAATTTTATTTTATTAAATTGATTAAAATGTTGGTTGATTTATTTATTTTATTGAATTTTAAAATAGTGATAAATTCATTCTCTAATTTAATGGAGAGTTTTTACTTTTCATAAATTATTAATAATTTTATTTTTTTTTAAATTCAATTATTAATGACTTGATTCTTTCATTTTATGATAAAAATTGTAAATTTTATTTAAAATTTAATATAAAATATAAAAAAGAACCTAACTTGACCTCATCATCTATTTACTAATAATTCGCAAAAAATTAAGATCATAATAAAACTCACATGAAAGCATATTTCTAAAAAAACATATAAAAATGAAAGATGAGTTTTGATTTGATTGTATTGTACAAAGATTATAAAACATAAATATATTAATTGAAAACTTTATAATCCTAATATGTCACAATTCAAAGAAAATATGTCAGAAAATGAAAATAAAAATTTTATACAAGTACAAAATTGGTAGCTACTATTAGATAAAATTCTAATAAGTACAAAAGTGAAAATATGTCAGAATAAAAAATCAACAATCAATAATTAATTAACACCAGAAAATTCTCAAAAAGCTCAACCTTCAACATCAATGCATTAGATAGGAAAAAAAACTATTTGGAAAAATATATTTGTTATGAAATTCTTTTATTAATATTATGAATTTCTTCTATTCTAAGCTAATATTAGTAATCATGTATACAAAAGGAATTAGATATCAACACCCACATTTCCATCAACTATGGGTTAAACTTTTAAAATGTCATTAAAGAAATTAAGTTACTTGTCAACTCTTATCATACAATTTGGGCAAAAATTAAAGTATATTGTTAGACAAATAACAGACATAACACTAGACATCCTTGTTTTTTTATCAAAAGGAAATATCATTAATAAAAATTGTTGATGTATCACATATTAACAATGATGTAGCTACTTTATTTTAGTTATTTGATGAGCCTATTGAATGTTTTAAACTTCAATTTACATAAATAAAAATAAACAATAAGCTGAATAATTTGATGAAAGATTGTGCAGCTGATATATTGAGTGCCCATATCAATAATAATATAACAATAATAAAAAAAAGTAAATAACATGACAAATATAACTGTAAATTATAATACTCTCTATCAAGTTGATGTGTACATGCTGAGAAACGTAAAATTTTCAGAGAAAAGTACATTAAGATCTTATCAAGACTTTCATGAAGATATTAGTTAGATGCTCTAATGTCAGAATATATACTTTAATATTTGTCTCGTCTTAAATTATATCTCTAGCAAAAAATAAATTCATCTCTATATATTCAATGTGCTCCTAAAATATCAAATGTTAATCTACATATTTTGTTGTCAGACTATCATAGAAAAGAATTTTGATATCACTTAAAAGAAAATTCATACTAGTTCTCCTCAAATAGTTATTAGTTGCAAAACATTTGATAGTTAACAATCTACATCACCATGAAATTTATCTTTATAATAGATCGCGAAATAATTACATATTTCTTATTTTTCTAAAATTTTAAATTGTCTCCAAAAAATATATAATAACTTATCGTGGACATTCTTTGAGTGCATGCAAATACCTAACTCAAATCTAAATGTCAGTCCAGCTACAAGTTTCTGTGATCATTAAAAAAAATTTCAAATCTTACAGATTTTTTCACATACTACAATATAGAAAAAGCTTAGACTAGATGAACTTGCTAAAAAAATCTAAAAAATGATTACTATACTATTTACATAAATTATATCTAACTAAATAATAATCATAGTTAATCTTTCTTATAATTATCTTGTAAGTAGTTGATTTCACTTCAGGTATTACATCAAAAATAACATGAATACATAAACCAATATGAATATATGTTGAAGCATAACTCAGAAGTTTAACCCCCTTTAAAGGTATCAAGCATATATATCTTTTATGACAAGACAATATCAATTCTAAAGTATTATCAACTTAGTCAATGATAAATAGAAAGTTATGATATATTTTCTTGATAGACATTACAGGTGTCAAACGAGCCGGAGAGGACCAACCCAATTTTTTTGGGCTCAACTGGGATGGCATGTCGTGCCTCTGCAGTATCGTGTCTGGCACGGCATGGTTCATTGAAGGCAAGCCTGGCACTGGCCCGCAACACAAAATCCATCCAGGTTCGAGTTGTCGAGCCTCGCCAAACCTTGCCCATCGGGCATCGGCTCGTCGTCCCCTCATCATGACATTGTGACCACACTCGGTGTGTGGTCACCGGTGTCAAGCCCACGTGTCAGGCACTCATGTCGTGTCTGGCACGACAAGTGGGCCGGAATCCCTCGGCTCGGCATGGCACAACTGGTGCTGAGGGTGCGCCCGACACGAGCTCAGGCATGGCACTGAAGCGTGCTGTGCCGACCTAGGCGTGGTTGAACCATGTCAGCCCAAGCACAACTAAACTGTACCGACCCAAGCACGACTAAACTATACAGACCCAAGCACGACTAAACTGTACCGACCCAAGCACGACTGAACCAGGCCCGGGTCCAGGCCGGCCTGGCCTGTTTGACACTTATATTATGAGATATATTAGATATATCTCATAATCTAATATAGAAATATTTTTTTAATTAAAATGAAATATTCTCAACATAATCAATGATGAGAATGCACATGTAAAAATTCAAATATACTCATATATTTTTAAAAAAACATACCAAAAGAGAAAATATATACATTCTACTCTGCTCAGACCCAAATAAAATCCTCCTTAAAATTTTTTAATCATGCAAATATATATCTATTAAAAAAATCAAATCTAAATTAATTTGCCTAGAGAGACATCTCACTAAAAATAAATTAACAGAACAATGAAAATAAATATAATACAATAAATAAATAAAAATTAAACTAAATATTATCATATAAAAAAATTAATAGAATATATCATTAGTTATAAAAATATTCAAAGAATTAAAAAAAGTGATAAATTAAAAATTTTTACCATTAAAGTAAATATTAGCTTATGTATTGATAATCTATAAGTCTAAACAAAAATCATGAGCAACGAAACTAGTATTACATAAAAAAAAAAATATTTGATGTTAGCTTAGAAAAGAATCTTGTATAATCTTATATAGTAGATACCACAGTAGACAAAGTTTATAAAAACTCTTAGACAATTATTGTAGTCATCCTATATCTCTGAATATTGTGCAGAATTTTTGATTTTCGCTGTGAAAATAATACTCAATTATCTATGATATGATTCATACTTGTAAAATGTATAGACAAAACTAAGACACTGATACAACTATATCTTTTGTGCCCCGTATGTCAATGTGTAAATTCTAATATTTAGGTTTAATAATTAAAATTATCATCACCTTCATAAACACATCATCTAGAAAATACAAGTGCCAAATTTAAGGTTTTTAATTAGCAACCCCATTTTGTAAAAAACTCCAATTCTACAACCACAAAATTAATGGTTTTGGAGTTACCATTTTGCAGAAAATAGTTATGCCTCCACCAAATTTAGGATTTACAAAGTCTATTTTGCCCAAAAATACTTCTTCCACCCCAGAATGTAGGGAATTGGGGGGAGGTACTTTCTGCCGAAACTTCTATAATCATATTTGCGATTCTGTAATCACCTTCTCCTATTGTCACCAAAAATCTGACATCCCTTATACGGCATTGACTCAGTGGGCGTAAATGTATGTCGCACATAGTGGCTGTGTGACGACAATGCCTGGCATGCAGTACATGTGCCACCTTCAATCATTGCATGCACTGAAGTATGTGCATATGGATGCCTTGTGCTGGTACAACATACGAATCTCTCCTATCTCTAGGCTTGGTAACCCATACACACCGTAAGATTTGTTTTCCCTAAAGTATTTTCCTGATATCATTTTGAACTTGGATCCACAAAAACAAAAATACACAAAAAACTGCATAATAAAATACACAATCAATTCCCTTGTATAATAGAATGATGAATTAAGATAGATC
The DNA here is from genome assembly GCA_029783825.1 of Sapria himalayana. NCBI lineage: Eukaryota > Viridiplantae > Streptophyta > Magnoliopsida > Malpighiales > Rafflesiaceae > Sapria > Sapria himalayana. Next base: position 1,756,276 of record JAREIK010003544.1, read on the forward strand.
ACATGTTTAGTGCTCACATCAATAATAACATAATAATAATAATAATAAAACACATATGATACAACTATAAGTTATAACAAAATACAATTCATGTAATAAGTAATGATGTAACACATTATATAGCCACGAAAATATTAATTTTTCAAAAACAAAATATATAAGTCTTGTAATGAGTGATAGAATGATGAATTAAGATAATACACAAAAACAAAAATACACGAAAATATTAATTTTTCAAAAACAAATTATACAAGACTTGTTTTCCCTAAAGTATTTTCCTGATATCATTTTGAACTTGGATCCACAAAAACAAAAATACACAAAAAACTGCATAATAAAATACACAATCAATTCCCTTGTATAATAGAATGATGAATTAAAATAGACCACATGTTTATTGCTCACATCAATAATAACATAATAATAATAAAATAAAAAACACAAATGATACAACTATAAGTTATAACAAAATACATTTCATGTAATAAGTAATGATGTAACACATTATATAGCCACGAAAATATTAATTTTTCAAAAACAAATTATACAAGTCTTGTAATGAGTGATAATTCAATTCATGAGTGATAATGCAACAAACCACATAACCACAAAATTATTAATTTTTCAAAAACTGCATATGGTCCATATGCAGTATATCATTTTCACTTGATATTAAGAAATATTAGTAAAATGAAACATACTCAACTTATAAGTAAAGATGTCAACTAGGCCAGGCAGCCCAAGCAGAGAACGACTCAGTCATGCTAGGCACAACACAATCTAGTTCAGAGTGATGTTTGGACATCAAGGAGGCACGGGTACGACACCGTATAGCCGTGTCCACGTGTCCAACAAGTGGACACGTGGACACGGTACGGACACGCATTGGATATGTGTCTGATACGCCACTTGGCATATCCTTGACAAATTCCGTGTCTGATACACCACATGGCTAAGGCCTTGCCAGACCAAATATCCTAGCATGAAAGGGATGGCAGGGCGACTCGTACCGGACAATTTTGGCGGCTAACCAAACCGACTAGCCTTGTCTGACCCAAGCTAGCCTAGACTGTACCCAGGCCTCAGCCAAAATGCATGCAAACGGATCATGTTGGGCTACCCTTTTTTAAAACTTTGCCAGAATGATATAACTCATTTGACACCTCTAATTATAAGACATGCATCAAAAATAATATTTTTTTATAATCATGTTATTTTGGTAAGTTAATTGAAAAAAAAAATAATTGAACATTAATTCTCCAAACAATTACAAATCACTTGCTATTACATTTTTTGTTTACACAAGAATGTGACATTACTTGCAAGATTTTACGAAAAACAAATTTTTTTTTGAGAACTCGATAGACTAGGTAATAATAAAAACAAAATAATTTGTGTCCATCCTCGTGGAATATAAATTTTAGAATGATTGATTATTGTAAAACGCAAGTCTCTAGTAATGTGCTCATATTCAATAATTTAGTTGATGAATTCATGTTTCCAATATGATCAAAAAAAGTTTATTTTGTGATTCATGTTTCCAATATGATCAAGAAAAATTTAATTTGTAATCCATGTTTACAATATTGTATTATTGGATATACCATGGGAGTTACTAGTCATTAATTTATAAAAAAATATCTTAAAATAATAAATGAAATGAGATTATTTTGAGATCAATTAAGAAATATGGAAAAAAACACATCTTATTCTTTATGTGAAATACTTCGACTTGATAAAAGATAATAATAATGTATTAATATATTTTTCTTATTAGATGCCTATTTAATATATAATATTTTATATATTAACTAGATGAATAGTAATTACAACACACAAACAATGTATTGCATATATAAAAGTTGATTACTCAAATTTAAATCAAATTATATTAGAGGTGGCAAACAGGCAGGGCGGCCGGGGTAGGGCTTGTTGAGCAGTGCATGGCTCAGCACAGCACGGTCTAGAACCATGCCTTGAGTCAGGATAGACCGCTTCTTGGCACGGTTAGTGCCGTGCTGGGCCGGCATGAGTCGTGCCTCATGTCGAGCCAAGGATGACCCATGTGTCTGGCCCGACTGATTAATTAATTGGTCTGATTAATTGGCCCACCCGGTGAGCGGACACTTACATGGTTTTATTTTTAAAAAATGTACCTCATTATGGATAAATGTGTCAAATGGGTAGGGATGGGATAGGTAGGCACATTTTTGATGGCCCAATCTGCCCACCGTGTCTTACCTGGTATGACACAACTTAGCAAAGCCAGCCAGTACAACTCACCAACCCAATTTGTAACTAGTTTGGGCCGAGCAGTGCTTGGACTTGTCAGCTTGGACAAATTCAGGGTCGTTAGGAATTGGGTCATCCCAAACTTCAAAATTATATAAATTCTAAATTTTACTACTAAAATTATATTAATTAATTAACTAATTAAATTAATAAAACAACTTAACAACTAAAAATACATAAAAATTATAAAATAATAATTTACAAAGCAAGATTAAGATTAAATAATAAAAAAATAAAAAATAATACATCAAAAATAAACTTATAAATATAAAATATAAATTCAATCACATAGGAAATTGTCTGAATAAAATAACATAATAAAAAAACAATAATCTCAAGCCACAAAGTCAAATAACAAAAATAAATAAACAAATATAATCCAAAAATAATAAATAATAAATCTCATCAACATATGATCAATGATTATATCAATATTACTAGTAGTAGACCATATGCATTAAAATAGGCTCAACTCAATGTCTCAATCTCATCTCAATCGTCAATCATTATCAAAATCTCATGAATCATCATTAGCAATCAACTTTTCTGCTCTTGCAGTAGTTGCAGTATGATCCTGGATACTCAAACTCGAATCCTACTAATCCTTCATGCATATTATTATCTCAATAATATCGAGCCATAATATCAATTTTCAATCTGAAATCACATTCACTATAATAGAAAAAACAGACTCCGATGATATACTTGATATTAGAGGAGTCAGTAAATCCAGTATCATCTTAGACATGACGGGATAGGTGGACTCATAATTTTTATCACTGTAAAATATCAAGATTCTTATTATCGATATGTAATAGTATTGAGGAATAATCAAAATTAAAATACAGAGACAACTTGCTCTTATTTGACGGTCCATCCCATTATTTTCCCCTCACGAACTATATGGAAAAATCATCTCCAAATATAATATATATGCCCGTATTCGGAGGCCTCACTACTACTACAATTATACCTAATATCATAGTATATAAATAGCTCAATCAACTTCTTATAAATTAACCCTTCATGTTGACCTTCCTGGTTCATGTACGAGGATATGTATTTTAAAATATTATCTCCCCCTTCCACATTAACCCTAGGGTCTATGTAAGCAGTCAGACAATAAAAAGATAAAATATTAGACCAGTACTTTAAATATTTGATTTCCATCTCTAAAAACATATCGCTAAATATTAGATCATCTCTAAACTTCATAAACATACTATTAATATTATATATGCACATGAATGTAAAGCAAATAGTATGAATATAAATTGACGAATATATATTCATCATGTCATAAAAAATATTCAAAATTTTCATAAATAAAATTTATCGAGCCTAGTTAGTATCATTAATAATAAATTCGTCACTGTTACTAATGACGTAGTCAGGTATCACAAGTTAGTATCCAAGACATGACTCAAATATCAGATATGTGTAATTCTAATAATATCTCATATTCGATTGGAATTTCTTTTTCTTTAGACTAACAGACAAACAGATACTACCAAATCCCTATTATCTATAAGATATACTAAAAAATTTTAGTGAATTACATGTGTTTTCTAAAATAGGAGAAATAACTTTCATCTTCGCCCAAACAATAAATTAATGACGTGATACATGTATCAGACATAGAAAATTTCTCCTAATGACTCATCTCTAATAGTCATAATAAACATATTAATAGCTACTCTATTGTTTGATGCATTATCAAATGTGTTATTTATATTATATTTTTTATATTTATATTCTCTAAAAATTCTCATCACGCACTCCTAGATGATTGAGTCATCATGAGGATAAAGAATCTCTGATAACTCACATATTTTTTTATTTAGAATCCATTTTGAATCTACATAGTAAGTAGTGAGGAATGCATAAGATAAATCATCGTGACTAGTCTAAATATCAGACATCAATGTCATCACTCCACTATATCCACTAAATCATTAATTATTATTTTTAAAAAAAAATTATAATATTTTAATATGTCATTCCTAGATGTAAACCTAAGAATCCTACGATATAGAAACAAAAATGACTCCTAAATTATTATACCAATTTATTTTGAATTATTATAATATTTTGGGCTTCAAATCTTGATTTCTAAATTATTATACCAATTTATCTATCTATTTATCTATTCCCTCGCCTCATTACTCACGTGCACTCTCTCTCTTCCTCATAAGTCCAGTTGTGATAAATAAATGTAAATGTGGTAATTGATGTGAATGATAAAGCAATTTCTATAGAATTAAAACAACAACAACAAAGCAATTGTAGAGAAAATAGCAGCAATACCAATGCCATAAGCTAGAACAAATCACAAGAGTGGTAGCAGTACAGAACCCAGTTATCAACAAAATAAAAGCTCCAGCATGCACCAAAGCAGAATGAACCAGTAACAGATCTACCAATATACAATTTGGATGAAAACAATTCTATTGACCAATCGACACAATAAAATCAAGAAGCTAACAATGGAACCTGCACAACAAACAATCCTAATAGCAGAACCATGCCACCATCAATGCAATGAATCACACAAAAAAAATATGGAAAACATTAAAAATATATAACTTATCAAGGTAATAATGAGACACGAACAAATGATGACATTGTACAGTGATAATTTCCCATGAACATAGATAATTCACTAAAAAATGGATATGGAAGCATGATTAATGACAACTAAAATTTCTGGCAATCTAATTTTAATACCATGTCTATCAAGATTAAAAATAAATAATTAGAACCATCACCTTAAAAAATAAATATCACTACCCTTTTTGTGTTACCTAGCCTTATACCTAAGATGACGGACACCACCAAAGGAAAATCAGTACATCATAATACTTCTGTATGAATAGAAAGATACACGATAAAAAAATACTTTTTATTAATCAACAATACTCACTGGATCACTTCTGAAGAAAACCATAGATGTTCGCGTTAGAATAAACCATCTTTTTTTCCAAGACGTCCATCCAATTCCTAGAAATAACCAATGATCAAATGAGACAAGATGTAACACACACTAAGATAATGACAATGAACAAGTGAAAGGAGATTAGTCATTGTTGACAAACAAAGAAAAATTTGATCCAAAATAGACAAAAAAAAACTCAAAATTAACTAGAAAGAACCTAATTGACAATAATAAGTAAGACAGTTAAAGTTAAAATTCAAATTCAATAACTAAATGCTTCCAAAAATTATGAATCACAAAAATATGTTTAGCATTTCTAAAAAAATGAAATATTATTTAGAAATTTTTTCCAGTACACATAATATAAATCAAATTATTTAATTTTTGATTTGGCAGCAGTGGATTTCATTACCATCACCAGAAAAAAAATTCCTTTCAACAAAAAACATGTCATCGGAAGTCTTACCACTTCATAAAAAAAGAAAATAATATTAAATACCTAATGTACATGCATTTTTTAATGATACAATAAATCTGCAATATCATCCTCCAAGTCATCGAAATCTTCCAGAAATTATTATTGTTTGAACATCAATGAAATTTACATATATCATGTTATAAATATGTTATACTAAGATCTAATTATATAAGATTTAAATTAATAAGTTAGTAAAAAAAATTTAAATGAAAACAATGAACATGTTAGTTTATGTGAGGTTATTGTAGAAAGACCACATTGATACAATCACATTACATCAATGCATGGAAACAATCACATTACATCAATGCATGGAAACAATCATAAGAACTTTGTTATTTTCCCATGGATAAGCAACAAGTGTTTTATTTTGAAACTTGAAAGATTTGGGAGGACTTATCATGTGTTGACATCATATCAGAATATTATTCATTGCAATTAGCAACTAGGATAAAAAAAGAGGAGCACCTTTAGAAGATACAAAAAGAGGTCCGCTCTTGAAAATCTGCAAAGTAAAATGATGAGTATTATATATGATAACCAATGATAATAAATAAACATAATGAAGACCCCATTAGGCTAAAAGTGTAGAGAAAATTGATAACAGAAGCTAGCTTGAAAGATGAATAAAAAGTACATGCTGTCCCAGTGAAATTGAAGCAATTTGATATCATATACAACACATTGTATATCAGTTTTGCATGCATCAAGAAACATACCATTTTACAATCTAGAATGTTGGTCAAATCAATTTTAAATATGCACATGCCCCTTTATTGTAGGCAGGCATATAGATTGTGATTTTACGTGTGAAATTCTTCCAACCTCATCCCCTAGCCATTGTGACGATGTTTTAGAAGGCACGGAGTCATTTACGGCCACCAACAAAGAGACAGGTGTCTTACCTTTCTCTGAGAATAGGTACTTGATTTCCTATATTTCTTCATCAAGGACGCATACCGTATTCTCGAGGTGAGATATCTTAGTCATCCCCACCGCTAATTCTTTTGGATTCACCTATTGGACTGGAAAATTGATCTCGTCTAATTCCTACCGAAATTCCAACTATAGCAACACCAAACAGTTATCCATGCCTTCAACCTGAGTTATTAAGTCTTTTATGGTAACTATGGTCTGAGAAAAGAAATGCATTGATACCAAATGATGGGATATCCCAAGTCTCAGGAGCAGATTTGGAGGCTGTTCCACCCTCCCCCACTATTATCCAACCAAAAAAAAAATCATATCCCCCTCCCCACCCAACACTCCCATAATATATTCTTTTCTTCACCAACAACTTCTAGAAACTATGAAAAAGACCAAACTGACCCTCAACCTAAAAACAATACCAAGAGTCTTTCCCCCTCCAGGACAAGATACTAACAATTCACGATGTCACATGTGGCTGGTAATTTTTCCTTTCTCCTCCTTGCATAGGTCACCTGAATCCGAGGCTTATCAGTATCTAATCAATATAAACTCATAAGTAATAAATGTTATATCTTTGTATTCTACTTATGTTAATAACTTAATATGTATCCAATTCAAGTTGATTCATATATATCTTAAACATCAAGCAAAACATACTAAAGTTTCTTTCATCCACTCATAAAAAAATTAAAATAAAGATAATATATCTAATTGTTTGACAATCATAAAAAATATTACTGATCTTATTTCTTTAATATTAATTTTACTCAATGATAATTTTATTTATAAAAACTCATAAGTAACAAATGTCATCTTTATATTCTGCTATTGCATATGATCTCCTAATAACAGTTAGTTTCTTACTTTTATAATATACTATAATACCTCTTAGAAAAGTAACAAACTCAAAAGCAAGCTTACTATTTGTAATTTTTAGCACCAAAATAAATCTAAGCAGCCTTCTTTGAAAAGTAAAATCATGTGAATCTATTTAGAAAAATCGATGAAAGATATAACTACATCAAAAGCATAAATAATATCTAGACTATTAACAATTAAATAGTTAGATTTTTTATACAATTATTTGATACTTAATGGAGTCAGTAGTAGTACTAATATCAATAAAATGTTTTGAACTTATTAAAGTGTCGCCCCATAGAACTCCTAATAAGTCAAACTCTAAAAGATAATTAAAGTATAACTTGTCTAAAAAGAATAATAAAATCCTCTAAACTTATTACCTTGATATCAAGAAAATATCTAATATGATACTCTAAAACACAAATTATAATATTTAGCTTACCTCAAGATAATTGATTATCACCTGTGATAAAAATATCACAAATATATATAAATAGAACTATTATACATTTATTAAAATTACATAAATTAAAACAAAAATTTTATGATATACTTATAATAACAAAAAAATAAGCAACAAAAAGATTAGAAAATTATGTTATCAAATGTTACTTTAAATCATCTACATATTATTATCAGGCACCTTGAAATAGAAAAACTTTGAGATAATCATAAAATATCTTCTTATCACAATCTTCAAAAAAAAATTATCATATATAATTTGTTCATCATCTATCAATAAGAAATAGCAAAAGAAAATAAAAAATATAACTAAGCAACAACAAAAAAAATCCTAATAATCAATCATAAATGTCTAACTTAACTCATATGCTATATATCTTTCCTTAAACTAATATACTTTTACATTAGGTCCAATCATCATCATATAGAACCAATATACTTTCATCCAGTATTATTTGTCATCATCCTGCATAACTAAGTATCTCACAAATAATATTTGTGATCTTACAATTATCAAGAAATAATAAAATACTCAAATATATCTTATTAAAATATGCGCAATAAAATACATGTAAAGAATGTGTTTGAGTAGAGCAATTCTTTAATAATGTCCATTAAGCAAACAGAAAATCTAAGTAAACAATATGTATTGGATTCATTGTTGATGATTATGGTTCGCTAAGAGATAGTTGTGCATGAGTTATTCTAGTATAAACTATCACAATGAGATAATTAAGTTTTCTAACTTGATTTTTCTAAGAAGATTAATAAAAGATAGTGAAATATTCAAAAATAGAGATTTTACTGCACTTCAATAATTTTTTTGCCTCAACCAAAACAAAAGATAGAAATATATCATAAGATGTCTCCAAACTCCCATCAAGTTTAATGATGATTATAAAAAAAACATGTTCAATTAAAATCTTGAGTGAAATCATAACTGAGCATAATAAAGATTTTACTCCCACCAACTCTATAGAATTATTACAACTTAAATTCTTAAATAACAATTCATTCTTTCAAAATATCATGTTAGCACACATAATGATTTTCCTCAGCTTAGGATAATAACATTTGTATCTTTTCTAAATAGATAAGTAACCAATAAAAACATATTTAATTATGAGTTTACATTTATCTTGCTCACTAAAAAAAATTGAATAAAACAAGAATATCTAAATACTTTAGATAATGAGCAAAATAGTTTCTCTCATAAATAGATACTATAAAATAAAAATAAATTAAACAAAATGACAAAAATATCTAATTAATCAAACAGTCCATAGTCATTACTATTTTACTTCAAAGAAGATAAAATATTTTTTTTGTCGATTGAAGTATCTTAGTTCAATAAGATATCTAATGACTTATATTATACAAATTTAAAAATAAAAAAAAATTATGATAAGTAAATTTCAAAATATTATTAATTCTATAAATTTTGATATTTTTTTCTAAATGCATTACTATAATTTTATAAATCTTAGTAAAAATGACAAAAATTTAAGTTATATCCTAAAGAATAAAAAATCAAATGCATCAAAAATAAATATCGACAAGTAAAAATAAATATTTTAAATTATCACAAGTAGCAATTATATAAAATTATCAAATAACTAAATAATTCAAATAGAATTAATCTCTCGTAGTACCCTCTAAATATGAATAATAATAAACTCATATATTTTCTTACCTTACGAATCTCATAATTAACAAAAAATACAACCTTCATTCATGATTTCATATGTTTAATTCAAATAATTAATTCATAATTAATTCATTCTCATAGTTTGTTAATCATATACAAAAATTATCTTAAACCAAAAAATAATATTATAATTTAGTTATTATACAAAATAACTAATTGATAATCTATTATGATAAAACTCAAGGACAAATAAAACACACATAATATAATAGATCTAAGATTGATGATATCATTATTTTTGGATCATACAATAGTGCAAATGATTATTACAAAAAGAAAGACTATATTTTATTAAATAGTAAATAAAAATTAATTATCTAGCTTTAAAAATTCTAACATAATCATCCTTGAAAATGAATATATAGTAGGTGGATGTATGTTGAGAAAACATAATTATAAAATTTATAGTTTGATGTATCACCTTAAATATCATAAAATTTTTCATAACTATGGATGAAAAATTCCTAAAATTATAATTGTTGTACTACAATTAGGTCAAATAAAAAAAATCTTCTTTATAAAAAAATTATTCTATGTTATTTATCTCTCTCTATATCTTTGTCCTTATAAATAGCAGGAAGTGCCAAAATAATGTGAGTGATCATTCACACTTTAAGGTCCAAAACATAAAAATATTATCAATTTGATTAATCTATATACTAAAAATTATTAAAATAGTATGTAATGGTAGTCCCTTCATCCAGTTACAAAAAAAAATTTAATTCATAAAATAAGTAAAATCATCAAAAATCTAAGAAATATAATCATACAGATAAAAAAAAGAAAATTTATACCTTGGGGCTCCCTTTTAAAGTATTTAAAAAAATATATACCTCAAAACAAAAATATATAAGATTTGAAACATTCAAAATCAGAAACCAAATTTTACCCTCACCTCCCTTATATGTCATCCATTTAAAAAAATTATTGATTTTAAAATTCAAAAACAATCCAAAATAATACAAAACTGATTTTAAATTTCAAAATTCAGTTTTATTTTTTAAAAATCTAAACTTATATATATTATAAAATTAATATATAAACATAAATATAAATATTTATACACACACAAATATATATATATATATATATATATATATATATATAAAAAAAATAAAATCACTTTTCAAATTTGAAAAGTAGATTCTTATTATGTTGGATAGTTTTAAAATTTAAAAACCATTGAAAACAAAATTTGTATTTATATTTTGAGAACTATTTTTTTATATATTTTTGAGATAGTGTACCAAAACAAAAATATATTCATTTTGGGTTAAGCATTGCAACAAGGCAAGGCAGAGCTGGGGAAACCCTCCCTGTGCCCAGCACCAATGGGGATTCTCCATTCCCTGTCCCACCTCATATGTCAAGCTCTAGGACTCCAGGAGCCAGACAGGGCACATTGCTCAGGAATCATACCCCCCAAGCCCACCCTGCCCCTATGCATGGATCCTAAATGGGGTAGAGATGTAGTGGGGATGGGGCGAGGATGGGGCAAGAATCATAATCTTCGTCCCCAACCCAACTAAACCGTGGGGCAAAATTTGTTGCCTACTCACAACCCCATCAACCAGATTTTGCGGGAAATCCCCACCCCATTAGGGGCAAATTCAAGTGGGGAGGGGGCAGAGCATATTACCAAGCTTATCTTGAACATCAAAACATAATTTACCCAATAAAAAATACCAGGTGAATATACAGACACTACAAAATTTCAAGCATTCTCATAATGATGAAAGAAACAAGTATTTTCATCACACTTACGATGGTATAAGAATTAAACATCCTTGTATCAGCAAAAATCTAAGAAATATCAACTAAATAAGTAGTTCAGCATCAACATGTAATCATTCTTAATCATCACATTAAGATGGTTTTTCTAATAAATACTTCAAGTATTGTTAACTTGTGAATCATACTCTAATAGAAATGAAATTAAAGTGTATATGTCCGTACATTGAGTTTTAGCTAAGTATTTTTTTTGTAATCTCACATTCACATAAATAGGTTCTCCAGCTATGTAGAAAGTAGACACCCCAAATAAGCATATTTTCAAAGCAACCCAAAGAAAAAACACTATAAGAATGAAGCCCAACTGCTATAACAGATAAAAAATTGCAGCAATCATATCGAGAAACATTGCAGCCAGGTCAACTCAACGCTAAATCAAAATTACTCAAAGAATATACCAACAATGACATTCTTCATCAAAGCAAAAAGCAAAATGCAAAATGCAAAATGCAAAAAGCAAAATGCAAAATGCAAAATGCAAAAAAAAATCAATCCAATTCCAACTAGTTTTAAGTAAAAATGTCATCAGCAAAAAAATTATGTTGTGTCGACGGATACTATGCGGTAGCCAGCAAAAAGTGGTGGCTATAGTTGCTGTGGGTCACTATCATGAAACAAATATTTCCTTTTAATAGCAATGTCAAACAGAAAAAAAAAGCTCAATTGATCATATTTATAATGTAAAATAAATCTCATATTTATAGATAAATATTATTTGGCACCAGAGTTCACAGTCATACAAAATACAAATGACATAAATTCAAATAAGGTTCTTAGGTTCCACATGCATCAGGTTGACAGCTAGTCCAAACTAACTGACACAAACAAGATTTCCTGTAAGCCATCGGACCAATTCGGATTGTGATATTTAAGGAGTGTTGGCACAACCCAGCAGATCACATTTTTCAACTCTAATTTTATTTAACAGAAGTATTTGTTAAAACATAACCTTGAAGGCCAACATCTGCTATGTAACAATACAAAACCTCTCCTTAGAAGTGACAAACAGGCAGCCCTGCCCAACACGATCCATGACACTGAAAAAAACCAAGATTGACATGACACAAGCAACCAAAACTATACATCAAGCCAGCATGGGTTGAAATACCCCTAAGACACAGGTCATGTCGGACATGAGGGATCAGCCCACAAGATACTTGAGCAGATGGCACTGCACAACCCAATGCAAAAGCCCCTTAGACCAAATTTTGCTTGGATCCATTGGCAGACAGATTGTGCTTTGGTCATGCTGCAAGACAGCATGAACCCAGCTCCAATGTATGGCACATGAAATTCATGTGCCTTTTTTAGAAATGATAGCATGTATGGTCGGGTTTGGTCATGTCAGATTGGGCTCATCAGATGTGCCATGCCTAGCAGTTAACTCGAGCCTAAGCTAGCCAAACAATAACCCCGTCCTCAGGTCAAGCCAAGTTGATCATTGACCCGACCAAACCCAACATGACTCATGTTAGCTAAGGGGAAATCAGGTTGTGTTGAGTTCACTATATTTCTAATCAAGTGTCAGCCCAGCTTGGGACATAGAAAACATTGTCATACCAGCTTGGCAGGACCATTTACTACATCTACCTCTCTTAGAGTAAATCACATCAATCACTATAAAGCATCTAAGTTTCAAGTTATTTATTCACCTGAGATTACAACTCAGAGTATTCAATTAGTTAAGAGTTCCCAATTTTTCATATCTGATAATAAAAATATGTAAGTGAAAAATGGGACGAGCAAGCCGGGCGGGCTGGGCATAGCATGAGGCATAGACCAACTGAGCAGTGCCTAGCCCAACACGGCACTATGCAGAACCATGCCCGGATCCAAGTCATGCCGGCCTAAGGCATGACCCAAGTGTCTAGCCCATTGGCACGATCCACCGGCAGGGAAACCATGACCCGGGATCTTGAACTGAGAAGCGGGCAAGATCCAATTGCCTCTTGCACGCCCCGCCTATTCAATTTTAAAAAAAAAATTAAAAAAAATATCCTGCCCACCTGATACACGTGGCTGGTTTTTTAAATTAGCTCACAACATGGTTGGCTAAGAGCATCGGCATGGCACGACCTAGGTGCATTTGGACTAGTCACGTTAACAATGTATTCTCATACATCACCACTGACTTAGTTGCTTCTAAGAAAAAATTAAATAAAAAAAATATAATTTTATGAGATCTTTGATCCTCATGATTGGCATGCCATACATAAGTGTAAACAAGCTTTAAAATAATTTCATCCTCACTATAGCATATATAAAATACACTAAAATATATTAAAACACATAATAAACTACAAGAATTTTATATTTTATATAAGTCAGTAGGTCTTAGAATAAAAAATTTCAAGTAAATATCAGACATCATTTAGATTATACAAACTTTATACTAGATTCATATGTTGGCTACCAATATATGATATACGATGTATTGAAAAAGTATAAAGATTACACATAGATGATGACATACATAAATACAATGATATCGATATTATGACCTATGAAAATATAAACAAGAGATGTCGATTAGGCTATGTCGAACCAGCACGGCAATGCCAAAATTTTAGTGACCCAATCAAGCCACCATATCATGTCAAACACTGCATAATTTGGATACCCGAGTTATGCCACATCAACATGACATCATGGGAGATTGGCCTATCACAACACAATGACTAGTCTTCCTCAACCAAGCATGATGGGTCATGATAGGTTAATATGAAAATGGCATGACAGTGCTATTGGCCATAGCAATGACAATGCCAACTAGCCACTGCTCAATGGTAATGGACAAGCCAAATCCAATACCCACTAATAGGTAAGGCAATGAGCACTAGCAATGTGATGTCGATGCCCAAGTCAATTGCCATCGGTACTACAAAATTCAGCTTTCAACTTTAAGTTTATAATATAATTTAAATTTTTAAATTAAAAATATTAAAATTAAATTGTATTATAAATTTGAATGAATAAAATGTAAAACTCAACAAAAAAATATATTTGTTTTGCTTTCACAATATTGGTTTTATGACCATATAACAAATAATATTAAATTACATAATAAATGATAGTCAGCAACAAAATCAACAACATGCACATTAATCCTCTAATATGTTTGTGTCTGCAATATGATTCAAATATTCATGTTCAATTCTAAAGCTAGTGATAGCCTCAATATCTTTGATATCGATTAGAGGTGTCAACCGGATCGGACCGGCCTAGTCCGGCACAAGGCACGACACGATTAGGTCATGCCTGGGCCAGCCCAACACGAGCCCTGGCTCTTGTCGTGCCAGACCACACCACAAATCGTGTCGTACTGTGCCGAGGCCAACCGGGCCTTGGCAATGCCTGGCCCAGCACGGTACCATGGCTTGTTGGCACGATACATCGGCATGAACTGAGAAATTAATTTTTTTTTAAATTAGGGGTTTAGGTAGGACGGCATCACGATGGCATGCGCCGAAACCCTAATTTTTTTTTAAATTAGGAGTTCAGTGCGGAGGTGGGACGGCGTGTGTCGAAACCCTAATTTTTTTTAAATTAGGGGTTCGGCGCGAGACGGCGCGACGGCCCACAGCCGAGCCCCTAATTTTTTTTGAATTAGGGGTTCGGCGCGAGGCGGCGCGAGGCGACGCGACGGCACACAGCCGAACACCTATTTTTTTTATATTAGGGGTTCGGCCCGACCGGACCGAACCCAGCGGATTCGTGCCACAGGTCAGTACCGAGCTGACCTCCACAGAACCGTGTCAGGCCAAGCACGAATGCAAGGTCAAGCCGGCTAAAAATAGGCCGGGCCGACCCGGCACATCCCATTTGACACCTTTAATATCGATGAGTTGACATATACCATTAACTCTTTTATTTTATAATAAATACTCTATTGAATCTTTTCAGTCATGTAAGCATAAAAATATTTTTACAATATGTAATCACAATTTTAATCTCCTATCAAAAATTACCCCCACAGTCACAAAAAAAAATCTTTGATACTATAATAAATATCAGAGTGATCAATATATCATATGTCATCTTAGATAAAATAGGATAAGTGAATTTATATGATTTCTATTAACTTAATAAATCTAAATTTTAATGTTATAATATAAAGATAGAATAATAATCGGTATATAAGTATTAAAATAATTCACTCTTATTCGACAGATCACTTAATCATTTATTTATAACTAACTAAATAGAAAAACTATCATCTATGAATAAAATATCCAAGTTTATACCTAGAGTCTCGTTAAAACTATTATACCTAATATCATAATATATAAACATATTATCTAATTATTTATAAATTTTATCATTTGATTTATTTGTTTTATTCATGCTGATAGATATTTATTATAATATATTTTCTCTTATACTTTACAAATAAGATTCATACAAAAAGCCAAGCAATAAAGAAAGTAAATGAAATATCAATATTTTAAATACCTAATTTCTATCTCAACAGTAATTATACTATAATTAGAATATCATTTATATTTGTTAAACATATTACTACTAATATAATATATACACATAAATATAATGTATATGATCAGAGTGTACACATATTTATCATATCCTAAAAAATCTAAAAAATTTTAAAATTAAAAATTTTATCTCTCAATTTGAATCAATAATAAATTTATCACTTTTACTATTAATATAACTAAATATCACATGTTGATAGCCAACATGATACTCTAACAACAAATAAATATAATTTTAATGATTTCTGATATTTGTTTACATTTTTTAAGCTTGCTAAAAACATAAAATATAAAACTTTTATGGTTTACTAGGTATTTTAAGATATTTTAGTAAATTTCTTATATTTTTTCAAGACAAAAAAAAATATTTTCATTCTCACTTGTACTACTAGTTTAATTACATGACAATTATATCTAACATAAAAAATATCAATTACGGGCTTACATTTAATGATTATGACAAACATGTTAATTATAACATTATTATTTGAAGAATTATTATTTATAATACTAAAAATTTTATTTTGAATATCAAAAATCATCATACAATCATATAAGATAGAACCATTCTGAGATTGGAGAATATCAGAAAATCCTAAAATTTTTTTTATTTATTTTTTATTTAAAATCGATATAAAAGGAGGTGAGACATACAAATAAAATATTTTATTATTATTTTTCTAATTTTTCTAATTAGAAAACATTTTAAATTGACTAATCCATATATTAAATATCATGGAGATCACTCAATTATATTTTCTAAATTCATTAATTACTAATTATTATTTTAAATTAGAAATTGTTATTATCATTCCTACTGGTCAACCTATGAATTCTATAATAATTAAGTTAACAATAGATTTCACAAAATAAACTACTATAATATTCTCCAAAAATCTAATCAAATGATTCATATTAATAATCAATGTTATCGTATCTTCCCTTTCAACATTCTTGTGATAAAAGAAGTGGATCAATAAACTTAAAATTT
This sequence comes from Sapria himalayana, assembly GCA_029783825.1. Taxonomy (NCBI): domain Eukaryota; kingdom Viridiplantae; phylum Streptophyta; class Magnoliopsida; order Malpighiales; family Rafflesiaceae; genus Sapria; species Sapria himalayana. Next base: position 1,773,217 of record JAREIK010003544.1, read on the forward strand.
ATTCAACTACACAAATCATGTCACTAAGATGGATTTGCATGAGATGCAATATAACATATTTTTTTGTTCACTAATGAGCATGTATCTTAAGATAGTCAATGCCACTAATACTTCTACATTTAAATTTATATTTATAATATGTATATTGTACTGAATCTTCTTCGACATTCCTAGTATTTTTATTTTTAATCATGTTAAATAATATTTATATTACTGATATTCGCTTATTTTTGAGATTTTTAGATATGTGAGCAGAGACCAAGAAAGATAAATTATTTTTACTTCAAACCTTTTGATCAGGTTTATTATTATTTTTACTAATATTCCTAGTATTTTATTATTTATGCTTAAATTTAATACCTTTTGATCAGGTTATTAATGTAAAAGATTAGGCAAGCAATAGAGAGTACGATTTTTGGATTTTTTTACTTTTTTTTTAATTTATTTATTAATCTAAAAATTAATAAATAAAATTAGTTAATTTCAATGCAATGTATACCTTAACTTTATGTGTGCAACATATATTTTGAAGGCTTTATTTCATATTCTCATGTCTGAAAATCACAATTTATCACCAAACTAACATTGTCATTCAGCCAAATTATAATTACAAATTCAAATAACAAAATGAGCATTGATCGATAATATTAAAGCCTAAAAAAAAAGAAAAGATGAGATTATAGATTAATTATAAAAACAAAATATATTAATATGCTATTTGTAGACAAAAAATTATTAAAAAAAATTATTTTTTTTATATTTTGAAAGTGAATTTCTGACAGGCAACGGATGTGTCATAGAGTCATTGGAAGCAATGTAATGGCTCAAAAAATTAAAAAAAAAATAATTATGATCGAAAGGACAACAATGATCATTGTCTTGTCACTAATGACAAACAGTCAAGAGGGAGAAAAGCAATCATTTTTTAAATGGCTACTTTTTTTAAATGTCATGCCATTGGTAGAATCAGCATGCCAGGCCCATGAGTCATGTCTAGCATAGCATGAGACCATTGTGGCCCTACCCAAAGCCAGCATGACCATGGTCCAAGCATGATTTTGGAGAATGTATGTTGGACCTAGCACAAATGAATTGGGTTATGCCTTATACCGTGCCCAGGTAATCCAACCAACTTGATATCTCTAATCTGAACTAAACAAAATAACATTGATCTAGCATGTATTTCTTAAAAAATTTTTTGACTTAAGATTTATATTTTCAGAATCAGACATTTGTGTATTTTTTAAAATATTTTTCTTATATTTTATATTAGTCGCATTTATAATGCAGTTTATATTTAAATTTAAAAAAAAATTATTATTTACATATATACATATTATTAACTTATTAAATGTTGGCAGCATGCTCGCTGCCTGCTGAACACATTTATAGTTTGGCTAGCCATGCCTGCCCTGGGCCCTACCTGCTGACTCGTGACTAGTGGTTAGGCCAGGTCTGCAACCTGTGGTGGCTAACCCATGCTAGATTGGATTAGCCGTGAGTAGAGAGAAGCACTAAATCGTGCCTCGCCCAGTTGTGATGGTTTTACCTGGCATTAATCTGACTCAGCACAACTCAACACAGCTAAATACCTCATCAAACAATCAAGCCGTACCAGAACTTTCTCCCTTTGTATGTCAGCATAGCACGGCCCAGATGGAGAAACCATGTAATGTCCAGCACAACATGACGGCCCAATCGGAACTAAAAAATTCAACTCATTTGACACTAATCTTCACAATTAATACTCAATTACAATTAACAATAATATCTTAAAAAAAGAGCTCGATATCCTATTATAATCAAGAAAAAAAAGTGAAATAAGTAAAAAAAAATATATGAGTATTACAATATTTGTGAAATAAAATATTAAGTACACCTTATCTATTTTACCAAAAGAATGATCAAAAGATCAAAATTAGAATAATTGAGCAAATAATTAGCTGGCTTCTTAAGAGACTCTCCTCCACTCTGAACAAGTTGCATATCCTTTTCTATTAGCATAAACTGTATATCTTTGGTGATCAAGTCTTCTTATTTCCTGTTCATCTTAAGCTACAACCAAAATAGATTCAGGAGCTACCATATCATTTAGACTGATTAAATTTCTCATTCTCAAAAAATCTTAGTCAAAAATCAAGAGTTAACATATTCTATGCTTGTTGGTATATATAATAACTTCATAAGAACATCATCATAAAGTAAACTACCAAATTCAAATGTAGTCAAGTAGTAACTCACTTTCCTAACTAATTAAAAATAAAGAGACAAATAAAAATAAATGTGATAAAAACATAAGAAAAAATAATAAATTCATATATATATGTCATATTTAAAATAAGTCATAATAAAATAAATCACAACAATACTTGTATCATTTACAAAAAAAAAATAAATTTTATCTCAAATAAATAACACTTATATATCAAAATAATCACAACACTTCTATCTCAAATGAATAACACTTGTATCATTTACAAAAAAATACAGGAGTCAGGAAAAATATATTTTATCACATTTAGTATCAATTCATCACTTCTCAAGAAAAGAAAAATTAAATAATTTATCTATAAGATATGAGGTATAAAAAAGTAGATGGTTAAAACTTACATAAATGAAATATTTAGTTGATAAGGTTTCAAAACATAATTCTAAAAAAAATCATAACATGTTTACCGAAGCAAGTGTATGAGAAAACTCAATCAAATATTTATTTTCTCTTTCTATAACTTCATTCTGTATATATATGATGACACATAAAATTTAATATATAATCTCATAATTAATATAAAAAATATTAAAGTTATCAAACATATATTATAATGCATTAACACTCACAATAATTTTTATATTTTTATTAAATTAATTCTATCTATTCTTATTAAATAACTAAAAATAGAAAGAATAATAATTTTAAACAAAAACGAACTAATAAAGTAAAATAATTAATCATCAATAAATATAATAAAATATTTAAATTCAACAAATCGCATCTTTATCTAATCTTCATATGTCATAGTGTATCGAATAGGAATCTGCTCAGCCACGTCTAACAGCCATGATAAAATGTTCTAGCATGACATTGCTCACACTCTAGCATATAGACATTTTTAACATTATAGTTCAGCATTCTCAGTCATTCTATATTTCAATAACTATGTAATAATGTCATACAAGTGAAATATTTATAATGAATACATCGACTCGATCATATCTCAAGCATTCTTGTAATTATTGTAAGAATCAAAGATATTAAATATATTCAAGTCAATTGACTATCATAGATGCACTAATATATGGATATCAATCACCAATTACTTTTTTGATTTTGCCTAAGATAGCTCACCTAATAGATATCTCATGTATCTTTGACCCATTAATCAAATTTTCACACTAATTCTAGACATCTTTCACAACAAGGTGCATGCAAAAACACAACAAAAATACCATCCAATCACCACAATGAAACACCACAATAAATCAACACAATTTAACTATCCAAAAATTGCAATAGATTTTGCAAAATTAATTATGAAAAAAGTGTATCATTTTGAAAAAAAAAATGACAGGATGAAGATAACCATTTATTTGTTAACAAAATAATTAGAAATATAGGAAAAAAAGCTTGGTGATGTATGCTATCAATAAAACTATCATAAGGGAAAATTTATACAATGTAGGTATGTAAACAACACAATGATTATGCTGTAAAAAAAACTGACATAACTTCATGAAACCTCAGTGCATTGTTATCAAGCATCTACAATATTATTACCATTGACTTAGACACCAACCATTAGAATTTTGACAATGGTCTAAGAGAGAAAACAAAGAAAAGAAAAGAAAAACAAAAATATATATATTTTTAATTTCATTAACTTCGAAAAACTATATATATATATATATATAATGATTGTGGTAACCTACATGCCAAGTACACTCATACAATATCATCATAATCATTAACTAATTTTCATCTCAATTACTTGAAATCATGTGTATGAATCATATTTTTTCAATTAACTTTGTCAAAAATCATATTCATTCTCAATTCTTTAAATATCAAATTCATATTTATAATTTCAACTCAACTCTTTCTAAGACCATCTCTAGTTTATTTTTTTATTTCACCCAAAAAAAACTCACATTTCCTAATTGAAGCACTATGAGGTCTGCATTCGAAGTGAAGAAATTACCTCAAACGATTTTCTTTTATCTTATTATCTATAAAAAATATTTTAAATTTTATTTCTAATAACTTGATTTTTAATATTTTTATTTATAGTCTTAGTACATATTCATCTTAGTATCCTCATCTTTGTGAGTCTTATCATTTGAATATGTTTCATTTTTATTGCCCAAAAATCATATGCATACATTATTGCTGATCTTATAGGTATTATATAAATTTCTCTTTAATTTAATACTCATCTATCACAAAAAATATTTAATATACCTATCTAATTAGTCTATTTAATTTTAATACTATGAGATACAACTTCATTAATATCCCCAAATTTATTTAATATAGAATCTAAATACTTGAAATAATTATGATTTGATACTTCTTATCTTTCCATGTTGATTATCATTTCATTATCACCTTAAAATAATTAAACTACTATTTTAAGTACTCAATTTTACTAATAACTAATCCAAAATCTCTTAAATCAACCACATCCCTCTAAATATTTAATTTTCAACATAAATTTTTTTCAAAGATAACAACCAATAATATATGCCAAATAATATCTTCTAAAAGATTTTGTGTTAATTCATACATAATTGTTCTCATACAATGTAGACTAATACAATATTCTTATTTATTATTTTTTATTATTTATATTTTTAATAAGAGCGCCCCAACATATGTGTGAAATTATCAATAAGAACATCACTCTTTGGAAGAACCTAATAAACTACAAAAAAGATGAAATACTTATGAAAGCTTAATATAAAGCTTTGATACTTTTTCCCAAAACAAAAATACAATGGGTGTATTTATAGGTTAAAAGACTCAATCCTAACCATATTATAAAATATTCATAAATTTAATTAAACCATTAAAAATAAATATCTACTTAATGTTCACCTAACTTTGACCAAACTTCCATCTATCTTCCACTAATACAAATTAATCTACAACTTATGAATAAATAAATGATCCACATAACTGTAGTGATGTAAACAATGACATAATATAAATTGGGTTTGGGCTGATTTGCATTGAACTTGTATGGATTGGACTTTAACATTTGAGGATGAGTTTATACCACATATTCAATTCTACTAACAATCCCTCTCAAATTGATGTTGAGCAATCAAGAAGCATCAATTTGTCAACTAGGATCTGATAGCGAAGATAAGAGAGAGCCTTGGTGAAAATATCAACATTTTAATGATCAGTAGAAATGTGTGGAAGAGTGATCTTAAAGGTGTCAAACATATCGGGCAACCCAGGCCCGGCCCGAGGCACGGCTCGACTCATTCGTGCCTGGCCCATCACGGGAATGACCCATGCCCGTGTCTTGCCTAGGCCAACTGGGCCACATGTCTGGCCTAGCATGGCAGGGGAATGACCCATGGCCGTGTCATGGCTAGGCCAACCGGGCCACATGCCTAGCCCGACACGGCACGGGAATGACTTGTACCCACACCGTGCCTAGGCCAACCAGGCCACATGCCACGCCAAGCACAGCCCAATAGAATGGCCCATGGGCACGATATCTTGGCATGAGCCGAGCAGTACCCCGACCCAGCCCCACGCCCCCGACCCTAAGCCAACGCCTAATGAATCTAATATTTCCATCAGGCCCGTAACCCGAGCCATAGCCTTTTTTTGCAACCCCCAAAACCAAGTCCATTAGTTCCAGAAGCCAAAACTTCTGAAAATTTAGAAAATTCGGGTCAGTTCGACAGTCTAATAAAAAAAATATTAAAATTCAAAGATAAGTTATTGAATTTTGGCTCCAACGACTATGAGATAGAATCAGACGGCCCTAAGGATTCTGCCAATTTTTAAAAAATAAAAGATTAAAAAAATCAAAAAAAATAATTTTTTTGAATTATATTTTCTGTATCTAAAAAATCTCTTCCCATCATTCTAAAATTTATGTTTTCAAAACATAAATCAAATCTCTCTCTAATTTTCTCTCTCTCGAGTTCTTGATTTCGGTTTCGTGCTTTCCTCTTTCGACATTTTACTTTTCGAGACTCGGGTATACTATGATGTATATTGTGGTACGCGTGTGGTGCAGACATAAAAAAACTAAAGTTTACGCATTATAATTTACGAGTATTTTTTTTATTAATTAGTTTTTAAGTTTGAGTTTTAAATTTAAAATCTTCTTCTCTCTAGTCTAGTCTCTCTCTCTCTCTCTCTCTCTCTCTCTCTCTCCCTCTCTCTTAATTCTAACTCTTAAGTCGAATCTAAAAAATAAAAAAAATAATAAATAATAATTTTAATAATAAATATAAAATGAATTATAATTTAGATAACGAAAATCTTACGAAAAGATCCAAGGCTGCTGAAATTTTAGTTTCTCCGGTCATCTCGACCCAAACATCTAAAAAACTAAAAATTAAAAGAACTTCACTAGTTTGGACTCACTTTAAAATTATAAGATAAAAAAATATTAGGAATATCAAAGAAAAATCGGTACAATGCAAATATTGTACAAAAATATTAACATGTAAGAACTTGTGTAGAACTTGACACCTTAAGAGACATGTCAAACTATGCAACAAAAAACATGGTGCATTAGATCCTAGGTAAACTCAACTCTACGGTGAATTTTTTGAGGCTGAATCTAGTTTAATCTTGAAATTTACCTCATTCATATACCATAACGAGTTAGAAATGGAAGACATGATCAAATTGATTACCACAATGAGTCTTCCAGTTAGATTTTCAGAGAATTTAAGGATCGTCGGTATCATGCAAACATATTTTCATCATGCATATCATAGGATTCCTAGAACCACATCTAGAAATGACATACTAAAATATTATAAGTTAAAAAAATAAATAATATTTAATAAATTTAAGAAATATAGTAAAGTAGTATCCGTGACGTTCAAATCTAGACTGGTCACAACGATGCATCTTATGCATACCTCACCGTTCACTCTGTAGATTCTAAATAGACAAAATAAAAAAATATTATGATTCTTTGATATTCTTCATCCTCATGATGACCCAGTCATTTTTTAGTGTGATTAAAATATTTAGAGAATAAAAAATTCAAAATAAAATATTTAGTATCACATTCGATAATGTATTTAATAATAGAATAGAGATTAACATATTTGTTAGGAGTATTAGAGATAGACCATTAGATAAGATTATTTTATATTAGATGCATGTGTCACGGCATTAACTTGATAATACAAGTGGGATTGAAGATGTGTACCCCTACTTTAGAAAATATATGTAACTCACCAAAATATATTTGTACGACTCATAGACAATAGGAGTTCGATAATCTCTGTTTGTCTATGGATCTTAAGAAAAAAAAATTTCAATCGAATGTGAGCCAATATTGATATTATACATACATAATATTGGAATCATATGTTAGATATGAATACGTGATATCCAACGATGTCAATAATAATAGTGATGAACTTATTATTGATGACATTGACTATGCTACAAAATTTTTATTTAAGAAATTCCAAAAGATTTTTTATAATACGAAGAATACATGTTCATTAGTTTATACTCCCATGACTTGCATTGCACTCTGATACATATGCAACATTAGTAGTATGTTTAGAAATTATCGAACTGACTCGACTCTTAGCATATGATTCTAGGAGTGAAAACCAAGTGCTTAAAGTACTAATATGACATCTCTTTATTATCTACCTATCTGGTTATCCTTATGCATTAACCAGGAAGACCCACCTAAAAAGTTAATTAATTAGATGTTGAATAGCTCTTTACATACTACAAAACTAGATATTTTGGTAGTAGTAGTGAGGCTCCAAGCATAGATATATATACCATATTCAGAGACGATAACTTTTCATTTAGGTAGCAAGAAGAAAATGACGGAGTGGACTGTCAAATATGAACTAGCTATCTCGATACTTAGAAACTGATTATTACCCAATCCTATCATATTCAGATACTAAAAAACTTAATATATTATAGTAATGAAAATCATACGAGTCTACCTTTCCCGTAGCATTAGAGTCTTTTTTTTTGTGGTGAATATTATTTCAGATAAAATATCGAGATTACGATCATATATTATTGAGAATTTAACATGCATTAAGAATTGAGAAGATTCTAGCTTGGGCATCTAGGATAATGTTGAGATTACAACAAAAGTGGAGAAATTAATTACTGATAATGATCTGTTTGATATTGATATTGAGGATAATTTGACGATTGATGGATTGAGACAATAATATCTAATATTAGATTTTGATTTACTCATTTACATTGTATTGTATTTGTGTGTTTATTTTTTGTTTGAAATATTACTTTGAGTTTGTGAATTAATACTTAATATTAAGTATATTACTAAAGAGTGATTATTGATAATTTTATTTGTTTATTATAATAAATAAACTTAATATTTTATTAAATTTTATAAAATAAAAGTTGAAAAATTATTTATTTATTTAAAGTTAACAATTAACTATTAGCATTAACTAAAAACAAAAACTTTTAGAATATATAATTAAATAATTATAAATTAATTTTAAATTTTATAACTTTTTAAATTATGTAAATTAAAAATTAAAAATATTTTAAAAATTAAAATCCATCCAGACGGGCCAGAACTGGCCCGTCCCAACATGGTTTTATCACTGCCATACCATGGGCCGTGCAGGGCTAGCCAGGCCATTTTGACACCTCTAAGTGATCTCCTAGCGAATAAAGAATTCACGAATAAAATGATAATTCACTTCAATATGTTTAGTCCGCTCATGAAAAACAAGATTGACAGTAATTTGAATAGCACTAATATTATCAGCATGTAGAGGAGTAGGAGTAAGTTATGGAATATTAAGTCAACTAACAACCCTCAAAACCACATAATTTTAGAACAGGCAAACGACATAGCCTGATGTTTAGACTCAGTGGATGACTTTGAGACACGAGCTTGCTTCTTACTCTTCCAAGAAATGAGGGCATCACTAAGAAACATACACTAGCCCATAAAAGAATGATGAGTATCCGCACAACCAGCTCAATCGGCATCACTAAAACCCTCCAACTATAAAAAATTCTCTTGGAGGAAAAAAACAATTCGCGACCAGAAGTCCCTTTGAAATAATGAAGAAGACAACAAACTGTGGCTAAATATGTTTGACACGAAGCCTTCATAAACTGACTGACCTGTTAAACAATAAATGAGATATCTGGACGAGTAATGGTCAAATAATTCAAATTGCCACTAGCTACCGATACATGATAGGATCGAATAAGAGATCATCATCCTCCTGATATAACTTCAAATTGACCTTCATAGGTGTAAGAACCAAATTAATGTCTTTAAGTCCTGCTAAAGAATGAAATTTTTGGGTATACTTATGCTGATATAAGAGCATGTCATTCGAACAATGGTGAACCTCAGTCCAAGAAAATACTATAGTGGACCAAGATCTTTCATATGAAATGAAAATTTGAGCTGTTGTTGGAGCTGCTCAGTTAATTGGAGATCAGATCCAATAATCACAATATCTTCAACATATACAGGAAGTCCAACCCCAATAGCAATCTAGAAAAAGAAAAGAGAAAAATCATATTGATTATGAGTAAAAGTAAAATGCAGTAGTGCAGTACAAAACTTCTCAAACCAAACTAACGGTGCTTGCTTCAAACTATACAAAGATCGCTTTGAGCGATAAACCTCAATGGAGGATGAAGGAAACAAACCATGAAGATGAGACATAAATATTTATTCATTTAGATCACCATGTAAAAACCTATTCTTCACATCCATCTAGCAAAACAGCCATCCTTTTTAAATAGCAATGGCCATAATAATGCATACAGTAGTTATTTTAGCCACGGAAGCAAATGTTTCCTCATAATCAAGCTCACACATTTGTCGATTCCCAAATACAACCAAATGAGCTTTATATTTGTCAATAAAGCCATCATCACGTAGCTTGATGATATAGACCCATTTGCATCCAATAGGCTTAACTCCAGCAGAACAAGAAATGATATCCCAAGTGTGATTATCCTAAGAGAGCCTGAAGTTAATCATGCATGGCTTGGCACCAACATTTTTGAGTAGAAGCCTGAGAATAAGACTTGGGAATAAAAGTAGTATCCAGAGTAACTTGAAGAGCGAAAGAATAAAAACCATACCAATTGGGGGGCCGGGAAACCCAAGTAGACAAACATGGCTCGTGCATGACAAAATCAATTAACAGTTCAGATGAAGAAAAAGGTAGTAGGCAACATTGGTGATACACAATATTTGGCTTGAAATGAGGAGTACCAGGTACATCAAAAACAAGGAGGAAAACAAAGGAAGAAACAATATTAGGACTAGATTAAAAGAAATATTGCCTTTCAAAAAAAATCACATTGCGAGAAATATGAATCTTGTTAACATCTGCATCATACACACAAATCCTTTATGAGAGTTACTATAGCCAAGAAAAGCACAATGAACAAATTGGGAAACAAGTTTGTGACGCTCAATAGGAGGTAAGTGAACAAAACAAACACAACCAAAAATATACAAAGAATTATAATCAAGAGAAACACCGAACAAACAAGAATATGAAAAATCAAGATGCAATGTAGTAGAAAGGAAACGATTAATCAAATATACAGCCATAAATAATGCTTCTACCCAAATTTTTGGAGGAACAAAAGATTCAAGCATTAATGTACAAATAATATTTAAAAGATGTCTATTCTTACACTCGACAACGCCATTCTATTGAGGAGTGTACGAACATGAACGTTGAGAGAGAATATCCTTCTATTGTAGAAAAGATTGAAAAGCATGGGACATGTAATCTCCCCCACAATCTGATTGTAAGGTCTTAATACATGTATAAAATTGGATTTCTACATGGGCAACAAAATTTTTGAAGATTGAAAACACATCAGCTTTAAAAAGAAAAATATAGACTCGCGTTAAATGAATGTAGTCATCAATAAATGTTACGAAATAGTGATTTTGAGCATGTGAGAGAACAAGACTCATACCCCAAATATCAGAATGAATAATTTCAAAACATGTAGAAGCACAACTATCTTACAAAGAAAAGATACAATTTTACTTTTTTTGAGTTTACAAGTAACACAATCATAAGAAAGGAAGAAGACTAAATTGTTTTACTCAAATAACTATGTTTCATAAGATGTGTCAAAATTACAGAGTTTGGATGACTCAATTTCTTATGCCAAAAATGTTTATTATTAGCAATAACAGAATAACCAACAGAAATTAAACGAGGAATAGAAAACAACGGAAGAGGAAAAAGATATCCCACTTTATGCCCCTTCGCTATCACTTGTCCCGATGCTTGATCTTGCACACAACAACCAGAATGATCAAAATGAAAAAAACAATTTTATTTTACTAATCATCCAACAGAAATGAGATTGGCAGATAAGTTAGGAGACACAAAAATATTAGTAAAGTAAGACCCCAGATTTCCAACCACGATGATAAGAAGAGTATTGTCATCTGCAATATGGATATGTTATCCACCATCATACTTATAAATATCTTGTAAAGCTGCGGAATTACAAGACACTCCTTAATGATATGTTCTTCCTTCTTGCAATAATTATAAAATTTCTTATTGCAATATTTTGCAATGTGCGCAATTTCCTTACAATTATAACATTGTGGTAAAAGCCTAAATTGTCTTCTACTTTGAGCAACGTAGGTCATATTAACCATTTCAAAACCAACAAAGTCTTGAGCAAAACCAAGCTATGAGGCGAGACGTTCTTCTCCATGCAAAAGTTCACCCAAGAAAACCTCCAAAGATGGGAGGGATAGGTGTGCGATTGATCAACCCAACTCTTGCACTTTCAAACTCAAGTCGGAGCTTCATCAAGAATTGATCCCGCTAACTCTCAAAGTAGACTTTTTGTAATGCTGCCAAAGCTTCTTTAGGAACCTGAGAATGCACTAGCCCAGAATAATCACTCCATAAATTACTAAAATCAGAATAAAATTACTCAATAGAGAAGTTCCCCTGACGATAGTTTTCAATATCTAGCTCCAATTGAAATTTTCGAGCAGAATTATTTTAATAATAAATTCCCCGATGATAATCCCACATTTCATTAGCAATAATGAACCCACAAAAATTGTTGACCATATGTGGCTCAACAGAGCTAAGTAGTCAAGAAGCAATTTTAGCATCCTCACCTTCCCATGAACTAAGTTCTTTAGGATTAGTTGGAACCATAAAAGACTCATCCAAAAGATCTCATAACTCTTTCCTTTTCACAAACATCCTAAATTAGAATACCCAATTGGCATAATTTTTACCATTCAAACGAACAATCAAATTTTCTCAAGACATTAAGCCAAAAAAAATTGACAAAGTAGAAAAATCACAAGAAATACAACCATCCTATCAACACCAAACCAGAATTGCGACAAAATTACAATTAAAAAGTATAAACTTGATTCAATAAAAATACCCCTCCAAAAATTTTCCAATAGCTACCAAGAAAAAAAAAAGAGAATTTAATCAAATCGAGAGATCATAAAAATAATTTGTCTCTAATATCATGTAACGTTATCATTAAGAACACCACTCTTAAGAATAATCTCACAAACTACAGAGAAGATAAACACTTAAGAAAGCTTAATATTAAGTATTGATTTTTTTTTTCAAAACACAAATACAAGAGAGGTATTTATAGGTTACATAACTCAATCCTAATCACATAATATAATATTCACAAATTAATCTAAACCATTGAAAATAAACATCTACGTAATGCTCACCTTACTTTGACCAAACTTGCACATATCTTTCAATAATTCTCAGTAATCTACAACTTATGAATAAACAAATAGCCTACCTAAGTTGAATTAAAGGTTGAGCTTATTTGGATTGGGCTTGAGCTAATTTAGATTGGGCTTGTATGGATTGGACTTTAACATTTGAGGATGAGTTAATATCACATATTCAATTCTACTAACAATGTGAACTGTCTTAATCACTTTTATCCATTATATAAAGGCTTTTGATATGTGAATTTCTTATAATATTATTACATTTATATTTTTAGTATTATATTATTCGTACAGAGTCACGCCTATGTTAGAATAAAAAAAATAAATTATTTTTTTGTTCCAGAAGCAAGGATGCACATGATAGAATTGAGGCAGTCATGTGTGTTGGTGTAGTCTATATGCATGATGATGTTAACAGTCATGTGTGTTGATGATAGCAAAGACTCACATGATAGGATTCAGGAGAGATACACAACAATAGGTGCGTGATGGTGACATGTAGAGGCATTTTTGAATAGAAACAATAATTGACACACACAGTTGTGCAAAGTAACATTTTTGGACAAACCCCCTAACTAGGATTTCAATAAATTTATAAAAAAGATTAAAATTAAAGTTGACAAGAAAAATCTAATTAGTTACAATTTTTTTATGAAGAGAGATTATCACAGTAATGTTAGATGAAAAGAAAACAAAATTTAGTGTATTAATTGTATAAGGATGGCCAACACCAGAGACAATTATTAAATATTATATCAAGAATGCCGAAAATTTTACATAATATAGAGAAAGATAATTGACTAACAAAATTATTTAAAGGTTCTCATGAAATTTATCTACTATGATACTTACACTTAATAAAGAAAAGTATAAATAATTGAGTTCTAAGACAACAATAATTTTTTTCCTTCTTTCAAATATAACTAGTTGTTTCACACATACATTCACAATAGTCTCCTAAATTATTGACAAATAAGCTAACATTCAGTGAAAGAAATGATAATGGTAGCAGTCATGTGTGTTGTTGATAGCAAAGACTCACATGATATGATTCAGCAAAGATACACAACAATAGGTGCATGGTGGTGGCATGTAGAGGTGTTTTTGAATAGCATCAATAAGTGACACACAATTTGCAAAGTAACATTTTTGGACAAAAACTCTAACTAGGATTTCAATAGATTTATAAAAAAGATTAAAATTAAAGTTGACAATAAAAAAGCTAATTAGATACAATTTTTTTATGAAGAGAGATTATCACAATAGTGTTAGATGAAAAGAAAACATAATTTAGTATATTAATTGTATAAGGATGGCCAACACCAGAGACAGTTATTAAATATCATATTAAAAAAGAATGTCAAAAATTTTACACAGTATAAAGAGAGATAATTGACTAATAAAATTATTTAAAGGGTCTTATAGAATTTATCTACTATGATACTTACACTTAATAGAGAAAAGTATAAACAATTTAGCTCTAAGATAACAATAATTTTTTTCCTTCTCTCAAATATAACTAGTTGTTTCACAACATACACTACGAACTCCTAGATTATAGACATATGAGCTAACACTCATTATATCAATAATTATATCTTATTTACTATTTTTTTATATTTAAAAAAAATATTATAGTCAATAACAAATATTCAAAAGATAATAAATATAATAATAACCAACTTGTATATTTGTTACTTAACGTATCTTGCTTGTTCCCAATTATTCAATTTATTTAATTTCTATGAGTTGTCTTGCTTCTAAAATTTATTTCAAAGATTAGCTGACTTGAAAAAAGACTCTATTTAAGATTAATCATGATTAGTTATATGTTCTCTCAATCTTAGTAAAATCTTCATCTAGATGCTTGAGTGTGTAGTACTCATTACTTGTATATTTTTAGCTCAGTCATTTATTACTAGTCAAATAGAAAATAATTTATCCTAGTCTTTAAATATTTTCATCGTACATGCCAGTTTGATAAGAGTATGAACTCAATCAATCTTATATACTTATGGAGATCTAATAAAAATGCGACCAAAAATATATAAATATATGACCACCTATGTTGTCATTCCTTGATATACATATAGATATATCGCATTTGAATTATATATAACAATTTTTTTCTTTTTCTTTTTTTTGAAATTTACATAAAATAATAAAAAAAATTTCATAAAAATAAAAAATAATCATATATTAAAATATATATCATATTAATTTTATTTTTACAATACAAATCATGTAATTATGCACTAGACTTTTTATGTCAACACACCATAATATAATAAAATTGCTGAAAGAAAAAATAAACATCTAGTAGAGATAACTCAGACACTTATACTTAGGACGAGTATTCTAAAATATTTTAAAGAGATAGAATTTTAATCATAATTTATCTCATCAATCGAACATCTTCTCCTATCATTTCTCAACATATATCTTCTTAGATCCTACTTCTAAGAAAAAGAGGCAATTTAGTTTACTTTCCTAAAATTTTTGAATGGACATAGTTTATCCTCGATCGATCTCCAAGATAGGACAAGTTAATATATAAAATCTTTAGAATATATTTTTCTTGAATACTCAAATACCCAACTAAGATATAAGTATTTTTTTATCAAATACAATTAGAATTCTAGCGAGTGTGAATAATACCTTTTTTAACTAGCACTCATTTTTTAATGAGCCTAAGAAGAGTATAAATCCAAATATTGCACTTAAATCATCCACTCTTTATCCTTTATTATTGCTCTACCTAGACCATCAAATTGTAGAAAGAAATACTTGCTGGCTACATCTAAGAATGCTAGTACTAGGAGTGTCAACTAGGCCAATCATCCTGAGCCCAACCCAAGGCACAACACAAAAATATCATATCAAACCCAGCATGATATTGTCAAGAGTCATGTAGGGACCTACCTCATAATGGCCCACATCATGGCTCTTGACATGTCATGTCAAGGCAGTATGGATCTCATGTCGAGGCAAGACCCCATTTCAGGAACTGCCCGAGTGCCTAGCACATTCCAAGTCTCTGGCACAACCTTATTACTAGGCACGACAAGCACAAATTGTTGCAAGGGCACATAACTCATGCCTCATTTTAAAAAATGTAGCCATTGTTAAATGGCTGTTAGCTGCAATTCCATGATTTCCGATAAGACATTCATAACTCGTTGTCCAACAAACAATATTTAATATAAAAAAATTAATAATTATTTGTAAATCTAAGTAATTAAATTTCTTCAAAAATCTAAGGGACAAAAATCTAATAACTATTGAATTTTTACCTTTAAATTAATTAAAAAATTAAAAAATACAAATTGTTTGATTGTTAAAAAATTTTATAATTATTCTATTAACATTTTTATATCTTCATAAAATAATCATATTGTTTTTTTTTATTTTTCTAAACTCTCAAATTTTCAAAAGTCAACCATATTTTTTAATTAAATTATTTTTATTTTGTTTTTTTTATTTAAGATTTATAAATTAGAAGTTGTTATATTGATGAGTGAGCATTTTTCTAATTGGCAAGAGGCCATTACATATTAGTATTGTGGTTTGCAAAGTTGCTGCCTATTCACCACATCTGTTCGAGGAACACATTATGTGATTTAATTTTTATTTTTTTTAGTTGTTTTTTCAAGGTATTAAAATTTTAATCAAATTAAATAAAAAAAAATATCTCATGTTAAAAGGTCCAATCTAGACGTAGATAAATTAAAAAATAAATATAAAAAATTAAGAATATTTTTAAAAAAATAAACTTAAATATAGATACTAATACAACTCAATTATAGATCAGTCTTGGCTTTTACATTAAAAACCTAAAAATAGACAAGAATCAATATTATGTAAAAATTCTAATGATATGAAAAAAAATTCGGTCCAATATATGTATTATGAAAAATTATATACATGCAATAATACTAATTATACTAAACACACTTAGGTTTACATCGAACAATACACAAAAAATATGATACAATGTATCTCAGTCAAACTCAACTTAGAGGTAGTATTTTTGAAGTTTGATTAACATCTACTTCAATGATACCCTTTATTTATCACCTTGAATATACAAAAAAAAAAAATGTATGATAAAATATATGACTAGCTTGAGTCTTCCGATTGAATTTTCAAAAAATCTTAGATTAATATATTTTATGGAAAAATACATTCAATCCATTTATCATAAGGTCATTATGTCAACTAGTAAGAATAACATAATAAAAAATTATAAAATAAAAAAATAAGTAATAATTAATTAACTTATTATGAAACAAAATAAACTAGTAGTTGTGATGTCCTTATGTCAATAAATCATGATACCAATACATTCGCATGAATCACTAGCTAATTTATTGGTTCTAAGTAAAAACTAAATAAAAAATTATTAGCATTTTATTAGATACTTAATCCTCATTTTGACCCTACTATTTTTGAATATCTGTCAAAAATTTTTATAAAATATGACATACATTATAAAATTTTTAACATAACACTTGATAAAACTTCAAATAATAGTATGACAAATATATATTTGTAAAAAGCATTAGCAATAAAATCATATGTGAATTTTTTAAATTTTAATATATGTATCATATTATTAACATAATAGTACAAATAAAAATAAAAATATATTCCCACATATTAGAACATATACAAAATTTACTAAAATATATAGACACATTACCAACTACAAAAATGTCATACTTTAAGTTAACAAACCTAAAGAATAAAAAATTCTAACAAAATATCAAATATCATTAAAATTATATATATATCAGATATTGGATTCATGTATTGTCTATCAACACATTATATCTGATTATGTTAATGATAAAAATAAAAAAAAATAATGATTAAATAATCATACTGTAAGATAATAACTTCATTTAAAAATTCTTTAAGATTTTTTATGATATTATAAATATTTATTCGTCTATATATACTCACATAATATGCATTGTACTTCTGTACATATACACCATTAATAATCTATTTAACAAATATAAAAAATACTTAAATTTTAGTATCATAACTATGAAGATGAAAATAATATATTTAAAATATTAATCTTTTATTTAATCTCTTTATTATTTGATTGTCTGCATAAATCCTCAGATAAAGATGAAAAAATAACAAAATATACAAAATATATATTAACATGTATAAACCAACCACAAGAACTAAATGATAAAATTTACGAATAATTAAATAATTTAATATATATTATAATTATAAATATGATAATTTTAAAAAGCCTCCAAGTATGAACATCAATATCATATTCAGAAATGATAATTTTTCAATTTATTTAGTTAAGGACTTAGATGTCAATTATTATTATAT
Organism: Sapria himalayana; assembly: GCA_029783825.1. Lineage (NCBI taxonomy): Eukaryota > Viridiplantae > Streptophyta > Magnoliopsida > Malpighiales > Rafflesiaceae > Sapria > Sapria himalayana. Next base: position 1,791,549 of record JAREIK010003544.1, read on the forward strand.
TTTGTCATATAATGAGACTAAAAATATAGGAATATTAAATCAGAAATAATACAAATTGATATTTATCATATTATCTAAAATAATATACGATTTATTGAGCCCTCTAGTACCTAATGTAGTATTGGAGTTTACTTTTTTATGACTAAAAATAATTTAAAAAAAAATACTTTAGAATTAGAGATGTCAAACCAACCAGGCAGCCCGGGCATGGTACATGATCTGCCCTAGTTTAGCAGTGCACAATTTGGCCCTAAGCACGGTCCAGAACCATGCCTAAGGCCTAATCAGGCCACCCATGGCACATGTCATGTAATGCTTGGCTAGCATGAGTCGTGCCTTGTGTCGGGCTATGCATGACCCGTGTGCAAGGCTCAGCGGCATGGTAAACTAGCCAGAGTGACCACCTAATAGGGTCACTATCGGGCAGTCACCTAAGCATAAGTGTCAAAGGAGCCAGAAAGCTCGAGCCAAGCCTGGATCAACCATGCTTGGTCCCATGCCGAAGTGGCTTAAGGCACGGCTCATGCCATGCCATTCCGAGTTAACTCAGGCCTCATGTCGGGCTAGGCATAGCCCAGTACCCTAGTCCAAAGGCATGGTCTTTCAGCACGACCCAAGCCATGACCCGCCCCCCGAGCCCCAAATCTCGGGCCGATGTTCAGAATATTCAATGTTCGAAGTCAGACCGACCAAAGCCCGATGACCCGACGATGACCCGATGACCCGACGATTCCAAAACTGGACTCGACGATTCCAAAATCAGACACGACATACATTCTATAAGTTTCAGAAACCATAAGCTTCTAGAATCTATGATCATTGGGTCAGTCGACAGTCAAACCAACCCAATGATCCAAAAAATATATATATATTTTTTATTTTAAGCCGTTGGATTTGACCCCAATGCCTATGAGAAGGGATCTAACGACTGTAGTGTTTCTATCCCTAAAATATCTAAAAATTTTCAAAAAATTGATTTTTTTAAATAACTTATTCAAAAGCTATATATTACCCTCCCCCCCCCCCCATTCAAAATTTATATCTTATCTATCTCTCTCGTATTATATCTCTATCTCCTTTAGACTCTCGTCATTCAAAATTTATAACTTTTTTAAATAACTTTAAACCGTAGGATGCAGAGTATAGACTGTCAACTAAGGTGTAGATATCATAAAATAAATAAAATTTTATGCATTATGAATATTTTTAAATTTTGTTCAGTTAAGTTTTTTAAATTTTAATTTTAGTTAAAACTTTTAGTTTAATTAATATTATTTAATATATAATTTTAAAAACATAAATTACAATATAATTAATAAACTAATAAAAAATTAAAATGACAAATAATAATTTTAATGATGATAACACATTTAATTTAAATAAATATTAAAAATTTTAATATGAATAACGATAACCTTACAGAAATGTCCGAAGCCAGCAAAAATTTATTTTCTCTGGTCACTTTGACTCAAACCCAAACATTTAAAAAATAAAAAATTAAAAGAAAATCAATAGTTTAGACTTACTTTAATATAAAACAACATAAAAATTTTAAGGGTACCGATTAAAAATCAACACAAGGCAAATATTATAAAAAAATATTAATCTGTAAGAGTTCATGAGATTAGACACCTTGAGAGACATTTCAAATAATGCACCAACTCTGAATTATATGACTATATATATAGATCATAATGATTAAGATAGAAAAAATAAAAAATATATTAATATATATATATTCACTTACATGAACCAAGCAAAGGAACCAAAATATTTTATATACAAAAAATAAAATATAATATTTACATATTATAATACTAATTAAGATAATTATAGCGAGACTCAAAGTACAGATATAAACACATTGTTGAAAGATTATAACTTCTCCATTTAATTAACAGTGTACAAATAATAAGGTAATCTATTAAATAAGAATGGGTTATATCAGTACTTAGATATTAATTATTGCTCAATCCTTTTATATAATAATAATATTAATTTGAATATTTTAAATTAATAAAATCATATGAATTCAACAATCTATTGCTATCTAAGATGACATGTAAAATACTTAGGAAAAAAAATATTTTAAATTACTAACCTCTCTGAAGATCACTTGCATGCATGAATGATAGAAAAGATAATGTTAAATACTTAGGATAAAGCAAAAGAATTAATAATTAATAATAACTCATGAAACATCGAGACTAAGAATATTAATATCACCACAAGCGATACATTCGGACGTATACATAATGATGATCTACATCTACATCCACATAACCATTTTACAAACACTAATTGATGATGATGACTAAGTTATTTTAGATTATTTTTTTTATATGATGCAATATTATTTTATTTTTTTATTTTTTGATTTTTGCCGATTATACTTCATATTATGTTATTTATCATATTGATATTATATTAATAAATTATTTTTTTTATTTGGATAATTTTTATTTTTATTTTTCATAAATATAAAATTTAAATTTTATAATATTTTAACTATGCACATAAATATAAAATTAATATTTCAAGATATTTTCATTGGGTACAACCCAATAAGACGTGACATGACTCGGCACAAATATACCTGGCTGCAGATCAAATAGGTCATCCCAAACCTTTTTAATTATATGTCATGTCATGCTAGCATGACAAGGTAGCAAGACAAGGACACATAAAAATGAAGCGTGCTAGCACAGCACGACCTATCTGTTTGACACCTTTAGTTTTTCAATATCTTTAAACTCATTTACAAATGTGACGATGCTAGAAAATTATAATTTTCGAAGCAATTTGATAGTGCAATATTCATTTCACGTTTTTTGAAAATATTGGAGCAATAGCATTTAGAGATTGGCCAGTTTTGAATTCTCAATAGATTTAACAGTTTTTGGGATCACCCACCTTAAGCTAAACTAATTTCCTAACTAGACATTAATTTACAAAAATAAATAAGATGTCCCCTACAAAAACTATATGAATCAGCAGAGAAAAATGATACAAATAAGGTGACATATTTAAAAGCTCACCGTGTTGTTTCCCCGAGGACAAGGCTGTTCTAGTTGTTGAGGTAAAGGGAGGACCAGGGGTGGTGGAGGAACACAAACATCTTCCTATGCAGTACAATTTAGCAATAATTCAGAATTAATTGATGAGTCAAAAAAACAAAAAAAAACTCATTTATCCATAAAAGAATATAAAATGATTAATTAAGAAACTCATGCTCAAAAATATTTCAATTACATTAGCTTACATAATACCTCAGATGAATCTGAATTCTTGTTAGTGGTCATTGTTTTCTAAGCACCACACAGCTATAACTGAGGTTTTCATCTCCATCCACAATGGGAGTTGTGTCCGCGTTTGGGATGGCTGTCCCAATGACAATAGCTCCTTTGATTTTTTAATACCCTAGAAAAATAAGGACCTTAAACAAATTCCCAAGTGTTACCAATGAGTAGTGAATTTGAAAAGGGGGAAATGTTGTTCCACATTACGAATAGCCCCAATCATTGTAAATATTGATAACACTTGGTAAGATATGGAAGATGAACTAATACAATCAATCACAATTTGCATTAAAATAATGTAACACCTCTATTACATAAATATCCCATAAAATATATGCAACAAATCAATGACTAACCTCTTAAAACCTACAATGAGACACGTTAAATGACGAAAATTCTTCCCATTGTTGACATGCACAAAGTAAGTAGCAAAGAGTGTGAGGTGATGAGGCAAAGAAAAGACGGGGCTACACGAGAAGGCAGTCACCATAAAAACTTACGAGCAAGAATCAATTGCAAGTTTAAATAGACAGGCACCATAAAAAATGTGTAATTTTATAATAATGAACCAATCGAAAGTTTAAATAGATAGGCACCATAAAAAATTTGTAATTTTATAATAACGAACTAATCACATGTTTAAAAGTCAGGCACAATAAAAAATGTATAATTTTATAATAATGAACCGATCACAAGTTTATTAAATGTGTAATTTTATAAAAATGTGTAGTTTGAGTAATTCCAAAAAAGTATAAATCGCAAATGTTTTAATCGATAATAATTCAACATATTAATTGGAAAAAATGTGTAAGTATATATTATTTTAAAAAAGTTTTAAAAAGATAATAAATTTTTAGGTCTTGAAAAAAGTATATCACAGTAATCAAAAAAATATATAAATTTTAATACACTCAATCAATTGCAAAATGATTACAATTCATAATAATTTAATATATTAATTGGAAATATTATGTAAATATACCTATTTTTGAAAAAAAAAATTAAAAAAATATAAATTTTCAGGTTTAGAAAAAATATATACCAACGTACTAAAAATTAATTAAATTTTAATACACTCAAATATTGAAACTTAAATATAGGAGAAATTGTGTTTTGGAGCACTCCCCAAAAAATATTTGAAAAAAAGAAATCTAAGTTTTTATATTTATAAAAAAATACAACAAATTATTAACAAATTATATTTTGATATACTCAATTACATTAATCTAAATTTATCTTTAACAATTAAATCTCACCCTCTCCTTGCCCCTCGCCCCTCTCCCCCTCCATCAAACTCCAGTAGCTCCTGGAGCTCGACGATAAGCTCATGGAACTCAATGATGAGCTCCATGAGCTCCAACAACTCATCGTTGAGCTCCAAGAGTTGTTGTAGCTCGACCACGAGCTCCACGAGCTTTAGGAGCTCTTCGTAAAGCTACAAGAGCTCAAAAACTAGATCAAGGCGCTTCTAGGGCTCATGGTGCTCGATGACAAGCTCTAGCAGCTTTTGGAGCACGTCATCGAGCTCCAAAATCTATTGAGGTCGACCACAAGCTAGAGGTGTCAAATGTATCAAGGCCGGGCTGGGCTGGCCTAGCATGGCATTATTCGGCTTGTGCCCGGCCTCGCACGGCATAATTCGGCTTGTGCCCGGCCTCGCACGGCATTATTCAGCTTGTGCCCGGCCTCGCACGGCATAATTCGGCTTGTACCCAGCCTCGCACGGCATGGGAATGACCCATGCATATGCTCATGCTCGTAACGGGCCTATTCACGGCACCACTCATGTCGTGCCTTGCTGAAGCCAACTGGGTCACGTGATGGACAATGTACGACCTGGTACAAGGCCTATAAGCAATGTATCTCGGCACGAGTCAAGATAAGCCCCGAGCTCGACCCACCCAGCACGACACCCCGACCCGAACCCTACTATGTGAGGCCCAAGCCTGATGGATCCGAAAGTTCTGCCGAGCCAGAACCCGGCCCATGGTCTTTTTTGACTAGAGTCCAAGTCCCGATTCCATATTTCCATTCCAGAAGCCTAAGCTTCTGGAATGGAAACCATTTAGGCAGGTTCAACGGTCGAACCAACCCAATGGTATATATATATATATATATCTATCTATCTATTTAATCTAAGACTTTAGATTTTACCTCCAACGGCTATGAAACAAAATCCGAAGGCCCTAAAAATTCTATCCATTTTTTAATTATTAAAAATTATAAAATATCTAAAAAAATATTTTTTTATAAAAAACAAAATTCTTTTAATAATCTATAAAATCCTTACTCCTCATTCTAAGATTATGTTTTTTAAAAACATAATCCTCTTGGTTCTTGCTCTTCTCTCTCTCTCTCTCTCTAATTTTCTCTCTATCGAGATTTAGGCATTTCACATTTTAGCCTTTGGGATTCAACTTTAGCATTTGGTGTAGATTATGATGCACGTGCGATGCGGATATAAAAAAGTTAAAGTTTAAGTATTTTTTTTATTAATTAATTTTTTATGTTTTAAAATTTTACATTTAAAAAATTGTTCTCTAGTCTAGTCTCTCTCTCTCGACTCTCTAGTCTAAAAAAAATTTAAAAATAATAAATAATAATTTAAATAACAAAAATAAAATGAATTTTAATTTTAAAAATAAAAAATCCTACGAAAAAATCTGAGACTGTCGAAGTTTTAGTTTCTCTGGTCGTCTAGACCCAAACATTTAAAAAATAAAAAACTAAAAAAAATTTAATAATTTATACTCACTTTAATATAATAAAATAAAAAAATTTTAAACATGTCGAAAAAGAATCGGCAAAGTATAAATATTGTATGAAAATTTTAAACTGTAAGATTTCGTGTGGACCTGAGCACCTTAAAAAATATGTCAAACTATCCACCAAAAAATATGGTACATCAGATCCCAGACAAACCTAACTCAGCAATAAATTTTTTGAGGCTGAATCCAATTCAGTCTCAAAGTTTACCTCATTCATATACCTCAATGAATTGAAAAGAAAAGACATGATCAAATTGATCACCACAATAAGTCTTCTGATTAGATTTTCAGAGGATTCAAGGGTAGTCAATATCATACAGACATAATTTCAGCCTACATATAGAGGTGTTAAATGGGCCAAGCCGGGCCGACCCGGCCTCCACACAGGCACGACACACTACAGTGTCGTGCCCTGGCCCATCGTGCCATGCCGGCACATGGGCACAACATATGACCACGTACCGAACGTGATCAATACGAGCTGATGCTTGACAAGCGAGGCTCGCTGAACCCCAAAATAGTGAAGAAGCACGGCGGCGCAATGGCACACCATCGAAACCCTAATTTTTTAAAAAAATTAGGGTTTTGTCCAACCTGAACCCGTCCGAACCTGGTGGTTTTCGGCCACGGGTCCGTTCAGGGCCGGCAAGAAACAATAATCGTGTCGTGCCTAGACCGGCATGGTAGACAAGTTGGGCGGCCTAAAACTGGGTCGTGCCGTGCCGGGTCAACCAATTTGACACATTTACCTACATATCATAGGATTCCTAGGTACACATTTAAGAACGACATATTAAAATATTATAAATTAAAAATATATATAATAATTAATAAATTTAGAGAATATAATGGAGTAATATATGTGACGTCCGATATCTAGACTAGTCATGACAATGTATCTTATGTATGCCTCACTACCAACTATATAATTTCAAAATGAATACTAAATAAAAAAATTATAGGATTCTCTGAGATTCTTCATCCTCGTGATTGTCCGGCCATTTTTGAATGCATGATAAAAATATTTAGAAAATATATATTTCAAAATCAAATTTTTAGTATTACATTCAATAATACATCTAATAATAAAGTAGTAATTAATACATTTATTAAGAATATTAGATATTGACCATTAGAAAAAATATTTCACGTTAAATGCATGTTTCACGTGATTAACCAGATTGTACAAATAGGAATAAAGGTGTGTGCACCCAATTAGGAAATATACGTAACTCACTAAAATATGTTCGCACATCTCGAAGACAAAAAAAATTTGGTATTTTCAGTTTGTATGTGAATCTTAAGAAAAAAAAATTAATTGGATGTAAGAGATTGTTAGAATTATACTTACTTAATATTGAAGTGATATATTGAATACAAACAAGTGATATCCGACTACATCAATAGTTAGAGTGACAAACTTATTATTGACAATATTAATTGAGCTATAGAAATTTTATTTATAAAATTCCTAAAGATTTTTTATGACATGATCAATATATATTCATCAGTTTATACTCCTATGACTTTTATTACACTCAGAAACATATGCAACATTAGTAGCATATTTAAAAAATATCAAGATGACTCAATACTTAATGATATGGTTATAAAGATAGAAACCAAATATTTAAAGTACTAATTCACTACTTCATCTCTTTATTATCTGACTGTATTCATAAATCCTAAGATTAAGATAGAAGGAGTAAAGAATATTTTGATTTATATTTCCTCGTATATAAACCTGGAAGACCCACCTGGAAAACTCACCTGAATTTTTATTCATAAGAAGTTGACTGAGCTATTTACATAATATGATACTGAGTATAGTGATAATAGTAGTGAGGCTTCAAGTACGGATATGAATACCATATTCGGAGATGATAACTTTTTTATTCAGTGACGAGGGAAAAATGACGAGATGGACCATCAAATAGAAGCAAACTATCTCAGTACTTAGACACTGATTACTACTCAATCCTATCACATTCTAATAATAAGAATCTTGATATATTATAGTAATAGAAATCATATGAGTTCATCTTTTCCAAGCTATCTAAGATGACATGAGATTTAATGACTCCTCCAGTATCGAACATAGCATCAAAATCTATTTTTCTAGTTATAGTGAATGTAATTTCAAATAAAAGATCGAGATTACATTCAAATATTATTGAAACTTTAGCATGCATAAAGAATTGAGAAGATTCGAGCTTGATATGCAAGATCATGCTAGGAGTACAATAAAAGTGAAAGAGTTAATTACTGATAATGTTCTATGTGATATTGATATTGAGAATGATATGACAATTGATGACATTGACGATTAACAATTGACGATTGTGGATTGCGACACTTATGTCTGATATTTGATTTCGATCTACTCATTTATATTATATTTGTGTTTATTTATTTTTTATTCGTGATATTACTTTGAACTTTGAGTTTGTGCATTTGTAGATTGATGCATTTGATGATTGAAACTTGAATATTAATTTTTTATGAATTTTTATTTTGCATTGGTTTTTAATTTTTATTCATATTTAAGTTTTAATATTTAAGTTTTATTCATACACTTACACTGATATACATTTAGTTTTAAATTTTATATTATTTACAATTTATCTTTATTATAATAAATAAACTTAATATTTTATAAAATTTAATAAAATAAAAATATAAAATTTAATTATTTATTATAATTAACAATTAACATTAACTAATTACTAAAAATAATAAAAAAAACTTTTGACGTATTAAAAACATAAAAACATATACTAAATACTAATCTAAAAAAAATTATTAAAAATTAAAACTCGACCCATACGGGCCGTGTCGAGCCTGGCATGAAGAAACCATGTCGGGCTAGGCACGACATGGTGGCCCAGTTGGGCCACCTAAAATCGAATCAACCCATTTGACACCTCTACCATGAGCTCTACAAGCTCGTCATCCAACACCATGAGCTCTAGGAGCTTCTTTAGCTCCTAGAGCTCATCGTCGAGCTCTTGTAGATCGATGGAAAGGACGAGGAAAGAGAGCAATGGGAGAGGACCAGGGGCCAGGGACCAGAGGTGAAGGGTGAGGGGAAGATGAGTTTTAAATATTAAGGATAGATTAGGATTAATATTATTAAGTACACCAAATTTTAATTTGTTAAGGGTTAGGTATTCTTTTTTATAAATATAAAAATTTAGTTCCTTTTTTCAAATATTTTTTGGAGTGCTCCAAAACACTATTCCCCCTTTAGGTTATCTTTGCACATCCCACATCAACATGACACATCATCATTCATCATATAAAAAATTAAATTTCACAACTTAATTATATGTATATATGTTTATACACACATCAATTATATACATATTTATAACATATGAAAATATTTTCAAAAGTATTTTCCAATATACATAGTATATACATATATATTGTGTATATATGTGCATGGATATACATACATAATACATTTATTATGTATATACATACAGAAAGTATGCATGTATATTATGCATATACTATGTATATAGACAAGATATGTGTATATGCATATATATATTGTGTATGTACATAATATATATAATGTTTATATGCACTATATACATACCTAGTATATATGAATATACATAGTTATATATATACATCACATATATGATATATATATACATATATATACATATACGATATATATACATATATATACATATACATGTATACATATTATGTTTATGGGATAATATTTTTGAAAATATTTTCATAACCCACATATATGAATATATATGTTGCATATCTATAGACAATATAAGTAAATATTTATGTTCTTTTTTTTATATTTTTTATGATGTACCATGTTGATTTAGCATATTAATGTAACATGATGACATGGAGTTCAAGGGTTTTTCATAACAAAGTACTCCAAAAATCAATTATATTTAAATGTGATGCAATGTTTTCCAAATCCAAAAGTTAGAATTTCTTTTTTATTTTTATTTTTTTTAAATGGGTATATTTGCACAATTTTCTTTAATTACTACCATATAGTTATAAAATAATCTAACTTTATTAAATGTTAGTATTAGTGTTCTTGTTTTACATAATTAAATTGTGCAACTCTAGATATTTATTTGACAAAAAGTTATACTATTTTTTTTTTAAAATACAAGTGTCCGGCTCAACTTATGCATACGCCTAATTCAACTTAGGGATGAGTTTTTTCTCAGTTTCATCTCCATGTAATTCCAAACAAATACATTAACTTCAATTCAGACATAAGCTTTGAATCTAAATCTTCACGAATTAATCATATTCTTGAAACTAAATTTTTCTATTTGAACCTATCAACCCATAAAGATGATATAATAATTTTTTTCAACATATATAATATGGTATTAATTACTTCGACAAAAACCTCACAATAAAAAAAATTAATTTCTTATGAGCATAACACCAGCTAACATTTGAAAATAAAAAAAAAATTAAAGATAAAATTTATTAACAAATACTCACAATTCTTATTCATTTTTCAAATTCACATTTAATTATATATATATTCTTTGCAAAATTTATAATTTCATAAATCAGACCATATTCTAATCAATGCACATCTTATATCGACGGCTTTCATTGCAATAAATAGATGGCTAGGTCGGAGCAGCCTAAATTGGTATCATTTCCAGAAACCTGCATAAACCTGAGAGGTGCTGCCAATGCACCCAAGTCCAAGGCAACACTCAAAAAGATTCAGTCACACAACGGGGATTTTCCCCCACTCAGTCATAGGAGGCTCATCATAAGTTCAGAATATGATTCCAAAGTCTTGGAATATGCTATTGAAAAAAACAAATAACAAAGAACAATTTATGGTGAAGTATCATTTGATTCATGTCATTCCTTTTCGAGTAAAATAAAATCTATGACACGACCTTAGATTTGAGGATTCCAATAACGAGTCAAAATGCAATGACCATGAAATCAACATCACCAATAAGGAGGTCATCAATTCAGACTCGAGACCTCACAATTACCTCGAAGATTAAGAACAAAAATGTGATACAACCATGAACAAAAGAATCTGAGAAGATAAAGGTAAAGATACTGCAACTCTGGATGCAATTCCAGATGTGATTTCAGATGCAATTCCACAGAGCAAAATGATAAGTTGAATAAAACATTCGAGAAAAGTAAGGCCCCTTTAATACTTAAGATATGCATATTTGCATAGTATTGAACATTTAACTCATTCTTATCAAAGTACAAATATTTCTTTCTTATATCTTGTAATACCTTGTAGATACTTCAAAATCCACTTTACTATTTCAAGATAAAAATTTCCTGAATTTGACACAAACTTACTAATAACTCCTAATGCATTAATAATGCTTGATCTTGTAGAAACCACCAGATACATCAAAATCCCAATGACTAAGACATAAGAAACCTTAGCCATGTAATTTATTTTTTCCTTTGTCAAAGAGGACTAATCCTTTGCTAAGTAAAAGTAATTTGTCAAGGTGTGTTGATTAGCTTGATGTCGCCTATGTTGAATCTTTGTATGACATGGTTGATGTATTCTGCTTGAAATAACTATAAAATTCCTCTTTGTTTATCTTTTATGATCTGTATTCCATGAACCTTTTTTATTAGATTTAAATCTATCATATCAAATTCCTTAAAACAATTGTTGTTTCAACCTTCAGATATTATCCATATTTGAACATGTCACTAACATATCTTAGATACAAAATAAAAATGATATAATTAAATTTATATCTTTTGGAATAGCAACAATGATCAATATTACATTTCTAGAAATCTTCCTTGTACATAAAATTATCAAATTTTTTGTATCATTATCTTAATACTTATTTTATGACATACATACTCTTCTTCTTGAATCTGCACACCATGCTCTCCTTTTCAATATCTAAAATATCTTAAGATTGATACATGTATATTTCCTCATTCAAACTCTAAAGAAATATAATTTTTATGTGTAACTATTCATTATAAAAATCTTCTATGATAATAATATTTAACATTAATATGGTGATATTGAGTTTCAAAATGAAAAAAAAATATAAATGTAGACATTTATTTTATTTTGGTGAAATCCTTTGACAACTAGTTAAACTTTATGTCTATGATAACTAGCAACCTTCTCTTTCACCTGGAACACAAATTTGTTGTGAAATTCCTTCCTCCCCAAGCATAATTCAATTAGTTTTCATATTTGGTTGGAGACTAGAAATTTTATAACATATTTTATGTCAAACTTTCACTTACTAGCATCTCTAGTCTAACAAACCCTTTCATTCAAATATCAACAAATAATTTATATATTTTCTATTAGCACATAATGTTGAAAAGACCTTAATACAATAGTTGGAGTAGAAAGATGTGGTGTGTCATAATTTTGTGCACTACTTTGTGCCAAATGAGTTCCTCTAGCTGATGGAACTTACAATAATCAGCTTAGTCACATGAATATGTAGGGCATAATCATCATATACAAAAATTAGCTCACTTTGCTCTATGTTGATAGCATCAATTTTATGATAGTCATTGTATATTATTCTTTCATTAAAAATCACATTTTTATTGTGAATCACCTTCTTGTTTTTGCTATCTCAAATACGATAACTAGACTCATTCTAAACATAATTGAAGAATGTGTATTTATTGGATTTGAGATGAAGTTTATTCCTATCTAGATCACAAAAATGAACACATGTTACAACATAAATTTTTAATTATATAGTTTTTGTCATTTTTACTTCATATCTCCTCTAATATTTTATGTTTCAAATGAACTAATGGACCTCAATTAATCGATATGTTGATGTGTTGACTACTTCCCAAAACCATTTTGGCAAATTTGAGTGCATATGAATGCATCTAGCATTTTCTGCCAATATTTGATTCACATGCTCAATTATACCATTGTGTTGAGTAATAGCTTGCCTGCATGATTCTCTCCATTTTAATCTCATGATCACTAAATTATTTTTCTCACCATTTATAAATGAGCTCTATCATATCTTTCTTTAGAATTCTACCAAATATTTGAAAGTTGTTTCTCTTATGTTTATTAAGTATGCAATCATCTTACATATCTATCTCAATTGAGTGTAGACCTAGAAGTTTCCCCATCGAATGCATAAATTTAATTCTTTTCTTGCTCATGTGGTCAACTCTTTAGTGTGATATATTAAAATTTTCATTTCCTAATAGAGCAAATGAACAATTTAGTCATGATATTATGTAAAGAGTACTACTCTTTTTTCTCGAATAACTATTATTGCATACAAGGAAATTTTCTAATCATTACCATTAAAAATCATCATATAGCCTTTACTAGCCAGCTATTATATTGAGATTTAATTCTTCTCATGTTGGAAATATATCGAACATCCATCAGCTCCCAAACAGACTTGTTCAATTTCACTACATCTTTACCAATAATAGTACAAGATTAATCATTACTAAGGTATATCTTTCAAATTTTTCCAAGGTCGTACCTCTGGAATAATTCTTTCCATGAAAAATAGTAAAGAATAATCCTCCAGGAGCCTAATACCTACAACTCTCATTTCACTCTAAAAAAATATGTTAATGTATCATCTCTTTTTGGGGTGGAACTAAGATTTGTGTCTTCCTTTTTTTTCTCTTGGCTCTTCCATGAATTCTTACACTAATTTTTATAATGCATTATCTTCAGACAATTCGAACACACTGATATTCGAGCTATGTGAATTATTAGGATTCTTGGATTTGGACCTCTTGTCCTTTGATCTAGCTCAATAATTTGATATGTCACATTCATTTCTCTATTTGAATTTCTTCTTATTGACTATGCATACAAAATTGAAGTAGTTGATGATTCACTCAACCATCTCTATTAGATTTCTTCTCTAAGAACTAGATCATTAATATCATTAAATGTCAATCTTTTTATTTCTAATTATCTACTCACAATGATGAAAATTATATTCCAACTTTCTAATAGAGAAGTCAATGCTCGCTCTTCTCCATGAAATTCAATTTCATTTAAACTCAATGAGATAGTAATTGTATTTAGTTCAATATGATGTTGAGCTATTAATGTACATGCTTTTATTTGTAAATTGGGTGACTGCTTCATCAAGTGAATTTTGTTAGAGATTGAAAGCTTCTTATACATAATAGAAAGAGGCTCAATAAGACTTGGTATGATACTTCTTTTCTAATAGATGTTGATAAAGCTTTTTTTTAACAGAAATAATCTTGTATATGCATCTTTTAAAAGATGAAGTTTGCATTATTAAATTTATTAATTTTTACCTTCCATTTGTCTGAAAACATCACACCCACTCAAATTTATTTTCCTCTGAATCATTTCTAGTGATTCCATGAAGAGAAAACTGACAATGTTTTACCATGATTATGGGTTCCAATGATATTGATTTAACTATATATCCAACAAAGAATACTTAATAAAAAAATTCTAAAATGAAAAATCAAGCCTCCTATAAAACCAATTATAATTAGTCATCAAAGAAAGGTGAAAATATATAAACTTATAGATTATGCAAAACACACCAATTTTCACTACAAAAAAGAGGCATCACTTTGGACCTCACTCATGCATATAACAACTAAATGGATAAGAACTTTTATAGCCAAAAAAAGCCTCATTAATTTAACTATATTTCAACTGAATGGATAGGAACTATGCCTACATTCCACAATCATTTTTGGTGTCAATCTATAAGTATTGACATAGCGAACCAATGTATCAAACTTCATTTTTATGACAACTCATAATTATTAACAAAAGAGCCAACAAGTGTTGGCTCTAACAAAAAATTGGCTTGGTATGATGAAGCCTAACTAAACTAACTTCACCCTCACTTCATTCTTTGTGACCGATGACCCTAAAACAAAATCTAATTATTACCATGATATTATAACATTTTGAATTGATAATCAATTTTGATGACTCTTTATCCACCTGCATATTTATCAAGTATTATGTAGTCTAAAACTTGACTTTCAAATTTGTAATTTTGTCCCTCTTATTTATATTGTTAGTATCGTTATTTCATACTTCAAAAAGAACTATAGTTTCTAATAAGATATTAGTTGAATTAAGCCTAACTTCTCAATGTTAGGGTATCTTGTTTAGATGTCTAAAAGATGATTGAATGCACAAATAATTATAAGTTGAGTTATTCCTTAAAGATTCTTTGAGGTGTTGAAAAGATTTATCTTATTCGTTTATTCATCTAAATAAAATTTTTTCATAATACATCAAAGAAAAGGCACACAATATAAATGCATTAAGTTTTCCACTTAATAGAATTTGTGAATTTTAATATCTAATAAATCTTGAATTTTTAATATTGATTATATGCATCCTCTACAAATTAGAATCCAAAAAGTGTTCCCGGATGAATGTTCAAAAGCACATTTCCTGGGATTGAACTTCATCCCATACTTTATCTTTGGAACATATAATTTAGATAAGTTGTTAGAGACTTAGATTCACACTTTTAACCAAAATGACATCTACATAAATTTCCATCATTTTATTTGACAAAAATTTGATTAATTATATGCTATTATATTTTTCTCAAGTTTTTTCAAGTTTAATGACAACAAGTTATAATAAAAATCATTGTTAGAAATAAATGAAGTAACAATAAATACTAAGAAACAATAAATTGATAGGAGCTATTAATATAGAAGTTGAAGAAACTATCTGCTTAGGAGAGTAAGTGATTAAGAACAAATGAATAAAATTAATTACTTTTGAGAAGAAAAATCATCAAGGAATTGATAGCAAAACTACCACACATTATATTTTGAAATTGAGAGTTGATTCTCTTTAACTTAGACCATTTTAAACATGTTTTAAGTTGCATCAAAAACTTATCACTCATTGCCAGATGACTCAATAGAATTTAATGGTGGTGTCATCAGTCTGCCCAATAAAATTTAATGTTGTAAACTATGCATGTTTTGCTACAACTCTATCACTCAAAAAATGTGAAAGAATCACTAACTAATAAATTTGGCTAAATATAATGAAATAAGAGCTAAAAAAATGTGATAGAAATAATATCTAAGATCTTGCTACTAGATCAAATAAAAAAAATATTAATACTATCAAATAGACCTTCAAAAACAAATTAAATAAACATAATATAATTTTTATGAATAAAGTTATCATGGTTGCCTAACAATACTCTCAAAAAAGAGATCAATATAATAAAATATTTTCTCCCTATGAAAGGCTAGAGAGCATGAGACTTTTGATAGAATTGACTTGTCATTTGTAGTGCAAACTATATCAATTAGACAACATGGACTAGATATTTTTTGTTCAAAAGGTAAATAAATATTTTAGTTGCTCAAGTGTATATGAATCAATTTTGTTTGGTCCTCATTGCCTAAACTCGCTCAAATTTTAGTTAACACAAATAGAGTTTAACATGAGTTCAATGGGGGAGCAGAAATTTTTCTTAGGTATAAAAGTACAACAATTAATAGATGAGATATGTATATCTCAAAAGAAATATGCTAAAGAATTAATAAAAATAAACAAACATTTTTAAGAATATACAAATACTCTAATGAGTGTCACAATTAATGATAGAAAATATATATTAAGCAAAGATGCCCAAACCAATGAAATATTGTATACATTATAGGAGCATTATAAGAGCATTGTTCAAAGTATACATGCCATAGCATTTTTGAGGTATTTAAATGGAACTCTACATTATGATATTGTATACATTATAGGAGCATTGTTCAAAGCATACTATATTTAACTAGTAGCTAACCTAATATGTCATTTAGTATGAGTATATATGCCCAAACTAAGCTAATTCCAAGGAAATCTATATAAATATGCAAATAGTATTTTTGAGGTAATTAAATGAAACTCGACATTATGATATTGAGTACTCATTTGATTTGGGTTTAATTATTGTTAGATATTTCATTGTTAATTTGGTCGAAAATATTATTGACTAGAAGAAAACTCAAAAAGATTGCTTCTTTGTGAAAAAGAACTTGGTATCCTAGCATCCCAATGAGCAAGGTTTCAGCTCTCTTTTCATAATTAAGGCCAAGTACCTTGTTGCCAAAATTTTCTGAGTATAATTACTTTGATATAAGAAAAGATTGAATGATTTTTAGGGTGAAATGTGATGGAATTACAATCTTTTGTGATAGTAATATTATTGTCAATATTTTGAAGAATCCCACAAAGCATTCAAGGGTAAAACATATTGATATTCTTTATCATTTCATTGGAGATCATATAAAATATATGATAGTTATGCTAAATTTTGTTTATTCACAAATCAATAAGTAGAAAATTATATCAAAACATTGGACTTGTAAACTTTTATTCATCATTGAAAAAGTATCTGTGTCATCTCTCTTCCCTATTTATTGATCTTTCATTGTTTATATATATAGTGGTGGAGAAAGATTATTCAACTTGAGATAATTTTACCAAAACATCAAAATAAATAACAAACAATGAAATTGTGTTGAGTGCATATCCAAAATTTGTTAAGAGAGCACTTGAAATATTAAGATCATCGAAATCATCTATAAGACTTTCTTATTGTATAGGAAACTAGTCATTGGACTATATATCAAGACTATCATGCTCATAATTATTAGACATAGATAAATTGACCGAACTATGATAGTGACCTAAGAGGAAATTGTAGGTGAAAGAAACTTGCCATCAGAGGCTCTTGTTAGGTACCCTATCAAACTTGGAATTTATGTTTAAACACATATCATGAATCTAATGAAGTACAACTACATGCATAAAAAATATTTTGACAATTTCAACTATATATTTACCATCTTTTAGCTATCAATTTTTTATTGTTTACTTCAATAAGAATGCAATATTTCATGATTAATAAATTATAAATTTAGTTGCCCAGATGTGTTTTAATATTTTTCACTTATAAAAATTTTAATATAATGCTTACATTTTTTTTTATGAAAAAGTATAAATATAAAAAAAATCTCAAACTTTTTTCAAAAAATTTTACTTAATAAATATAAAATAAAAATCAATAAATATAATAAAATAATTATATTTATCGCACATAACAAATATATAAAGTTTCCAATTATATATTTGCATCAGATAAAATGAGTCCCGATTACAATGAAAATCACTTCACATTTTAAAATTATAGTCAACTATCATACCTTACATGTCTTACAATCAAAAATCAAAACTTCTTTTTGGACCTATCATTATTAATTTTGTCAATGAAAAAAGACCAAATTGATATAAGGTGCTTTGGACAAAGTAATTAAATCTAAGCTGATATTTCGTGAACCAAATATCTAATAAGTATTTAAATATTTGCGATAATACAAACTATACTAATTAAAAGGTATGAAAAAAAATAATTTTTAATAATATAATTATTTGATCATGAGTCTATCAATCTGGAATTGAGAGTACTAATACATGGAAAAAAGTTATAATAACTAAAACTGGTGGTAAATTTGTTATTAATCTAGATATGAGTCGAGCATATTTTTATCAAGATAAAATAACTATGTTGCTGAACAACTATATCTGATGTGAGTAAAACATCACCATTCATCACTTGGAATACAGCAATCAACATATTTCTTGAGTGTACTTAAACTTCATGCAATGCCTATATTATTAAGAGAGATGACATTCCTCTCAATCTATTTCTATTCATACTATTTAATGATTTATCAATGATTCTATCGAGCAATTTTGTCTATTACCTAAGGAATATTAAACAATCCTATGGAAAATCTCTAATCTAGATGAATAATTAAGTTTACCCTACTTTAAATTGTAAAATGATTCTCTAAATAAAGTTGAATATAATATCCTTAGAAATTGCATTTTCACTCTCTAATTTTCAACTAAGGATCTTTCCTAATCTTAAATGTAATTATACTCTGAAAAGTTAAATGAGTAAAGTAAAATGAATAAAGATTCATAGACAATCTAATCTTCCTACTCAGATAATCTCAAGCTCATAAAATATGTTATCATATCATATATACAAGATGTGCAAGATGAATATAATAAAGTCACGAGTTCCAAAACTATTCCAAAAATATTACAAGATTAAAATATTATTGAAATCAAACTCAATCAGATATTTCAATTGTGAAATATAAATATTCCTACTTAATAATGAAATAAACTTCAAATTTACATCTTTTGATAAACAATAAGATCTATTGTGCAATTTAGTAACAATCTAAATTTTTCAATTTGGGTAAAAAATTTAGTTACTATAAGATTAATAGATGGTTCACAAAATTTTATCTATAATGTTTTCTATGCTCCTAGACTCCAAAATAATATATTGAATTTGGACCAACTATCAAAAAAAAAGTTACAACATGCAGATTATCATTGATATTGCACTTTAATTGATAATAACAAGAGATTCATTATTAAAATAAAGAAGATTACGAATCATCTATTTCCTTTAAAAATTAAATATAAAAGTTTGTTTGTTTCAAATTTGTATACAAATGATAATTAGTTGTGGCATATGCATTTTGAGCATTTTCATTTTTTAAACTAAAATTACCTATCATGGAAAGAATATGTTTCTTGTTTGCATATTGTAAATATTCCTAAGGGAATATGTGAAACTTGTCAAATGAATAAAAAAACATAAAATAGTTTCCAACAAAAAAATCAAAGGGTGGAAAAACTACTAGAGATAATTCATTCAGATCTATGTCCAATTGAAATATCAACACAAGACGGTAACAAGTATTTTATTAACTTTATTGATGATTTAAGCAAAAGAAACTTTATTATTTTTTTTTAAGTAGAAATGAAGAACATGTGATATCTAACATTTAAGAAATTTGTAGAAAAATAAAATGATAAAATAATCAAAGTACTGAGAATAAATAAAAGCCAAAAATATCTAATATGTGCAAATTTATTTGGGAAGCATGTAATCCATCATCAACTTACAACTAGATATTCACCATAATAAAATAGAGTGACAAAATTAGAACAAAATAATCATGGATATCGTGAGATGCAAACTAAAAGCCATACAACTACCTAAAAATTTTTGAATAAAATCAATCACCACTATTTTTTATATTTTAAACAAGTGTCCTACAAGGATTATCCATGATCAAACACATGAAAAAGTTTAAAGTGAAAGAAGAGCCTCAACTTGGCACCTTTATGTTTTTGGGTGTATAAGACTTGTCCACATCTCAATCAATTTGGGAAGAAATTGAAAGACAAGAGAAAATAAAATTTCACTGGCTATTACACAAACTCAAAAACATACAAACTTTATAATTTTGAAACAAAAAGATGATTACCAATCATGACATAATATTTAGATGAAGAATAAATGTGATTGGTCTTTTAAAGCCTAAAAAGAGAGTGATGATTCCAATTAATTATGAAAACAAATATAAAGATATAATTTTAACATCTAATGAAGCAAAATCATCAAATAGACCAAAAAGGCACTATAAAATACTAGTCATATTAAATGATTATGTTGTAGAAAATGATAATGACCCATCTAATGAAGACATTATTAATTTTACTTTAATTGCAAATTGTAAGCCAGTGACTAATAAAAAAACCACAAATTATCAACATTGAAAAAAAAACTATGGATAATGAGATTCATAAAATTGAGAATAATAAAAAATAAATTAGAATGAAATAGGTGGACAAAATAAAATATAATCTTACCAATTAGAAAATACAACTTAGATTGGTGTCTAAAGAATATAAATAAAAGTCATATATTGATTATTTTGATATATTTGCTCTTGATGCAAAATTAGACATAATTCACATTATTATTTTTCTCTCGAGTCTCGACACAAAATAATTAGAAAATATATCAAAAAAATATTAAATTTACATTTTTTATAATACTCTAAAGAAAGAGTATATGTTGAGCAACTCGCAAATTATGTGATCAATAAAAAAATTACCAATTAGAAAAAAATATATATGGCTTACACAAGTACCAAGAGCATGATTCAAGAATATTGTTTCTTATTCTATACACCATGAACTTCAAAGATATCCATTTGAGCATACTTTACATATTAAATTATTGAGCTTAGAGATATTCTTATCGTGACTATTTATATTGATTATCTCATCTTGAATGATAATAATCTAAAAATAATTATATAATTCATAAAAGTTATGATAAGTTGCTTTAAAATGACAAATTTAAACTAATAATATTATGATTTTTATTTGTTTATTATTAATTTTTGATATTTTCAATAGGAGCACCTAACATATAGGGTGCCCGATCACTTTCCGCTATTATATAAAAACATCAAGTATATGGCATTATGCATTGAGTGTCTTATTTATTTTTATATTTTTAATTTATAACATGGTATCAAAGCAATAGATATATATATGTGGTGGGTAAAAGTCTACAAATACTAGAGGCACACAACACAGTCTATAACAAAAAAAAACAATAATTTGTGGGCGCATCACCAGCACATAATGGTCAAAGACAAGTGCACAGTAGAGCACGTAGTAGAGACTACAAAACATGGTAGTGGGTGTGAAGGCGCACAACAATTGACAATAGTAAGCGAGTGTCATTGGTAGCAGGAGAAAAGCATGCATCATTAGCAACAGGGAACAAGCACTCATGGTGAGGCAAGGGACATGGTAGGAAGAGTTCTTTTTTAGCAAACCCAGATTTGCACATAGTAGCACACAACATAGCATAGCAGTAGATGATGACAATTCTGGATAGGAACCCTAAATAATGATACTGCATATTTGAAAAAAAATTGAGTATAGTTATTTTTTGTATTTTTGTGGTATAGTACATTGCATCACAACTGTATGTAACAGCTAACCCAGACTAGCTTGGATCAGTCACCGGTAAAGCCAAGCATGTTTTCATGCCTAACTTGGTCATGCTAATAAGCCAATTTTACCAGACATGAACCTAACCCAATATGGCTTAACCCAACCAATTGTTGCAGCATGCCAAAAAGACATGTTGAACAGAGGTTCATTGAAGTTGTGCAGACATAACACCATCGAGATAGATCAACCATACCATGTCAAGCAGGGCATGGTGGCCCACCTAGGCCTCAAATTCAATTCATGTTAGCTCGATATTGCTCATTTGACACCTCTACCTATTTCTTTTTGTCTTGTTAATTTATTATGTATGAGTCATATTTCTACATAATTAAATTTTTATTTTATTTCATTTTTGACTAAAATTAATAAGCATAATCAAAAAACTGAGGAAAACTTAATTTAGAATTAAGCAAGTTGGATCATATATATTTTCTGGAAAGATAAAATTTCATTATTAGTGCTTAAATATTTTCAACTTGATAGTTGTGTATTCTTAACTTTGTCTTTCATTATTGACCAAGTTAAAAATATTTTATTCTGATTTTAAAGATATTTCAATCTTAAAACATGAGATATGTTAGATAAAAAAAACTTGCCTGAATTTATATCTTACACACACAATCTAATTTAAATAATAACTAATTCGATATGATACAAATGAAAACCTAATAAAGATACGATCAGAAAGATTTTTTAAATAACAAAACACTTTTATTGATTTTAATTTAGATCTACATGGATATCACTTTCATAATAAATAATAAACTCTTTTTATTTTAGAATTTTTATTAAATATTTAAAACTTAATTTGATAAAAATATTATAAAATTAAATAAGAATATAATTAAATATATATAGAATAATTTAATATTTATTAAATGAATTATAAGATTATACATCTGACTATCTATATTAGTATACCCTAATAAAATAGAATAGCTAAAATAAAGAATAGGTATCTTATTAATACAACTTATATATTTTCACTTGGAAAGAGTTTTAAATTTTTTGAGAAAAAAAAATGTAATCAAAATCTAACTCATTAATTAGATACTCTTTTATATTATTTCTCAGTGCAAACATTCTACAACCTACATCCTTGATAGAGATTATTAGCTTGTCTCCTAAAATTTTTGGATGCATGTATTTTTGCATTGATCATTCTTCAAGATTAGATAAATTAACATCTATGATCTTAAAATATATTTTTCTTAGATATTTTAATAATCAAAAAGATAATACAAGTCTTTCTCACCTGAAACTAATAATTTTTTAATGAGTGTGAATATTGAAGTATTTGATCATTACTTATTTTTCATTGAGACTAAAAAGAGTAAATTTAAATATTGAACTTAAATTTATTAATCTTATTAGCTTAAGTATAGCCTTTCTTGGACCGCTAATTAGTAGAGTTATTCGTCGATTATATTTATTTATGTTGATGCCCATTATGATGTTGTACACATGAAATCTTCATAACTACCAACACATTCAAATCATATTGAGTTTAGAGATAATAATATTTCTCAAATAGAAAATTCACATTCATATCCAAATAATATGCTTGTACAAATTTCTATATTAATACAACCTCGTATTGTGTGACAAATAGAAGACTTGATTATCTATGACCATGTCATGAGAAAGAGAGAGACGCACTAAATCTTCTCCAATCACAAACAAGTCTATCGGAGAGACACCAATCCTACCGCCAATCCCTTTGATCATGACCTTTAGATTACTCTCAAAAAAAATAGAATAATTATATCCAATATTCAATTTTAATATTTAATCATAATAGAAGAGATAAAAGAAGATATGCACAATATTAGCATATTCAAGTCACCTATAATATTATCTCGTTCAAAATAATATCAAATCATGATAGAAAAAATACATATTATCGACTCTAATAAAAATTAAAAACTAGTATCAGAATCTTCAAGAAAATCTATTATTGGGCGTAGGTAAATATTCACTATAAAAATAAATTAAAATAGAAAATATAAGTCACCTTAAGATGAGCCTTGTAGCTAGATAATTTGAGTATAATAATATTAAAAAAAAATAAAAGTTGTATTTATTTTTCTTCTGCCATCATCTCCATATTGAAAAAAAATAATGAGTATGATAAATATAAGGTTTATTTATTTATCACAAGAGTAAGTGTGATAAAACTTGACTATAATAATATTTAAAAAAATAAAAGTTTTATTTATTTTTCTTCCATCATCATCTCCATCATGAGCTCAATGTGCAAGACTAAATCTAATATAAGGTAACAAATTCTCTATAATACTTATGTCATATCAAGATAATTTGAGTATAAAAAATAAATAATTCAATCTAAAATGCTTAACCATTATTCATAAAGCTGAATCTTGAGACTAAGTTTTCATGCCAAAATCATAAAATAAGCTCAAAAATAAATTAAATATTCTCAAATTCATTTATTCCTTTGTTATATGATAATAATATGGAAAAACTCGTTGATGGCATATTCATCAGAGATTGAGTACTATGTGGTACAATTACTATTTTATTGATAGGAATAGATCAATCACAATGAATCATTATTTTAATTTTTTGATAACATTATAAATTTAATGAGATAAAAAAAAAAAAAAATTTAAATTAACACTAATGACAATGAATATCATGATAAAAAGTGTATTTATGAAAATGTAGACTAAATTGAGTGTTGTTATACTATGTTCATTTCACCATATATATCAAATGACATAGTTAATACATGAAATAAAAAAAACAATAAATAAATATAATAATTTATACATTAATAATAAGCCAACAAAATTCAGATTAAGCAAAATTTAACCAACAATGAAACATAAATAAAAAAATGATAATTAGTGAATACAAAAGAACTTATTCATGAAGAACACAATAAAACAAAATGATTGATCGAAAGATTTTTAGTGAGATAAACCTAGGCTAGTAAGAATGAAGATACAATTTTAACAAATAATGGAGCTACATGAATAATTCCATTTGATGATAAGAAAAAAAATATATAAATGCTGATGACTATGTGACATAGCCATTACTTGACAAAAAATGATAAAGACAAATTTCATAATAGTAATACAAAAGAGAACGTCAAAATTGAAGTAACATTGTCATCCACTTCGTATAGATAAGGCTAATTCACTGTGATTACAAATGTTGAGTTAAAATGTAACATAGTGTTTTTTAAAAGTTATATTAGACATTTAGACTGAAGAATAACAATTAGTACGACTCCCACTTAATTTTACCGGCAAACATACTTATGTGGCTGAGACTCATGAATATTACCAGGGATGGGTTATTTAATCAATGGATCAACATAAATTCAGAATGATTAGCCCATTTTCCAAGAAAGATGATAAGAATTACAAGTGAACACTAAGCTTATTAAAAATGTCTGAACAGCAATTTACTTTCCTAAGAAAAATAAATCGACGAATGAAATCACACATCAAAGTCACAGAAAATTAACAATCACCCAATCATTTAGGATTATATATTACCTCTTATGACATTCAGAGATTGCTGCGATCAGATTCTGTCTTCTTGTTATACACCGAACCGCCAACAAGCCTACCTCGTGGTCACCCAACAATTATTTTTTACATGCTAAAATAAAACCAATATTTTTGGGTTTTGTATTTTAGTGTATTAAATACAGAATAATTTTAAAAATTCTTATTTTGATAACAAAAAAATAACCCATTAAAATATAAAATAATTATGTTTTGAACAATGAAAACCAGAAATCAAATTTTACTACACACGTGATGTAATGAACATCAACAAAATTTAAAAATAAAAAAAAATTACTAATAAAATTTAAACTACACAACAATCAAAAAATCATTCCTATGACAATGTGATTTAAATACACGACCTCAAACAATAATAATTTTAAACATACAACTATATAAATCAAATCAAATGATTAGATATATATATATTGATAAATATTAAAATATGTTAATGCTTATATATTTATATATGATTATATTTATATATTTATATATTTATATATTTATATATTTATATGTTTTTATATATATATATATATTTATTTATTTATTTATTTATATTTATATTTTATATATTTATATATTTATAATTCATATATTCATATATTCACATATTCACATATTCACATATTCACATATTCACATATTCACATATTCACATATTCACATATTCACATATTCACATATTCACATATTCACATATTCACATATTCACATATTCACATATTCACATATTCACATATTCACATATTCACATATTCACATATTCACATATTCACATATTCACATATTCACATATTCACATATTCACATATTCACATATTCACATATTCACATATTCACATATTCACATATTCACATATTCACATATTCACATATTCACATATTCACATATTCACATATTCACATATTCACATATTCACATATTCACATATTCACATATTCACATATTCACATATTCACATATTCACATATTCACATATTCACATATTCATATATTCACATATTCACATTTTCATATATTCACATATTCACATATTCATATATTCACATATTCACATATTCATATATTCATATATTCACATATTCATATATTCATATATTCACATATTCATATATTCATATTTTCACATATTCATATATTCATATGTTCATATATTCATATATTCACATATTCATATATTCATATGTTCATATATTCATATATTATATATTTATTTATTCATATTTTCATATATTCATATATTTATATATTCATATATTCATATATTCATATATTCATATATTCACATATTCATATATTCATATATTCACATATTCATATGTTCATATGTTCATATATTCATATATTCATATATTCATATGTTCATATATTCATATATTCATATATTCATATATTATATATTTATTTATTCATATATTCATATATTTATATATTCATATATTCATATATTCATATATTCATATATTCATATATTCATATATTCATATATTCATATATTCATATATTCATATATTCATATATTCATATATTCACATATTCACATATTCATATATTCATATATTCACATATTCATATATTCATATATTCATATATTCACATATTCATATATTCATATATTCATATATTCACATATTCATATATTCATATATTCATATATTCATATATTCATATATTTATATATTTTATATATTTATATATTCATATATTCATATATTTTATATATTTATATATTTATATATTCATATATTTTATATATTTATTTATTTATTTTATTATATTTATATATTTATATATAATTTATATATTTATATATTCATATATTTATATATTTATATTCATATTCATATATTTATATATTTACATATTCATATATTTTATATTTATATATTAATATTCATATATTTTATATATTTATATATTCATATATTTTATATATTTATATATTCATATATTTTATATATTTATATATTCATATATTTATATATTCATATATTTTATATATATTTATATTATATATTCATATATTTTATATATTTATATATTCATATATTCATATATTCATATATTTTATATATTCATATATTCATATATTTTATATATTATATATTCATATATTTTATATATTTATATATTCATATATTTTATATATTCATATATTTTATATATTTATATATTCATATATTTATATATTATATATTTATATATTTATATATTCATATATTTTATATATTTATATATTTATATATTCATATATTCATATATTTATATATTCATATATTTATATATTTATATATTTTATATATTTATATATTTACCTATTCATATATTTTATATATTTATATATTTACCTATTCATATATTTTATATATTTATATATTTAATATTCATATATTTTATATATTTATATATTCATATATTTTATATATTTATATATTTATATATTCATATATTTTATATATTTATATATTCATATATTTTATATATTTTTATATTCATATATTTTATATATTTATATATTCATATATTTTATATATTTATATATTCATATATTTTATATATTTATATATTTATATATTCATATATTTTATATATTCATATATTATTATGTTTGTATACTTATAACAAATAAAAAAAACATATGAATGAGAAGTAGAAAAAACAAAAAAGGTGAAGAAGAACAAACATAAAAAAGATATAAAATAAGTAAAAAAAGTATAAAAAATAAGAAAAATAAAAATAAGTATAAAAAATCAAAAGATGAAGAATAAGAAAAAGAAGAAGAAAATGAATGGAAATAAAAAAAGAAAGTAGTAGTAGTAGAATAAAAATATGCAAGAGAATAAAAAGAATAAGAAGAATAAGAAGAATAAGAAGAATAAGAAGAATATGAAGAATATGAAGAATAAGAAGAATAAGAAGAATAAGAAGAATAAGAAGAATAAGAAGAATAGGAATAATAAGAAGAATAAGAATAATAAGAAGAATAAGAATAATAAGAAGAATAAGAATAATAAGAATAATAAGAATAATAAGAATAATAAGAATAATAAGAATAATAAGAATAATATGAAGAATATGAAGAATATGAAGAATAAGAAGAATATAAAAAATATGAATAATATGAAGAATAGGAAGAATAATAAGAATAAGAAGAATAAGATAAACAAAAAGATAAAAAAGAATAAAAAGAATAAAAAAATAAAAAAATAAAAAAAATAAAAAATAATAAAAATAATAAAAATAATAAAAATAATAAAAATAATAAAAATAATAAAAATAATAAAAATAATAAAAATAATAAAAAGAATAAAAAGAATAATATTTAAAATTAAAAAAATTGGAAAAAAGGTGGAAAACGAATAAGAATAATATGAATGATGAAAAATAAGATGAAATAGAAGATAACAAAGAAAAATAAAAAAAAGAGCAAAAAATTATAAAGAAAAGAATAATAAAAAAAGAAGAACATAGAAAAAAAGAGAGCAGAAAATAGAAAAAAAAGAGAAGAAATAGAAGAAATAAAAAGAAATAAAAAATATTCTAGAAATAAAAGAAAAGAAGAATAATAATAAATAATAGAAAAAGATGATTATTATTATGAATAGGAAAAATAAAAAGAGAATGTAGAAGAAAAAAAGTTTCATAAAACGAATAATAATAAGCAGATGAAGAAAAAAAATAAAAAAAAAGATAAAGTACAAGAAGTTGAAGAAGAATAATTAGAATATGATTAATAAGAAGAATAAATATAACAAGAAGTTAAAGAAGTAGAATTTAAATATATGAAAGAAATAATATTAGAACAATTGTAGTGATGGTGGAAGTAGTAGTAGTAGAAAAAAATGAAATAAAATAAAAAGAAAAAAAATGAAAAAAAATGAAAAAAAAAATAATAATAATAATTAGAAGTTGAAAAAGAAGAAAAAAAAGAAATAGAAATAGAAAATAAAGAATAAATAGATATAGTAGAAATTGGAGCAATGGACAAGAATAATAAGAACAAGAAATTGTAGTAGAAAAAGAAAAGTAGTAAAATAAGATTAATAAAATAATATTAATAATAACAATAATAAAATGAACAGAAAAAGTAAAAAAAATGAAAAAATGAAAAAATGAAAAAAATGTTGAAAAAATTAAGAAAAAAAATATAAAAGAATATTAAAAAGAAAAAGTAGAACATGCTCAAGAAGAAGAAGAATAAGTAGAACAAAAAATAGAAGAAGAAAAAACTAAAAAAGAAAAAAAGGAGAAATAAGATAATGAAGAAGAACAAAATAAAACATTAGAATAAGAAAATATTATAATAAAAAGAAGCGGATGAAAAAGAAGAAGTAGTAGATAAAAAAAAGAATAAAAAAATAATATAAATGAAGTTGAAGAAGAAAAAAAGTACAAGAACAAAAACAATGAAGAGCAAGCAGAAGTAGAATAATAATAACAATAACAAGAAAACAAAAAGAATAAGAAGATCAAAAATAATTAAAAGAAGCAAAAGAATAAGAAGAATAAGATAAAATAGGATATGAAGAAAAATAAGAAAAAAAAGTAGTAGAAGAAGAATAAGCAAAAAATAAAGATGAACATAAATAAAAAAAAATAAGAAGAATAAAAAGAATAAGAAGAAAAAATAATAATAAGTAAAACAAGAAATGATATAGAAGAAGAAGTAGTAGTAGAAGAAGTAATATTAGAAGGAGATGAAGAATAAAAATAAAAAGAAAAATAAGAAGAAAAAGAAAAAGAAGTAAAAGAATAAAAAGAAGAAGATACATATGAAGAAAATAAAAAAGAAGAAGAACAACAAAAAGAAGATCATAAGAAGAATAAAAAAAAAGTGAAAGTAGATAATTAAGAAAAGGAGAAGATCAAGAATAAAAACATGAATAAAAAAAATAGGAGAAAGAAGAAGTACAAAAAAAAGAAAAAGAAGAAAAAGAAGAAAAAGAAGAAAAAGAAGAATCAAAACAATGAGAAAAAAAAGGAGAAAAAAAAGAAGTCGAAAAAAAATGCATAAAAAGAAGAAGAAAAAAAAAGGATAAGCAAAAGAAGAATAAGCTAATGAAGTAGAAGAAGAAGTAAAAGAAAAAGCATATGAAGATATAGAAGAAAAAAAGCATAAGTAGAAGATGAAAAAGAAAAAAAAAGAGTATTAATAATAATAAGAGGCAAAGAAGAAGAAGAAGAAGAAGAAGAAGAATAATAATAATAATAATAATAATAATAATAATAATAAGATGATGATAATGATGATGATGATGATAAAGAATAAAAAAATGTAGAAAAAAAAATAAAAAAGAAAAATAAAAAGAAGAGGAAGAAAAAAAAGAATATTAAAGTAGTAGAAGAAGTAAAAGTAGAAAAAAAAAGAGAAGTTAAAAAATATCAAAGTAAAAGAAATGCAAGATGAAGAAGATCAAGAAAAAAGGACTAGAACAAGTAGAAGAAGCAGAAGAATAATAATTAGAATAAGAATAATTATAAAATGAAGTAAAAGAAGTAGTAGAAGAATTTGAAAAAGTAATAGTAGCAGTTTAGTAGTAGTAGAAGAAGAAGAAATATAAGATGAAGAAGCATGAGGAGTAGAAAAAAAGAATAATAATAATAATGAGAAGCAAAAAAATGAAAAAGAATAAGAAAAAGAAGAAGTATAAGAAGTATAAAAAATATATAAGAAGTAGAAGTAGTAGATTGGGAAGAAAAAGAATATGAAAAAGAATTAGAAGTATAAAAAGTTAAAAAAATAGAAAAAGTAAATTTTTCCATATAATAAAGTAGTATGGAAAATAAAGAAGATGAAGAATAATAATAATAATAGTAAGAAGAAATAGAAGTTGAGAAAGAAAAAGTAAAAGAAGAAAAACATAAAGTTGAATAATAATAATAAGAGGAAGAAAAAAAAGATGATAAAGATGAAGAAAACAAATAAAACAAGATGATGATGATGAAAATAGATGAACAAATGGAGAAGTAGAATGAGAAGAAAAATTCAGGGATGAAAAAGAAGAAGAATGTAAATAAAGAGAAGTAGAAGAAGAATAATAATATAATAATAATAATAATAATAATAATGAGAAGTTATAGATAAAAGAATAAGAAGTAGAAGAATAAGAAGTAGTAGTGATGAAAGAACGAGAAGTAGAAAAAAAAGAAGAAAAATTGTAGGGGTAGTATAAGGAGAAAAAGAAGAAGTTTATGAAGTAGAAGAAGAAGAATCAAAACAACAAGAAGAAGAAAAAAAAGAAGAAGTAGAAGAAAAAAAAAGAAAAAAAAAGAAAAAGAAGTTAATGTTGAAGAAAATAAAGAAGAAGAAGAAGAAGAAGAAGCCAAAGAAGTAAAAAAATAAGATAAAGAAGAATGAAGAAGAAGATGATAAAGGATGAGATGAAGAAGAAAAAAATGAAGAAGAAGAAGAAGAGGTAAAAGAAGAAGTAATAGTAAAACAAAAAATAGAAGATGAAGTAAAAAAAAAGAACTTGAAAAAGTAGTAGTAGTCATTGTATTAGAAGAAGAAGTAGTAAAAGAAAATAAAAATAGAATAAGAATTAACATAAATAATAATTAAAAGAAGAAGAATAATAAGTAGAAGAAGTAGAAAAAGAAGAAAAAAAGGACAAATAAGAATAATAAAAAGAAGAAAAAAAAAAAAAAAAAAAAGAGAAGAAGTAGTAGTATTAGTAGTAGAAAAAAACGAAAAAGAAGAAAAGAAATCATAAGCAAGAATAGAAGAAGAAGAAAAAAGAATAAGAATAAGAATAAGTAAATGAAAAATAAGTAAAAGAAGAATATCAAGAAGAAGTAGTAGAATAAGAAGCATAAGAATACAAAGTAGAATATGAAGAAGAAAAAGAATAATAAGAACAAGAACAATGATGAGAAATAACAAGAAGTGGAGCGAGAAGAAAAAGAATATTAAAAAAATAAGAATAACGAGAATAAGAAGAAAGAGATAAACATCAAGAACATCAAAAAGATAAAAGAAAAAAAAAGAACATGAAGTTTAAGAAGAAGTACAAAAAAAAGAAGTAAAATAAGAAAAATAAAAAAAAAGAAGTTGAATATGTAGTAGTTTTAGTTATAGTAGTAGTATTAGTAGCGGTAGTAGTTGTAGTTGTTGATGCTATAGTAGAATAAGTAGTAGTGGTAATAGTAGTAGAAGAAGAAGAAAAAGAAAATGATGATGATGATGATGATGGTGAAGAAGAAGAATGTGATAATGAAGAAAAGGATGAATGGGAAGACAGAAAAATAAGACTAAGACAGAGAAGAAGATGATGATGAACAAGAACAAGAAGAATAAAAAGAAAAAGACAAAGGCAAAGAAAGAAAAAGATGAAAATAAATACAAAAGAAAATAATGAAAACAAAGAAAAACAAAAAGAAGAAGAAGATTGATAATAATATAATAATAATAAGGAGAGAAAGAAAAAGAAGAAGAAGAATAATAATAATAATAATAATAATCATCATCATCATAATATGAAGAAGAAAATGAGAATAAGAAGAAAAAAAATGAAAACAAAGAAGAATAATAAAAATACGAAGAAGAAGAAGAAGGCAAAGAAAAAGAAGAAGGCAAAGAAGAAGAAGAAGAAGAAGAAGAAGAAGAAGAAAGCAAAGAAGAAGAAGAAGAAGTCAAAGATGAAGAAAATGAATAAGAAGAAGAATTAGATGAATAATTAGAATAAGATAAAGAATAAGAAGATAACTAAAATAAGAATATGTATGAAAAGAAGTAGTAGTAGATGAAGAAGAAGAAGAAGAAGTTGAAGAAGAAGAAAAAGAAAAAAAAGTCAGTGATGAAAGATAAGAAGATGAAAGAAGAAGAAGAAGAAGATGATGATGATGATGCTGATGAATTAAAAGAAGAAGAAAAAGAAAATAAAGAAGAAGAAGATGATGATGATAAAGAAGAAGAAGAAGTAGTAGTAGTAGAAGAAGAAGAAGAAGAAGAAGAAGAAGTAGTAGTAGTAGTAGAAGAAGAAGAAGAAGAAGAAGAAGTAGTAGTAGTAGTAGTAGTAGTAGTAGAAGAAGAAGAAGAAGAAGAAAATGATAAATAAGAAGAAGAAGAAGAATGTGAAAAAGAAGAAGATGATGATGAAGAAAAAGAAGGTAAGAACAAAGAAAAAGAAGATGAAGAAGAAAAGAAAGATGAAGACAAACAAAAATAAAAAGACAAAGACAGTAGAAAAAGATGATAATGAAGAAGAAGGAAAAGAAGCAAAATAAGCAAAAGAAATTGAAGATAAAGAAGTTGATGATGATAATGAATAAGTAAAAGAAGAAGATGAATAAAAAGAAGAAAAAGAAGAAGAAAAAAAAAGAGAAAGAATAAGAATAAGAGGAAGCAGAAGAAGAGACAAAAAAGAAATAGAAGAAGAAGAATATGATAAAGAAGAAGAAGATGATGATGAAAAAAAAAGAAAGAAAAAAAAGATTAAGATGAAAAAAAAAAGAATAATAAAATGAAGATAAAGAAGACAAAATTGAAGATAAAGAAAAAGAAGAAGATTAATAAGAAAAAGAAGGCGAAGAAAAATAAAAAGAAGAAGAATGAAAAGAAAAAGAAGATGAAAAGGAAGAAGAAGAAGAATATAAAAAAGAAGAAGAAGATGATGATGATGATGAAGTAGAAGATGAAGATAAAGAAGAAGATGAAGGCAAATAAGAAGATAATGAAGCAAAAGACAATGACGAAGAAGAAGAAGAAGACAACGACGAAAGCGAAAAGAAGATGAAGGCGAAAAGAAGAAGAATAAGAAGGTGAATAATAATAAGAAGATAATGAAGAAGAATGAGAAGATGAAGACAAAGAGGATGGAGAAGACGATGATGATGATAAAGAAGAAAAATATGATAAATATGCAAAAGATGTTGAAGAAAATGAAAAGAAGAAAAAGAAGAAGAAGATAAAGATAAAGAAGAAGAAAATGAAAAAGAAGAAAAAGAAGAAGAAGATTAAGAAGAAGACAATGAAAAAGAAGAAAAATAAGAAGAAAAAGTAGTTGAACAAGAATGAGACAAAGAAGTTAAAGATGATGATGAATAATAAGAAAAAGCATAAGAAATAGAAGAAGAATAAGAAAAAAATGTTTGAGAAGAAGAAGAATAAAGAAGAAAAAGAAGATTAAGAAGGAGGAGAAGTGATAGGAGGGAAGAAGAACATGGATGAGAGAAATTTTTATTGTTATTCAATGACTAGAAAAATTCTAGAGAGATAAAATTTTGAGGAGAGGTAAAAAAGGATGATTAAGCAAATACAAAGTCATGGACATCAATCCTCACAAATTTTCATTAATAAAAATATTACAAACCAATACAAATCACAAAAAACATAAGTATCCCAATCAAGCTTCAAAGTAAAATGACAAAAAAAAACAATAACAATTTCAATCCAAAGAAGATAAATGAACATAAGTGTCTGAATTAATTAACTAATAGCAGTAGCCAATAGGTCATAGGCAGTAAAGTAGGCTCAAGCACTAAGCACAATCATCAATGTCTCAATCTCATTTTAATATTAGTTATCAATCATCATTAATATCCCACGGATCATCATCAGCAACCAACTCCTCCATTTTTGCTATAAACCTAGCATAATCCTGGATGTCCAAGTTTGAATCCTATCAATCCTTCATGCATGCTAATGCCGCAACAATATTTAATCATAATCTGGATTTTCTATTCAAAATCATATTCACTACAATAGAAAAAGCTAACTCTAATGTTATGCTCGAAACCGGAGGAGTCAGTAGATCCCGTGTCATCTTAGATAATATGAGATAGGTAGAGTCATATGATTTCTACAAGTATAAAATATCATGATTCTTATTATCAGAATGTGATAGGATTGAATAGTAATCGGTATCTAAGTACCGAGAGAGCTTGCTCCTATTCAAAGATTCACCCCATCATTTCCCCCTCACTACTTAAATAGAAAAGTCATCGTCTCCGGATATGGTAACCATGTCTGTACTCGAAGCCTCACTACCAGCACTACCATAACTAGTATCATAGAATGTAATGAGCACAGTCAAATTGTTGTGAATGAATCTTTCAGGTTGGTCTACATGGTTCATGCATTAGGATATGTATGTCAAAATATTTCTACCCCTTCCACCTTAACCCTAATATCCATGCAGGTAGCCATACAATAAAGAGATAGTATGGTGGACTAGTACTTTAAGTACTTGATTTCCATCTCAACAATCACACTGCTAAGTATCAGGTCATCTTTAAACTTTTTAAATATACTACTAATATTGCATATGAACCTGAGTCCAATGCAAGTGGTGAGAGTATAAAATGACGAACACATGTTCGTCATGTCATAATAAATTTTTAGAAATTTCATAAATAAAATTCTTATAGCTCAGTCAGTGTCATCAATAATAAGTTCGTCACTCTAACTATTAACATAGTCAGATATACGTGTTCATATCCAACACATGACTCCTATATAAGGTATATGTAATTCCAATGATATCTCACATTCCATTAGAATTTCTTTTTCTTTAGATTCACAGACAAACAAAGAGCACAAAACACCTATTGTTTGTGAACTGTACGTAGAAATTTTAGTGAGTTATGGATATTTTCTAAAGCTGGATAAATAACCTTCATCCCCGCTTATACTATGAGGTTAATGACGTGACACAGCATCTAACATGGAAAATCTTTCCTAATGGTTCATCTCAAATAATATTAACAAACATGTTAATGGCTACTCTATTATTAGATACATTATTGAATGTTATACTATATATTTTATTTTGAATTTTATATTCTTTAAATATTTTCATCATACACTCATAAATGGCCGGGACATCATAAGGATGGAGAATCACTTAGAATCCTAATATTTTTTTTATTTAGTGTCCATTTAGAATCTACATAGTCGGCGGTGAAACATGCATAAGATGCATTGGCATGATTAGTCTAGATATCGGACGTCACGGACACCACTCAACTTTAATCCCTAAATTTATTAATGATTATTTATTTTTCTAAGTTATAGTATTTTAGTATGTTATTCCTAGATGTGGACCTAGGAAACCTATGATATACAAGCTGAAAATAAGTCTGCGTGATACTAATTATCCTTAGATCCTCCAAAAACCTAATCATATGACCTATCATGGTGATCAGTTTGGTCAACATTGAGCCTGGACTAGATCCAGCCTCAAAGACCCTACCACTGAGTTGGGTTTCCCTTGGATCTAATGCACCATATTTTTTGGTGCATTGTTTGGCATGCATCTTAAGGTGCCTAGTTCCACACGAACTCTTATAGTTTATAATTTTTTATTATATTTGTAATGTGTCAATTCTTCTTCAACACTCCTAATATTTTGTTATTGTATTATATTAAATGAGTCCAAACTATGCAAATATTGTAGTTCATGTTTTTTTTAGATGTTTGAGTCGAGGCGACGGGTGAAATCAAAGTTTCTACAGCCTTAGACCTTTCCGTAGGATTTTTATTATCTATATTATAATTAATTTTATTTTCATAATTAAATTTACTATTTATCATTTTTATTTATTATTTGTTTATTAATTATATTGTATTTAATTTTTTTAAATTAAAATATTAATTAAACTAAAATTTAAAAATAAAACTTAACTAAACAATATTAAAAAATACATGTAAACCATAATGCATAAAATAACTTTATTTTTTTGATGTCTACATCGCACGTGGATCATAATCTACACCTGAGTCTCAAAAGCTGAAAGTAGAGGTGTCAACCGGGTCGGGCCAGCTCGGCCCGGCACGAGGCATGGCACGGTTCGGCCGTGCCTAGGTAGGCCCGGCACAGAAATTTTTTGTGCCCGGGCTCATGTCATGCCTGGCCGGCACGGTACGGTGGCACGTTGGCACGGTACCGTGTCGAAATCAAAATTTTTTTAAAATTAGGTGTGCGACGGTGCCGAAACCCTATTTTTTTAATTAGGGCTTCGGGCACGCGAAAATCGTAATTTTTTTAAATTTAGGGTTTTGGGCACGCCGAAACCCTAATTTTTTTAAATTAGGGGTTCGGTGCGACCACGCGTGCTGAAACCCTACTTTTTTTTAATTTAGGGTTCGGCCCGACCGGGCCGAACCCAGCGGATCGTGCCGCAAGTCCGTGCTGGGCTGAACTCCACAAAAACCGTGCCGGCCCTAAAAAAATATGTCGGGCCGGCCCGGCACGTCCCGTTTGACACCTCTAGCTGAAAGCCAATAGCGAGAGAAAAAAATGAGAGTCAAGAAGAGACGGAGAGAGAGAGAGAGAGAGAGAGAGAGAGAGATGGAGAGAGAGGAGAAGAGCAATGTTAAAAACATAAATTTAATGAATGAGGGGGGGGGGGGGGGAGTGTTATAGATTTGAAATGAAAATAAAAAATACCATTTGATTCTGCCTAGCCATTCGGGGCAAAATCCAATGGCCAAGATTTAAATTTTATTTGGACCATTTGGGTTGATTTGACCATCGAACTAACCCAAATGTTCATTTTAGCACCATTAGAAAATAAACACCTTTTCACTCTCTTTCACTCGAGGAGATCAATTATTATTGATCTTCTTCGTATTGACATCTACTTTATGCAGATTAGAATACTCGGTGGAGTCATTTACTTTGTTATATTGATTGAAGATTCCTCTAAAAAATTATAAACATTTTTACTAAAAAAGAAAGATTAATCATTAATATCTTTGAAAATTTTCACACTAGAGTTAAGAGAGAAATTAATAAGATTTGATCTCTATACTTTCTAAAAATATGAAAGACTATAGAGGTCAAATTGAAATTTACTATGTATTCCATAAAATTAGACATGAAAAGATGACAAAAAAATGTCTCAATTAAACAGCATGGCTGAGCGGATGAACTAAGCAATTCAAGAGATAGTCTAATGTATGCTTTCTCATGTGCATCTCTCAAAAAAATTGTGGATAGAACTTATGTTGTGGCTATTGATTCAAGCAAAATGTGCCTTTTCATTACTTTAGATTGAGATGTTCCCAATAAACTCTAGAATAGGAACACTTAATGGATATATCTCATGTTAATGCTTCTAAGTACAGACTATGATACCTATTTTCCAAGAAGTTTATTCATAATAGAGTAGTGATTTTTCTAGAGGACTAATTAGTAATTGATAATCATCGAAGTAGAGAAGAGAATGAACCCATAAAAATTCTTATTTGCATAGATTTAATAATGATTCTTTCATGGGATTAGTTAGACTAATGGAGAGGAATTTAGTAGCTCCCTAAAAATTCTAGTCATTGAATTTACCTAATGATTTTGAGCCTTAAAATATGCAAATAGAGGAGGTGACCATATCCTAGCTTGAACTAGATATGACCTATTTTTTCATAATGATACATCTCAATCTGAGTCAAAAAGATCATATAGACCCTACTAGTTATCCTCTAGATTTTGTGGTTATGTATTACTCACAAATACATGCAAGTCTGAGATATTTTAGTTGGCTATCTCTTTAAAGAATAAAAAAAATTCTTTTAGGCTATGTAGAAAGAGGCAAAATCTTTTTACATCAACCATATCTACAATCTAATACCAAATACCTAAAAGGGGAGAGGGCTCTAAAAAATAAATGGTTTTTCAGACTAAAAGATAGAGATGACAATTCTCAACCAATATACAAGACTCAGCTATTAGTCAAAAGATCTAGTTAAAAAAAATTGATTTTGATTAGATATTTTCTCCCATATTGAAGATTATTTCTATTGTAGTAGTTCTTAGCATAACTGCTAGCTTAGATTTAAAAGATAATCAATTCAATGTCAATAAAATATTTTTTAATGGTAATATTTATGAGACTCTTTACATGGATCAACCTGAGAAATTCATACTAGAATGAAAAGAACATCTACTATGCAAACTAAAAAAGAGCTTGTACGAACTTAAGAAAGCTTCTAGAAAATAATACAAGAAAAAATATTTATTGGAGTATCATGACTTTTAGCACACTTGTGATAATTATTATTTGTCAATCATTTATCATATAATGATTAACTTATACCTTTATTGTATGCTAAAAACATGATAATCATTGACTATAATAAAACATAGATTGACAAACTTTAGGGGGAGCTAGGAAGAGACTTTTCAATGAAAGACTTAGGTCTACTCTTGTTGACTCTATGGATGAATGTCATCCATGAAAGAATTTCTAGGTGTATCTAGTTATCTCAAGAATATTACATGGATGAAGTTCTTTAGAAATTTTATATGAAAGAAGCTATGCTAGTCTCAATCCCCAAGGCCAAATATTATAAACTGAGTATATAGCAGATTTCCAAGACTAATGAGAAAAGGAAAAATATGAGTCATGTTTTTTATGGTTATTAGTAGTCTTATGTATGTTATGGTCAGCACAAGACTAGATATACCACATGCTGCTAGTGTTGTTAGTCATTTTTTCTCAAACCTAGGTAGATTTCACTAAGTTGTAGTAAGATCTAACGTGAGATATCTATGAGGGATTTCTTAGCTATCATTGTACCTAGGAAGGTTAAAGCCTGCCCTTCTCAGATATAATGATTCTGAAATGACTAAAAATTTTGTTTCATATAGATCTACCTCAACATATGTAATAAACTTTGGAGGAAGAATAATATCATATAGCAATTCAAGCTACTGAAGTTCATAACACAATCAAACACTAAGACTGAGCTCATTATAGCTATTAACATTTGCAAATAAATGTTATGGATATGAGTTTCTTATAGATTTGAGTGTGCAATAGGATACATACACTATATGATATAATAGTGAGAGTGTAATCTCTAAAAATTTAATCTTCCATGACCATTCTCAAAATATATTGATCTGCACTATAATTGAATATGTGATGTATTCAATAGAATTTGAGTTGTACTAGAAAAAGTACACAAATAAAAATATCACTAGTTTGTTAACCAAATCTTTATCGTTAGCTAAATTTAATTTATTTAAAATGAGTACTAGTATGTGTCTTTCCACCTAGGACTGAGAAGGAGATTTGTTGGATCTGTCTTGGTATGATAGAAAAAATTTTATTTGGTTTGTTTTCATATTTGAGTATTTTTTTAATTTTTAAATATTAATATATAATTGTTATTTTAATTCTAATTTGTTTTATTTTTAGTTACTACTATTTTGTTTTGTTTTTTATTTCTTACAAGTAAAGTCCATGGTGGACGGAGCACATTTTTTTTAAAGAAATGTTGTTTTTTTTTACCCCCATCAACATATTTTAAAGAAAATAAAAAAAAACTAAAAGGAGGGAGCACATTTTTTTTATTGAAGGAAAGAATGGAGAAATTCCAAAAGTTGAAAATTGGGGTTTTCTTTTATAAGGAGAATGTTGTTTTTTTTGGAATAAAAATAAAAGGCATTTCTAGTTTTGTTCTAGAAGCCAAAAAAATCACAAAAGTTGAGACAAATGTATTGAAAGAATTAGTGTGTTGCCTAGAGGAATTTCTAGATAAAAACTACTCTAATTTTCAAAATCATTATTGGGGTGCAGATCAATTCCATGTCACTTGAAGTTGACAAATTAAATACTTAGTATAAAAAATAACGCGGAATGAAATTTGAGCATTCTTTCCAAAAATCTCACGTTTACATTATTATTATTATTCTTGATTTATGATTTCTAGGATTTTATATTTAAGAAAAATTATCTTAGTTCAAAACATAATTTTTGGGAATTTGATATTTTATGGATTTTAGTTTGTGTGAATAATTGTCTAGTATTCCTTATCTGTATTGTCATTGTATAAATAAAACATTGGACATTTAAAGTGTATTAAATTTTTTATTTTTTGATATTATAGATGAATTCTGAATTTTATATTTGTCTTTCAATTGAAAATTTTAGCATTTGAATTTAGTTGGTTTTAATTAGAATAAATTAGACTAATTTTATTCCAAATAAATTTTTTTTAGTGGTTCTAGAATA
This sequence comes from Sapria himalayana, assembly GCA_029783825.1. Lineage (NCBI taxonomy): Eukaryota > Viridiplantae > Streptophyta > Magnoliopsida > Malpighiales > Rafflesiaceae > Sapria > Sapria himalayana. The sequence continues at coordinate 1,833,047 of JAREIK010003544.1, forward strand.
AACACTGATCAACCAACCTCCACAATAAGAACTTTCTTCCATTTGTTTAAAGAAGAACATATTAGTTTTTATTTGTAAATATCATAATGTTTGCATAAAACTATGCAAACATTATGATAATTATGCAAAGGGTTAGAAGCAAAGGGTGAACAATTTGTTTGAGCAAAAAAATCTCAAAATGCATGGTAAATAAATTGGCAAGCAAAGGGTCAGAAGCCAAGAAATTGAACTTTAATTTTGATACATATTCATATTCTTTGTAGAGAACTATGCAGATGCATATTGCAAACAATTATTGAAGAGCTCTGTGAATAAAGAACCTAGGAGTATGAAAAATGAAGGTTTCTTTAGCAATCCACAACAAGCTATTAGGAACACATTCATGATGGGTAAATTAAGGTCTATGACTTCTTAAAATAAGCTTTTGGATTGTTCATTGTCTTAGCAGAGTAGAATATCATATTTCAAAATTTTGTGATATACACAAATATTATAAACATGGGAAATAGATGAAAGATTGAGATTTTCCAAGAACATAAGCTCAATTTGAGTATTTTGGAGGAACATTTGATCTATAAATATTGTGAAATTCACTCTAAACCAATTTTTTAAGGAAGAACAAGAACTAGAATAATCATCACAATTATCGGTGCAAAATTCTTCAAGTTGCAAGTGGTTTTAAACCAAATCCCAAATATTTGGGAGGTTGACAAGAGATGGAACATAACAATGTAGTGCGTGTGTCATGGATATTTTATGCATCATTGCATGCTTTATTGTTGAACATAATGACATAGTGCCAGTTTAACAAAACGACAAGAGATACTGGGGGGGGGGGGGGGGGGTGTGATCATCGAAAGTTCATAGTTATGAGCTTTATGACATTTTACTATAACTCTATTTTATGTTATGTGTATGCATTGTATTTATGTGTGGTTTTGTTGTAAATTTATTTTGCTTATTTAAGCAACCCATGCATTGGTACCGAGGATATAACAAGGAGTGTATTATACACTTGTAGTTTTGATTTGGTATCATTCATGGACTATAGTGAGTAGAGGAAACTCTCAATCAAATTTTGAGTTAGTTGATCTTAAATATGAAGAACCCCAACCATGATAATCCACACTGAGAAGGGAACAACTAAGGTTAGCAAATCATATCCTCCAAAGTGAAAAAAGAATTCACATGATTTTTAGAGGATGATCCAAATGAATGGTACAATGGGGCTGATTAATTCTTTGTTTACTTGAATACAAATTTTTTTTTTATTTCTTTGGAATTTTTTTAATGAAATTTGTATCTTTTAATTGAGATATATGATGAATTTATGTAACTCATGAATTTGATACGATGGAATAATTTTTTGATAAATTTAGAAACCCGATAACCATGGTTGATGGAGTGTATGATTAATTTTAAAATGAAATTATGCTGATATATATGTGTAAAATCTTATGAGATATACCTTGAAGTTATATGAACCATATAATATTTTGAATGAAATTGAATAATTTTAGAAAAATATATGTTTTGGGTATGTGGCCCCGAGGGGATTATTAGGCATAACAGAGACATGGGAGGGCAAAAATAGTAAGAATATCCATGTAGAGGTGTCTGTAGCATGCCTAGCTTGGTGTAGGCGTGCCAAGCATGGACCAGGCATGCCTAGCCCTGCACGGCATGCTATTGTAGGCTTGTAGCATGTCTGGGCCCATGTCGGGCAAATCCTTAGCATAAATCGTGTTGTGCCATGCCGAGGGTCTTAGGCCCACATGCCATGCAAGGCATGACCTAGGTGCATGGCATGTGCGCACGACACAAGTGACGATGCACCGACCGATGCATTATGGTTGATGTAGTGATGCCCAAGGGGGGACGAACGGCGATGCCCGATGGGCGATGGCTCGATATGCTCGATTAGCGATGGATCGGTACACCCGATGGGTGACGGTGGCGCGATGGCACGGAGGAAAAACCCTAATTTTATTTTTATCTAGAACGGCCCAAATCAGCCCATACCTGGGCTGATTTCGGGCCGTGGACCATGCCGGTCCTGCCCTCCAGTGAATCGTGCCGTGCCTAGAACGGCACGTGAGCCCAGTTGGGCCTGAAAATTATGGCCTGCATAGCCCAGCTCACTTGACACTTTATATGCATGTGAGTAGTGATTAGATATGTCATTGGGAGAATAAACCCTAAACTCTCTTGAGCATTTGTGGTGGAGTTTTGCTATGTGGAGGTGATGATTGGCATGTTGGAAACTGGTAATTCTCTCGTGGGTCTTTAGATCATGGTAATAGGTATGCGTATTATCTAGTTGGGGTGGTTAGTAAGGCTAGAGCTAGTAGGTTAGTTTTTTTCTCTACATATCTCATCATGACTTGATGGAGCTTCGATATGCATAAATTATGCATGTTTATGAAAATATGATATGATTGAAAAAAGAAAATTTTTAGAACTTACACACTAATTATAGTTTCATGAATTTATATAGCTATGTATGTGTGTGTGCGTGCGTGTGTGTGTGTGTTTCGAAACATATATATTGGAAAACATATGTTTCTATGAAGATAAAAGATGAATTCTTTCATATTTTCGTGAGATATTTCTATTGGGCATTAGTTGTTCACCCTTATTTTTGCAAAGTGGAGGAAATATTGATGGTCAATCTTGATTCTAAAGCTTTTAGAGCTATATGATGCTTTTGGTTTAGATTTTAGCTAGTTTTGGTTGAAACCTTCTTATGTATTTGGCCACATGGATCATTTTATGTAAATGATTTTACTTTTGAATGTGAATATTTTTATTTGATAGTTTTTGCATATCCATGATGTTCTCTAGAATTTAATCCTTTTTAAATATTTGAATATGAGCGATCTTGATCTAATTTTTTTTATTACCTTGCTTCCATTGAAGTTTTAAGATTCTAGGTATTATTAGAATGGAACTAACATGAAAAATAGGAAGGAAAGAAATTATTGTCAACTTGTTTGTAAATTTCTAAAGATATACAACCGACCACACCCATTACTATTCACATTATATGTTTTTTAATTTTTTTCAATATAAATTCATTTAGTTTGAATTCATTATTTTAAAAAATATATTTTCCATTTTTTTACAAATACACGATGAGTAATTTACTAAATTTAGAAAAGCTCATCATTAAAAATATAAAACCCTCTCACGTTAGATTTTTAAAGTATTTTCTATCCTATTAAATTTAACTAATCAAAAAAAGTACATCATGATTTCCGAGTGAGAGTTCCCGAGATTAATGACAAAGCATCTTGGAACATTGAGAAGGCAACAATAGAAGTTAGCAGCTCTTGTTCTCCAAACTAGTAAAAATTGAATTCACATGATTTTCAGGGGATGACCAAACTAAATGATTCAATGAGATAGAATAATTCTTTGAATACTAGAATACAAAAAAAAATAAATAAAAAGGAGGCCAACTAATGGTGGTAGTGCCCTCATTGGATATTACCATGGCATGGAATGTTGAGAAGGTAACAATATAGAACCCCAATCATGGCAACCCACATAAAGAAGGCAAAAATGGAAGTTAGCATATTATATCCTCCAAAATAGTGAAAATGAAATTCATATGTATTTTAAGGGATGACTCAACTGAATGGTTCAACTTGGTGGAATAATTCTCTGCATACCAGAATATAAAAAAAAGTTACCATAGCTTCTTACCACCTTGAAAAGGAGGCCAACTAATAGTAGAACTGACCTCACTAGACATTATAAGAAAAAGGACATGTGATCTCATGGAAAAAAACAAAGAGAAATTATGGACTTACTTTAGACAATCAAGATGCAAAGATTTTGATGGAGCTCTTTCGAGGACCAGGAAGTTTGGAATGTAGAGAAAATATCATTGTAAAATTGAGAAACTCGACAACAATGTGAGGGGATGGATGCAAAAGGTATTGGTGGGGAAATTAATTAGATGGTTGGAGGCTACGATTTCTATTTGGTTATAGATGTTAAAACCACAATCACTCAAGGAGACTATTACTTTAGCATGGATGCAAGATGTGCATCTTACTCGACAATGAAGGTTCATCCAAATTCCACCTAAAAAAACTTCTCTATCTCTTCCATAGACCACACATATAGCTCCTATATTTTCTATTCTAATTAGATGATTATCTTGGGAAGAAATAAAAAAGAGAAGGGCACGAGGCATATATTTCAACTATAGTAAATGTTTCATAGTTAGGCATAAATGTCAAAAACCATAGTTATTAGTCTTGGAGAGGGATTGGGGTAACACAATTCGTGAAGAAATTATGGATCAGCAAAGATTGGAAAAGACCAAGGTGATGATATGAGAAAAGTATAGGAACCTCAAGTAGAACCTGAAATCATGCTGCATACATTCACACCATGGACTAGTTCAAAAATCATGTGCACGACGACGAGAATAGGCTATCACAAAGCAATGGCTTTGGTTGGTAATGGATTGATGAATAAATTCATTAGCTATCATTTGGAAAACTTACTCAATACTAGTTGTTCCTATGGAAGATATTTTTTTTATTGTGGCTAATGGGGAGAAGCTAAAATGTCAATGGCACACTATAATAAGGTATGATAGGAGTTACAAAGCATTGAGCTTTATATCAAATTTTTTACCTACCTCAAATAGGTCTTGACCTTGTACTTGGAATTCAATGACATGAAAAGCTAGGCTCAATAGTTATAACTGGAAACAATTTAGCATGGATTTTATTTGGGATAATATAAAATGAAATCTACAAAGTGTGGAAATGCAAGCAATTTAGGTAGCCTCAACCAACTAAATAACAAAGGAGCTTCACTAAGGACATACATTATTTTTAATATATGTGCAATTGAACCTTGGAATGATGTCACATAGTGCATGACATGATGATCATAGGCAAGATATGTAGAGGTTGTTGAAAGACTACATGGATGTGTTACAAGGGTCCTCGAGTGTACTACATATGCTAAGGTAGAGCATTGTGTTATGATCATGAAATTTAATAATAAATCAATTAATATATGCTTGCATCAATATATCCATTTACAAAAAGAAGAAATTGAAAAACAAGTTCAAAAGATATTGAATTCTAGCCTTATTCGACTAAGCACTAATCTATTTATTATTGTTGAAGAAAAATGATGTAAGTTGGTAATTTTGCACATACTTTCATGCACTCAATTCAACCATTGTCGAGGATTGATTTTCTATTCTAGTGGTGGATGAAATGCTGGATGAATTACTTGGCACATCTTATATTACCAAGCTTGATTTATAGCCTAGATATCACAAAGCAGGTATAAATCCTTCTGACAAACTCAAAATTACTTTTCATACTCACGATGGTCATTATGAATATTTAGTGATGTTGTTTTCTCTATATAACTATGTTCCAAGACATCATAAACTCTATATTCCATCCTTATCTTCAAAATTTTATTTTGATTGTATTCTATGATATTTCATATATAGTTCTATGATATTTCATAAATATTTATGATATTTCATATATCTTCAAAATGTTTTCTCTATATTTATGATATTTCATAAATATTTAGTCATTATGGTGTATGATAAACAAATCTTGGAGATTATGAGAGGGCATCAATTTTTTTTCAAGGTCAATAAGTGCAAACCTTACTGGCCAATTGTTCAATGGGAGAAAATTTAAAAGCACTTATCAGCTAACAAGAATTAGAATATTTAGGACATATTGTCATGCCTTAAAGAGTGAAGGTTGATAATCACAAAATTGCATCCATGGCATCATGGACTCATTAAACATTTTTTTTCTGAATATATAGTTTTTTTAGATATGATAGGTTATTATAGAAAATTTGTTCAAAATTATGGCATCATCATTGAACCACTAGCCAACATCTTCAAGAAATTGTAGTTTAAATGGAATGAGAAAGTTGGTGTAGCTTTTGTGGTTCTTAAACAAACAATGACCCCCACAGTTGTTTTGGTGATGTCAAAATTCAAGGAGACCTTCACCATAGAAACATATGTAGTAGGAGAGGGAATAAGCAAACCCTTAACTCAACAGGGCAAACCTATCACCTTTTATGAGTGGAGAACTAGTAATTACAAAAAAAAATCATGGCCCACCTTCCCTAAAAAAATGCTAGCAATTGTGGAGGCTATAAGTGTATGAAAACCATATTTATTGGGAAGGAAGTTTTTTATCCATGAAAATTTGGGTTCAGATAGCTCTCTCACCCAAGCCCAAGAGACCTTCCTCAACCACCTATATGTACCCATAGTAATCATGTGGTATGATGTTCAAAAGGCTTACAAAAAAGATCCCTACATGTAGTCAATCTTTCCATTGAACTAATTTGAAATAGAAGGATCTTACATATAGTGAAAAAGATTAATTTACATCAATGGAAAAGTAATCACTCCTTACCAAGGGGAGTAATTGAAAAGGTTGCTACATGAGGCTCAGACACAAAAATCAGGGGTATTTAGAGGTGTTCCAAATATCAAAGTGCTTGGCTCAATAATTTTGTTGGCTTAAAATATATCGAGTAGTCCATGAATACATCCAACACTTTGAAGTTTTCCAAAATATGAAATCCAAAACACTTTATCATGACCCCCATGCACTCCTACTCAGGAGTCGCGATAGACTTAGTTTGATTATTTAAATTTAATTAGATTTCAAATACTTTAAAATCCAATGTGAGAAATTTTTATATTTTCAATAGTGAGCTTTTATAATTTTAGTAAATTACCCATAAAGTAAATTTAAAATAATGAGAAGGATGTTTAATTCATGAATTTATATTAAAAAATCAGAAAAAAAATATTTAATATAAATAATACTACTTATAGTCAACTACATGTTTGTAAAAAGCCATGGACAAGTCAACAATAGCTTTTTTTTTGCTTGTCTTTTTTCATGTTAGTTTCCTCATATAACACCAACAACTTCAAAGTATTAGTGGAAGCAAGTAAAAAAAAATAATTAGGTCAAGGACCCTCACATTCAACCATGTAGAAAGAATCATATTCTAGAGAACATCATGAATATGCATAATCCATCAAGTAAACACATTTTAATTACAAATTTTAAGTTATTTACACAAAATGGCCAAACATACAACAAGTTTGCAAAAAAAAAAAACAAAAAAAACTGAAAGATTTTTTAAAACCCCTCTCATAACTATGTAAGTTTCAAAATTAGGATTGGTTATCAATGATTTCTCTATCTCGAGAAAATAGAAGTGAGAAACTAATGCCCAATAAGAAAGTCTCAAGAAAATATGAAATACTTAATGTGTTACCTATATATCCACATATATAATTTTAGTATTTATAAAAATATATTATGTGTAAGTTCACAAAATATTCATTTTTGAATCCCATCCATTTTTCACAACCATGCATAATTTATGTATACCAAGCCTCACCAAATCATTAAACATATTGAGGGAAAAACTAACCTGCTAGCTCTAGCCTAGCTACCACCCTCAATGGAAAACATACACACCCAATCTCAAGATCCAAAGATCATGAGAGTTTTATAGTTTTCTAGCTTGGCAACTACCACCACTCTTTAGTCGAACTCCACCACACTACCACTATTTAGTGGAACTCCACCACAAGTGCACAAGGGGTTTTAGGGTCATTCTTTCAAGGACATATCTAATCCATATCTCTGTGGAAATCACGTAATTTTAGCCCTCCATGTCCTTGCTAGAACAAATAGTCACCTTAAAACCTCACATCCAAAATGTATAATTTTCCTAAATTATTCAAATTTCTTTTTAAATATCATAGAGCCTATATAGCTTTAAAAAGCATAGGATTTTATTTACACATAGCCAAACACCATTCCCAAAGTTTTTAAAAATAACTTTCTCTAAAAAAATACACAAGTAAATGGGTTTTAAAATTTATCAAAAAATCAATTTATGATGTTAAAATTTTGAGTTTCCATCCATTAATTATATATTTAAATTAAATGATATAAACTTTTTGAAAATTATTCCAAAGAAACTAATAATAATGGCTTAACCAAGCCCTTCCAAACCTTAAATATCAATCCCTCACTCTAATATATCAAACCAAACTCTATATCCATAATATAATCTCAAACTAAAAAAAAAGGAAAACAAGATTTAAATATTTATATAATTTCAAGCCTACTTTATAAAATCAGGTGAGAAAATGAAAACTACATCAAATAAACTCAACCCTAACCATCATTGTAAATATTACAACCATTCTATGAATGTTTTTGGCCGAAACAAAGAGATTATTGATCTTAATCACTTCATAAAATAAATATTTAGCAAAAAATCATGAATTTTATATCTTATTTCAATAATTTGGTGTTTAAATGATGAAAATTTGATGAGATCCTAGAAATACGAAGAAGAAAAGAAGATAAGTAGTGAAATAGATAAATAAACGAAAAAAAAAATGAACTTTTTATCTTTCATTTAAAAGTTAAATGGCTAAAATGCCCTTCAAGAGTTCAAACTAACCTAACATTCTTTATGCATCTTTAAAACTAACAAATTTAGTATCATTATCCTCTATTTTATATCTCTTGTTCATTTATGAAAATTAAAATAAATTATAAGAACTTTATCGCTTCTTATTTAACCAACATGTCCAATTCAGATAGTGGCTAAAATAGAGAAAATATTTTTTTTTGGGTTTGACAACTCTACCCCCCTTAATGGAATTTCTTCCTCAATTTTTTTTTTTTTAAAAAAACCTGATTTAAAGAGATGCACATTAATTTTCTATATTTCTTTTAAGCACTCCCGCATCACTTCTTTTACCCTATGATGTCGCCACATAACCTTTGCTTGGTGATTACCTTATTTCGTAGCTCTTTAAAATTGATATCTAGGATCCATACTAGAGCCTCTTCTATGTAACATTGTCATATAACAGAACCACCTCATAATCTAACATATAACTATAGTCTGGGTGATAATTCTTCAACATCGATACTTGAAACACATCATGCATATGTGCATACTTTAGTGATTGCATCAATTGATAAGCTACTAGTCCCACTCTCCTCGAGATCTCAAATGGACCCACATATCTTGGCATAAGCTTCTTGTTATTTCCAAACTGATAAGTAATTTTTCAAGGTGATATCTTGAGAACAACTTGGTCTACAATCTCAACTTCTAATGGTCTTCTTCTCTGTTATGCATAGCTCTTCTACCTGCTCTAAGTGATAAGCAACTTCTCATAGATAACCTTGACCTTCCCAATAGTCTCATGGATTAGCTCTAGTCCAAGCTTATTCAGTTCACCAACTCATCCTAATTCAATAGAACCCTACAAGGTCTATCATACAAAGCTTCAAAAGGTGCCATACATATGCAAGACAAAATGTTATTGTTGTAGGAAAACTCAACTAATGATAGATGCTCAACACCACTACCTTTAAACTCAAGAACACAATCCCAAAATATATCTTCTAAGATTTGAATAGTGTGCTCAGATTTTCCATCTGTTTGAGGGTGAAAGGTTGTACTCATATTCAACTGAGTCCCAAAGGCATTAAGAAACCTTTGCCAAAATCTATAAGTACCGAGGAACTCTATCAAAAATAATAAAAATTGGAACCTCATGCAACTGGACAACATTCCTTATAAATAACTTGCAGAGCATATTTAGGGTGTCACTAGCATGAATAGGCAAAAAGTGAGCCAATTTGGTCAACTTATCAACAATGGCCTAAATGATATCACATTGTCCTAAAGTTTTTAGTAGCCTTGTCACGAAGTCCATAGTCATTGCTTTTGAATTCTATTGTGTAATTAGCAAAATTTGTAATAACTTTCTAGGTTTTTGATGTTCTACCTTTACTTACTGGCAAACCAAATACCTTTTTACTAAGATTACACCACATTACTTTATGAATGACCACCAAAAATAATTGCCTAGAATCTGTGTACATATTGACATTTCTTAGATGCACGAAGAACTTAGAATGATAAGTTTTTTTCGATACTTCTTCCCTCAAGACTCGAGGAATAAATAGTCAACCTCTAAATTGATAACCACCATCTATCGAAACTTTCCACTCAATGCCCCCTTTCTTTTCCTACCTCTGAAAGAATTTTTATAACTTTACATTCTCTTTTTGTGCTTTAATTATCTGTCATATCAAAATAGGTTGAAGGCTCAAACTATAAAGATAAATCAGTTTTGTTTACTCATCTACTTACAACCCAAAGTCTTTCACAACAACCACCACCTTTTTGATACTTTCTACTCAATGTGTCAACCACAACATTGGCCTTGCCCATATGATATTGCAGCATAAAGTTATAACTTTTAAGATATTCCATCCATTATCTTTGCCTTAGGTTGACTTCTTTCTAAGTGAACTAGTACTTGAGACTCTTGTGATCTAAGTACACTTCAAACTTCACACTATACAATAACACCTCCAATGCTTCAAGGCAAAGACAATTACTATTAATTCCTAACCATATGTAGGGTAGTTCTTCTCATATGACTTCAACTACCTAGACCTTAAGCAATGGCTCTTTCATTTTGCATAAGCACACAACCTAACCCATATAAGGATGCAATGGTGAAATCTACATAAGGTGACCTTGCCATTTGATAAAACAAGAATTGATGCTGAAATTAACTTATTTTTTTAACTCTTGGAAAGTGGATTCACATTTCTCAAACCACTCAAAGCGAGTATTTTTCATGGTTAAGTTATTCATACACAAGACAACATGAGAAAAATTCTCAACAAATCGATAATAATATCCTACCAAACCCAAGAAACTATGTACATCAATTATTGTAGTTGTCCTTGGCCATTAAAACATAACTTTTACGTTCTCAAGATTCATAACAATCTTTTCATTTGTTACTATGCGACCCAAGAACTGTATACTAGTGGCCTAAAATTGATACTTAGCTTACTTTACATTCAACTAATGTTTACGAAGAGTTTTCAAAATCAACTGGAGATGTTCATGTTCCACTTGCATATTTGAATACACCAATATTCATCAATAAAACTAATAACAAATGTGTCAAGGAAAGGTTGAAATACATGATTCATTAAGTCCATAAATACTCTAAGTGCATTTATCATACCAAATGGAAATATCAATAACTCATAGTGACCATACTAGGTCTGAAAAGTGTTTTAGACATCATATTTTCTCATCCTCAACTAATAATATCTTGATCTCAAGTTTATTTTTGTGAAAAAATTGAGCTTCTGCCAATAAGTCAAACCAATCATCTATATGAGAGAGTGGATGCTTATTCTTAATGTTTGCCTAATTTAGCTTTCTATAGTCAATACACAATCATAGTGACTCATCATGCTTTTTGTAAAAGAGAGCAAGAACTTCTCGTGGTGACAAACTAGGCTGTATGAACTTCTTAGAAAGTAAGTATTGAAGCTGACTTTATAGATCATTCAATTTAGCTGGTAATATTTGATAAGGAAGAATAGAAATAGGTTTGGCCCTTAACATCGAATAAATACAAAACTTTATCTTTCTTGGAGGTGGCAAATTAGGAAACTCTTCAGGAAATAGATCACCAAACTTCTTTCACTACTAGCACTTGTGACCAAGGAGTCTCATTTTCACCCCCTTCTTCTATTTTGTTCAAGGGAGCAAAGCACAAAACCTTGTTCATTTTTTTCATCACAAGTCCAGCCACCAAGTTAAAAATCACGAATAGTGGCTCCACTTTTAAATACAATAAGAGTTTTTCCAACTTGAAATATGATTGGTTTATTGTGATAATCTATCATAATATGGAACTTTGACAATCAATCCATTCCTAGGATTATGTTATAGCTAAAAAAATTTAAGAGTAAAAGATCAACACAAAAAGATAATTCTCCAATGTGGAGCTCACAACCTTTATACACATTACTCACAAATATAGAATTTCCCAATGAAGAAATAACCCAGAAACTAGAGTCTATCTCCTCAGGTTCCAAACCAAAAGTATTCAAAAATAGATAGGAAATAAAAGAATGAGAAGCACCAGTATCAAATAAAATATATTCTCATGTACTAGAAATATGAAGCATACCAACCATCATTGCATCTAAAACTAGCTCCTCCTCTAGGGTAGGTAAGATGAAAAAAACTCATCCTTGATTCATAGGCATTTTTCTTTTATCCTTTCTCAACTTTGGTGCACTAAAAGTAGAGGGACCTTGTAGGCTATGGTAATTTGAATCATAATGGCCTATAGACTAATTTGAAGAAGTTCCTCTTGATAATGAAGTAGTTGTTTGTGGTCTCACCAAGTGGAATGACTGAGGGCAATCCTTCTTCATGTGTCCTTCTTGGTCATAACCAAAATATTTGAATGCTCTCAAATAAAATCTACCCCAAAAAGAGTCATAACCATGTGATCCACCATTAGAAAATAACCCCAAAGTTGTCTATACAGAATGTTAAGTTTGTGATCTTTTCCTCCACATGGATGTTCCAGTTAAACTAGATTTCTTGATTATTTTGAGCCTCTTCTTATGATCGTCTTGGATTTTCATTGCATCATCTCTCTCTTACTATACTAAGAGGATCCATTATACCAAATCACCATAATCTTGAATGTACATATCTACCAATCTTGAGAGAAGAGTTGGCTTGAGCCATTGCTCAAAACATCATGCACTCATCTCCTCTATGGCAACTAAGTATCGAGTAAATTGGGCCAACTCAAAATACTTTGCTTCATATTTGATAACCCTCATATTGTCATGTAATAGTTTGTTGAACTCATGGGCCTTTGCATCTCTTGTAGGCTTATTAAAGTATTTCCCATTGAAGATGTCTTCAAACTCTAGCAATCTCAAATAATGAAGTAACAATAGGAACTCTAAAGTCATATGAGATACACACATATTCAACTTTCTCTTGATGAGGCATAGCCAAGATTCTAGTTTTATCGGGTTAGGATCATAAGTAAATGTAGGAGGGCTTTTCTTTTGAATTCTTCATTGGGTACCACATTCTCCTATGGACATGTTCTTACTTAAGTGTGAGCTGAGAAACTACTAGTTCACCAATACCACATGCACCAACATTATCTTGTACTGTTTGTCCAATTATGTTGGTCCCTCCATGAAATGCCTGAAGCATGGTCTTCCATGGTGCATCTCCAGGACTACCAAACTAAAATTTAGCTTGTTGGGGATCTTGCATTATACTTCTTGCCAAGGGAAAACATCGCACACCATGACCTCTTTCTTTTTTGGTATTCATACTTTGCTTCAAAAAATGAAGTAAAGAAAATAAAGTACCTTAGCAACAAATTAAAAAGAGTTCTAACTTTATCAAAAACCAAACTAGGTGAAATAAAACTTAATACCTCAAACTCCAAACAGTATGAAAAAAACCTAGAAGTGATTATCTTCTAGGAACTAAGTTCACTAAGAATCATATAATGGAAAACAAAATTGAATATCTTATACTCTAATGAGTGTCAAAAAAAACTCAAAAGTGCATAGCACATCAAGGATTTAAGCACACAATTAAAATGTCAAAATGACTTACAACAAAATACACTCAACAGTTCATGCACACATAATATAACTCTAGAAACTTTATCTCGGATACCACAAAAGCTTTCATGACTCCCATTTACTCCCACTAAGCAGCCATGATGGACTTAGTATGATTAGCTAAATTTAACTGGATATAAAGTACTTTATGTTAGAATTTTATATCTATGTATTTATAGTGATTATGCTAAACGTAACATCATTGGATTGTGTAGAACATAACGCAACATCACAAGGAATAAGAAGAATATAACACAACCACAACAAATACTAGTTTTATCATGGTTCACTAGCCATTTAATACAACTAGCTATATCTACCAAAAAAGTATGTAGAGCCTGTAGATTTATTATCCAAAAATGTTCCAGTACATAATCAAGAGAGAGAGAAGAAGAACGAGCACACATTTGTGATTATGGATATATATATATATCAATTGGGATTCTACATAAAATAGAAATGATTAAGATTTTCAAAGAAGACTAGGTCATGCACTCATGCTCCAAAAATTTTCACAGCCCATTGACTAGGCAGTGGGACCCCCATTTTTGTTCTAATTCCACGTATTAAATCTCTAAACATATTAGTACCTGTACATATAAATAAAATAGATAAAAAAATAGATGGCTAAAAAAACAAATTCATAGGCAAATTCACAGGCGAATGACCTCTAATCAAATAAATCAAAAGTTTCTTCAAAAATCTCATGCCACAAATGGAGATTAAAGTTGGTTTGTTAGATTATAAACATGTGCTCATTTAATGATATACTGCAAATGATTATTCCCGTGTATGGGGTAGAAATGAGTGGTGGATATATGGATTCCTTATGTGAGTCTTTAAATGGTCTCTAAATTTCTAGCTAGGATAAGAAAAGCCATTAGCTCCCATATGGGTAAACCTCTCAAAACTTCTTATATATCTATTTCACAAGGAGATACTTTTCTCTATATCAAAAAGCATCAAAATCATTAATAATGGACATCAATACATCAACCCTTGCAAGGAAAAACAAAGTAAAAATTTTTATAGAGGTGGATTTTTCTAAATCTCTCCCCAACTGGTTGTGGATATCAAGATCAAGTGAAAGAGAGATAGGTTTTTGGCAAAATTTTCATATGGAAGATTTCCAAGGTTTTGTAGCCATTTCTAGATGTTAGGACACATGAATGAGACATGCCACAAATGCAATACTCATGGAAGCATGAATAAGGGGAAGGAAGCAAGAGGGTTCATGAAAGCAGAGAAGATACAAATGAGTTATAACTCGTGCAGAGAAGCATACTAAACTTATTCCACTATGAGGAAGTAGAAAACAAAATAAGCTCTCATATAGAAGATGAAACAAAGAAATAACAAAATTTGAGAGCCTCAAGCTAAAAAGAGAGGCATAACAACATTTTTAATGGAACATAAAATAGAAAAAAAAGTAGTGATAAGGAAGAAGGAAAAATGTGAGAGAAATAAATTTCTACACTTGAAATTAATAAAAATCCATTTTTGAATGACAACGAAGTATGAAAGTTTATTGGAAATATAGAATATTGGAGAAATGATACAGGTTACAGAAGTGTAGCTAGGAGGAAGAAGATGAATAGTAATGGAAAAAATAATACAAGGGTAAATGAAGAAATATGGAAATAGATGAATAATGTCTCTGAAATGGAAAGACATGTGCTAGGAAGGAGAAATAATGATGACATGGAAAGTAATTGGAATGAAGAGGTTAATCCTCATACAAGCAATGAAGATAGAAATTGGTGACAGCTGACTACACAAATTGTTTGCAAAAAAACTTTGCATACATACCCCTCTATGGATGCCCATAAAAGAAAGAGCATACACTCTACTCAGGATAGGTGAAATAAGAAAGATGGAGAGGAAGATGATAATTCTGCTACAAACAAAAACACCATCCATCTATGTCTACCAACACAAAAATAGTAAAATAAATAGTCTAATACTTAGGGTTGCTTCAAGTGATATCCAACAAGCTGCTGCGTGGTTACATTATACTACCTTATATGAAACTTCAATATTTTTATGTAATGTTTATACAGGATACAAGGATATGATAATGGCCACATCAAAAGATGACATGGCAACCACTATGTGCCCTATATATATAATTTAATATGACGTTTCTTAAGATACATCCATAATTTAATGAACACCTCATGTGATGTATCTTCAAGAATTGGATGCTTATATTCTACAACCTTATATGAGGAAAGATGGAACAATGAAGTCTGGATATATTCATCAAAGAAGGTGCCTATAGAAAAAGAAATAGGAAACAAGATGAAGTATGGCACGGGCTAATAGGAAGGGGAAAGCTAAGAAAATGAATGAAAAGGAAAAATTCTCAATTTTGCAATTCATATATTTCAAATGAAAGCAAAGAGAAAAAGAAACATCTAAAAAAGTTAGAAGATTTCTCTTCCTTAGTGAAATGGTTAAATTAAAAAGCATGGGGAGACATGAGATGATAATTATGTAGGTGTGTTAAAAGAGAATAAATTATTGACATGGGAAAAGATTAGAAAAATAAAGCAATCTTTCTTGGAAGCCTCCAAGAATATAAAAAAAAGAATGGAGAAATTATTTGTGATGTGAGAAGGAAGAGAAGACATCACAAAGAAAAGAGAGAATAAAATATGTCATTCCAAACAAAATGGAGAAGACAAAGAAGAATCTATACGGTGGGCCAAGGTTGTATCAATAGATCTGCACTTAATACCCCCAAATGATCAACACAATTATTTGGAACATCCAGGGAAATAAAAACCTTGCCACAATGAGAAGATTAAGAAGATTATTGAAGTCCCACAAGGCACAAATGCTTATAATAGTTAAACGATATAACAAATAATATAAAAAAAAAATGCTTATAATAGTGGAGCCCATGGTGAATACAATTCAATTGCCCACATACATGGAGATACTGCATTTTGAAGAAGGTATGTCAAATGCAACCAGAAATATATGGCCATATGGAATGGGAACATAAAAACTACTATTGCTGGAAATTCTAGTCAAATGTTGAGCCTCACAATTTCAAATAGCCACATTAAAGATGAAGTGATTCTTTCTTTCATGTACACTTGTAATAGCAAAAAAAATAGAAAATCTTTATGGGAAGAGATGGAAAATATAGCAAAACTTGATAAGGCATGGTTGGTGGGAGGTGATTTCAATGTAGTGTCCAAACCTATGGAAAGAAAATAAGAAAAGACATAAAAAAGGTATCCTCAGCTCATTTCAACGAGGCCATAAATGCATGCAAGTTAATAAATTCAAGATATATAGGAGCAGACTTCACTTAGTTCAATAATGGAAGAAAAAAGAAGAAATAGTCAAGACTTGAAGGAGCGCTATACAACAAGAAAATGGCTGGAATTCTTCGTGATCACATCCATTCACCACTTAAACAAAATTTTCTCCCACTACTCTCCACTTCTAATTTCCATGAAACCATATAAGCCCTCACTAAATCCACATTTTAAATTCCGAAAAATGTGGCTCTTACATGTTGATTTCATACAACTCACTAAAAATCTATGGAGTGAGGAAATGGAAGAAAATACTTTTCAATTGATATAAAAAAATTAAAAAGCTAAAAATAGAGCTAAGAGTGTGGAATAAAAGGATATTTTGAAGAATCAAAGATAAAGTAAAGGAAGCAGAATATGATATGATAGAAAATGAGAAGGCATTAGAGAAGAAGAAAATTTCAAGAAAAAAAAGCATATTGGCATGCACAAGGAAAGCTAAAACTCAAGCTTCATATGGAAGAAATATTCTTCAAGCAAAAAGTAAAGATAAAATGGATGAATGAAGGTGAAAGACATATAAAATTCTATAATATAGCCATCAAAGTTAAAAGAAGTTTGAGAACAATAAAAGGAATACGTGATGCAAATGGAAAGTAGGTGGAAAAAGAAATAGGAGATAGAGAAAACATTGTTGGCAAATTTCCAATGATAGCTTATAAAAGCCTCTCTGCAAAGCATATATACATGAAAAAAAATATTCCAAAAGTGATAACAGAGGAAGAAAACAAAAAACTAATGCCAATGCCAAATGAAGAGGAAATAAAAGAAGTAATTTTCAGCTTAGATTATACAAGCACGAGAGGTTCGAATGGTATGAATTCTTATTTTTTCCAATATTATTGCGACATAGAGAAAGTTTATATGGTCAAAGCTATATAATACTTTTTTAGTTGATATGATTTATCAGCTTCATGGACAAGTCAACTATTGTTTTATTTCCCAAAAATAAAAATTCAGAAAGAGGCCATGACTATGGACCCATTAGACTTTGCAATGTATTTTACAAAATCATTACAAAGCTACTACCAAAGTGATTGGTGACAATACTTAAAATGTTATATCTTCGGAACAAGCATGCTTTTGTGAAAGAAAAATACATCATTGAAAATATCTCTCTGACACAAAAAATGATGTACTACATTGGGGAAGAAAAATAGGAGACATAATGTGGTCTTCAAAGTGAACTTGGTGAATGCTTTTGACAATGTATTTTGGAGTATCTTATGCTACATATTGAAAAGATTTTGATTTGGTTAAGCATGTATAGATATGATATATAGATGTATTTCCAACAATTGGACTTCTATAATTGTGAATGAAGGCTACTATGATTTCTTTAAATCTACAAAAGGGTTAAGACAAAGAGATCCCATCTCTTCATCCATATTTATTATATTAGCAGAACTCTTTTATTGAAACCTAAAGAAGCTTAGTGGAAGAAAAGAAAATAAAGATATTTGCACAACCAAAAGGTACTCCTAATATCTCTCTTCTAGGCTTTGTGGATGATATTATCATATTCACAAATGAAAGAAAAACTTCACTTGCCTACCTTGTGGATTTCTTGGATATCTATGAGGAGAAAATGAGACAATACATAAACATGAAAAAAAGTCATTTCTTAATGGCCAATGAAGCCTCAAGTAAAGTCAAGAAAAGGTTCAAAGAAATTTTTGGATTTATGGAACTCAAAAAAACTTTTCATTATCTAGGTTGCCCAATGTATGTAGGTAGAAGGGAGTTGGGATACTTTGATCCATTAATGAGGAAAATTGAAAACAAAAGTGTGAGATAGAAAGCTAATAATTTTAACATGGTGGAAAGGGCAAATCTTATTACACATGTTCTAATAGGAATTCCTATGCATGTTCTTATGGCAATAGAACCACCCAAGAAGTACTAAATCTATTGGAAAAGATATTTTGAGATTTCTTATCGGGATCTCAATTGAGTAAGAAATAGCTTTATTGGATCAAATGGGAGGATATATGCACACCCAAAAAAGAATATGGATTGAGCATGACAAAGCTAGCCACAATTGCTAGAGCATATGCATGCAAAACATGGTAGAAGATTAAAAAAGATCTTTGGGAAAACTTCATGAAAAGAAAATATTGCTTGACATGCAACATAGAAGATGCAAAAATTGCTTCACACTCTTCTATTGTATGGAGAAAAATAATGAATTAAACAAAGTTCATGATGGAGCACACAACAAGGATGGAAAATAAATGGATTTGGAAGCTTATGCCACATTGGACATATTCAGCCAAATTAACAAAAAATGTCATAAGAGAACACGAGCCAGAGAACAAGATGTTTCAAAACTTATAGTGCAAAAAAAGTTCACCAAATATATCTATCATTATGTGGAAAGTGCTAAAAAAAATACTATTCCATTAGACAGTCTCGTTCAAAGAAAAGATATTTCAATGGTATAAGGATGCCCTTGTTGTTTCACCATGCAATAAATGCTATACCATTTATTTTCATCTAATAAATAGCTTTTCAAATTTGGAGCTATTTTAGAAATATATTTCAAATGGATAATGAAGCCAACACTCTGTACATAAGGCTTGCCACAATGAAGAAAAGTACGTAAATACAAACCAATTGAATATTGGTTTAAGAATTTATTGTCACTTTTTATATCATGAGAAAAATGGAAAGCAAAGAATGATTACCTACATGGTGAATGCAAAATCAAAGTTGGAAATATACTAAAAAAATGTAAACAATGGCTGAAATTTTAGCATCTCAAAATATCCCAATTGAAGAGGAGCATAGGTATAGGTGGCTCTTAAGACAATTAATTTATGCATGGTGAAAAAGATAAAGAAAGCTCCAATAACGATCATATGAGAAAAACCAAAAAAAGGATAGGTAAAGCGCAACAAAGTAAGAAGCTTCACAAAAGATGAAAGAGTAGGAGGAGGAATATTAAGAGACAAAAATGGAACAATAATTTTTTGTTTTGCCTAAGATTGTAAAGCAAAAAAATCTCTTCAAGTAAAAACTTATGCATTGCTTAAAGGGATATTATTGTGAAAAGAAAAGGAAAATAACGAATAGAAGGCTAATTGCCACATATTAGATATTCATATTAGTTTGAAAATTCTAGTTTAAAGCATTGTATAATTCCCAAATGAAAAAGTTTGAATTATTCAAAAAGGTTTTCCTCCACCAAAAGTGAG
Organism: Sapria himalayana; assembly: GCA_029783825.1. Classification (NCBI taxonomy): domain Eukaryota; kingdom Viridiplantae; phylum Streptophyta; class Magnoliopsida; order Malpighiales; family Rafflesiaceae; genus Sapria; species Sapria himalayana. Next base: position 1,853,144 of record JAREIK010003544.1, read on the forward strand.
GGTTGAACATATAGTAATTTTTAAAATATAGTCTCTTCTTTTTATACTTTTTCTTTTAGTGCTTCTTCTTCTTCTTCTTCTAATTCTTCTTTTTCTTCTTGTTTTTCTTCTTCTTCTTCTTTTTCTTTTTCCTTATCAGCTTTTTTTTATTCTTAAAATTTTTTTTTCTTCACTTCTTCTTCTTCCTTTTCCTCGTCCTCCTCTTCTTCTTTTTCTTTATTTTTCTCTTCTTCTTCTTATTTCTTCTTCTTCTATCTTCTTCTTTCTTCTTCTATTTCTTCTTCTTCTTCTTATTCTTTCTTCTTCTTCTTATTTTCTTCTTCTTCTTTCTTCTTTTCTTCTCTTCTTATTCTTTTCTTCTTCTTCTTTCCTCTTCTCGTTCCTGTCTTTCTTTCTTTTCTTCTTCTTCTTTCTTATTC
>JAREIK010003545.1:0-50630 GCA_029783825.1 Sapria himalayana
ATGATAGAAAGAGAGAGACAGATTAATAACATACGAAATATATATGATAGATATATTGATAGATAGATTGTTTGGCATATTGTAGACAAATAGATAGAAGAGTGGATATAACGAAGATAGATAGATAACGATAGAAGAAGTAAATAGATAGATATTTAAATAGATTGTTAGGCAGATATATACAAAGATGGTAGATTGATTGAAAATAGACATCTAGATAGATAGATAGATTGTATGATTGATAGATAGATAAAGAGAGAGAGAGAGGAGAAGAGAGATATATAATATATATATATATATATATATATCTATTAATATCTATATCTATCTATATATATATATATCTATATATATATAAAATTAAAAGACTAAAAGATTGATATATAGATAGATAGACAGATATAATCAGATAGATAACCAAAAAAAGACAACATTAAAATTGATAGATAGATAGATAGATAGACAGACAGATAGGTAGGTAAAGATAGATAGACAAATAGATGTCATATAGATATATATATATAACTACATAGACATATAGATAGATAGATATATAAATAAATAAATAGATAGACAGATAGAGAGATATATTAAACAAATAGATAAATAGATAGATATACATATTTATAGACAAAAAGATAGAAAGATTGTTAGAAAGATTCATAAGTAGTTATATTACAGATTGAAAGACAGATAGATAGATAAATAGATAGATAGATAAATAGGCAGTTAGATAGATAGATAAAGACAAATAGACAAATAGAAAAATAGAAATATATACTAATAGATAGATAGATAGCTATATAGACAGATAAATAGAGACAAAAATAGAAATATACATATAGAGAGATAGATAAACAGAAAATAAATAGATTGATAGATATATAGATTGACAAGTAAATAGAAAGAAACATAGATAGACAGATATATAAATAAAAAGATAGATGGACAGATAGATATATTAATTGATAGAAAGATTGATTGAGATATTGATAGAACGATAGAGTGATTGATAGACAGATTGATAGAACTATAGAAATAGATTGATTAATGGTAGATAGATAAATAGATAATATACTTATAGATCGATAGTTTATTAGACATTTGATATATGGATAGACAACAAAGAAATAAACATATAGTTAGTCAAATAAATTGATTTGAAGATAAATAGACAGATTGATAAATAGATAATTAATTGATTAACAAATAGATAGATAAGACAAATAGATAGTTAGAAAGATTGATAGACAGATAGATATTAGATAGACAGATAGATAGATTGTTGATTGATACACAAAGGTTTATAGTCAAAATTATAAATAGTTTGATAGAAAGAGAGATAGATAGTACATAAACATATAGATATATAGATAGAAACAAATAATAGAAAGATAAAATAAATATTGATTGATATTTTGATAGTCAGATTAATAGATAAATGATAGAAAGCTAGATGATTGACTTATAGTCAAGAAAGATAGATTGAAATAATGATAGATTCATAAATAGATAGATAGATTGATAATTAATAGAAAGATAGATATCGATAGATAGATGAATAGATAATACATACATATCAATAGATAGATAGATACTTAGATAGATAAAAATAAAGAACTTTAATAGAAAAAGATTGGTAAATAGATACACAAATAGATAGAGAGATAATAGAAAGATAGACACATATAAATAGATAGATAGATATATTGATACATAGATTGATAGACAGATAGATATATAGATACATAGATAGATAGACAAATAGATAGACAGATAGATAGACAAATAGATAGATAGATAAATAGATAAATAGATAGATGGATGGAAATATAGATAGTCAAATACATAGATAGATAGTTAGACATTAGATAGTCATAAACATAGATAATAGTAGACATATAGATAGATAGATATATAGATAGACAGACTGACAGACATACAGATAGATAGATAGTATATTGAAATATAGATATATGTAAATATATTAGATAGATAAATAGTTAGATAGACAGATAAATAGATAGATGGATAGATAAAAAGTATAGATAGATAGATAGATAGACAGACAAATAAATAAAAAAAGTCTAACAAATAGGCAGATACACAATTTGATAGATAGACTAACAATTAAACAAACATAAAGGTAGATAGATAAATTGATTTATAAATAGATAGATAATAGATATATACATAGATAGATAGATTGATTGAATGATATTTGATAGATTGATTGATAAACATATTGTTGGATAGATTGATTGATAGATTGATAAAAAGATAGATAGAATGATAGATAGATAGATAAACAGTCAAATATATAGATAAAGAGATAGATACTCTTATAGATAGATATGATAATATATTGACACATAGATAGACAGAAAGATAGACAAATAGATAGACAGATAGATAGACTAATAAATAAAAAATAGATAGATAGATAAATAGATTGATAGATAGATAAATTTATAGATAGATAGAAATATAGATAGATGATAGATAGATAGATAGATAATTGATTGATTGACATATAGATAGATAGATAAATAGATAGAGAGATAGATAGATAGAAAATTAGCAAATAGATAGATTAATTGATAGACATATAGATTGGTAGATAGATAAATAAACAAAGACATAGATAGAAATATAGATAGATAGATAGATATAAAGATAGAAAGATAGAAAGACAAATAGAGTCATATATATAAATAGATTATTATACAAATATTTAGATAAATAGATAGATAGATAAGTATATATATAGAAAGACAAACAGGTAGATAGATATATAAATAGATTATAAAACTAATACACACACACACACACATATAGATAGATATATAGTTAGATAGAAAAAGATAGACAAATATATAAAGAAAAAGAAAAATGATAGATAGACATATAGATAGACAAATAGATAGACTGATAGATAGATAGATAGATAAACAAATATACAAATAGATAGACACTTAGTTAGACTGATAGATAGGCAGTAAGCTATATAAAAAGATAAACAGATAGATATATTGATAGATATAATGATAGACAAATAGATAGTCAAATAGATAGTCAAATCAATAAATAGATATAAGATATGGAAAGACACTTTGATAAACATATAAATAAACAGATAGATAGATTATATATATATAGATAATAGATCGATACAAAGGTAGATAGATAGATAGATAGGTAGGTAGGTAGGTAGATAAATAGATAGACAAGTAGAAATACATATAGATCCTAATATATCAATAGATAAATAGATATATTGATAGATAGATAGATAGATAGACAGATAGATAAATAGATAGATAGATAAATAAATAAATAGTAAAACAAATAAATAGATATACATTTAGGAAAGTAGTCAAGAAAGCAGACAATTAGAGGTAGATATATATACACACATACAAACAAACAAATAATTACATAAATTGATAGAAAAAAATAAAAAGACAAATAGATAGATTGATAGACCGATAAAAATATAGATAGATAACATATTGATAACTAGAATGATATATAGATTGATTGATAGATTGATAGACAAATTGACAGAGATATAGAAAAATTGATCGACAAATATTAAGATGGATAGGTAGATAGACAAATAGATAGACAAGCATATAGATAGATAGACAGAAAGATATATAGATATACAACAAAATATAAAGATTTATAGATAAAAAGATATATTGACAAGTTGATAGAAAGATTAATAAATAGACTAATAGGGTGATTAATAAATAAATCAATATATATTGATAGATAGATAGATTAAAAGATTGATAAATACATAGATAGATAGAGATAGATTAATTAATTGATAGATAGATTCTCAGATATATATATATATATATATATATATATACACACCACACAAAGATTTAGATATAGAAAGATAGATATATAGATAGATAGATATAGATAGAGAGAGAGAGAAAAGGTCTTACAGTTAGACAAATAGACAGTAAAATAGATAGACAAATAGATAGATAGAGAGAGAAAAGGTCTTACTGTTAGACAAATAGACAGTAAAATAGATAGACAAATAGATAGATAGACAATTAGATGGATAGAAATAGATAGATAGATATACAAAAATAGATATATAGATTGTTAGATAGATTAATATATAGATTGATAGAAGATGAAAATAGACAAATAGATAATTGATAGATAGATAAATAGTCAAATTGATAAAAAGATAGATAGATAAATAGATAGACAAATAGATATACATATAGATAGCCAGATATATAGATAGATAGACATATAGATAGATAGAAAGATAGAAACATAGCTAAATAGACAAATATATATATAGCTAGATAGATACACATATAGATAGATAGACATATTATAGACAAATAGAAAGATAGATAGATTGGCACAATGATAGAGAAATTAAAAATAGAAAGATAACATAAAGAAATATAGTCATATAGATTGATAGAACGATAGAAAAAATATAGACATATAGATAGACCGATTGACAAATAGATAATTAGACAGAATGATAGATAGATTTGCAAGTGGATAGATAGTATATAGATAAAATATATAGTTACATAGAAATATAATTACATAGATAGATAAAAAGATAGATAGATAGACATAAAACTAGATAGATATATAGATAGAGTCATAATAGATAAATAGATAAATAGATATAAAGACAGACATATAGATGGATAGATATAAAGATAATTAGAGAGATTGTTAAAGAAAATGATAGAGAGATTTATATTTTATATTCATAGATAGATTAAAAGAGATATAGATAGAAATAGAGATAATAGATAACAGATAAATAGATAGAAAGATAGACTAATAGATATATAGATAGATAGATCAATGGTGGGATACATAGATATATTTAATAGATAGAAGATCGATAGATAGATAGATATATAGACATATAAATACACAGATAGATAATAGATTGATAGAGAGATAGACACAAATATATAGATAGATAGATTGACAAATATAGATAGATAGACAGATAGATAAATTAATAGCTAGAATGAAAAATTAAATATAAATAGATAGATCAACTATTAGATAGATATATAAGATAGATAGACACATAGATAGATAGATAGATATATTGATTGATTGAATGATAGATTGATAGATTGATAAATAGATATACATATATATAGGTAGATAATTACATAATAGGTAAATAGATTTATAGATAGATATAAATAGATTGATAAATAGCTAGATAGACAGATAGAAAGGCAGATAGATACATAGATTGATAAATAGAAAGATAGATAGATAAACAGATAGATAGATAGATAGTTAGACAGACATATAGAATGATAGCTAGATATACAAATAGATATACAGATAGATAACACAACAAGAAAATATCAATTTAGCTATGGAATTTTAGCTAGGGATCAATCCCTGGTAAAATTGCAAGGGTTTAGCTAGGGAATAGCAATGGATTGATATTTTTATGAAAAAATAAATAACAACAGATTAGCGATGGATTAGCAAGGGAAATTTTTCGAAATTTTGCTAAATAAATTCGAGGGATTTAGTGACTGATTATCGATCGAAAATTTTCGTAACTTCCACTCTAGAAAATGGGAATTTTATCGATGATTTTGCGATGGAATATCCCTTGTTAATAAAATTAATGGTTGAAAGATGGCGATAGAAACACTAAGTTTTTTCACAATATGTGTAAAATAAAGGCTCAAAAAAATAAAATCAAGGGAATTACAAATAATGAGGGAAAATGGGTTGAAGAAGACAAGCAGATAGGATCCCTCTTGAGGAATTTTTTAAAGCCATCTATGTAGACAGGCACCCCAAGTAGGAAATTCATTAATGGATGGAATTAACACAGTCATCTCACTGGAACAAAACCAAATGATGGAGAAGATCCCGGAGGAAGAAGAGATTAAAAAGGTAGTGTTTAATCTGGATAAGGATAGTGCAGCAGGACCAGAAGGCTGGAATAATTATTTTTTCCAGCTAAACTGGCTCATTATCAAAAAAGATATGGTTCCTGCACTCGCTAGTTTTTTTGTAGGCACGGATATTCCTAAGGCATGGACGAATTCTTTCATAGTGCTAATTCCCAAAAAAGAATCACCTCAAAAATGTGAGGATTTCAGGCCTATAAGTTTATGTAATGCAATTTATAAGATCTTTGCTAAAATTATTCAAACAGACTTAGTAATATTTTACCATTTATAATATCACAGGAACAAACAGGATTTATTAAGAATAGATTAATGATTGAAAATATTAGATTAGCATCGAAATGATGAAAGAAATAGCATTTAAAACGAGAGGAAGTAACTTAGTAGTTAAGGCTAGATTTATCTAAGGCATTTGATAGAGTGGACATGACATACAATTATGTTTCGTCATGAGAAAATTTGGTTTCTTTGAAACATGTATTGACTTAATATATAGATGTGTAACAAGCGTTTGGGGTAGAATTATTGTAAATGGAATGAAAGGAGAAGAAATTCAAACTTTAGACGCTAGCTTTAGGACAGGGGGATTCCATTATCACCTTTATTATTCGATATGTACTTGATTATAATCGTTAATTTAAATAAAAGAATGTCAGAGGGAAAAATAATTCCTTTAGACCGCAAAAAACACTCGAGAGTTAGTGTTTAGCTTATGCAGATGATATCATCATTTTCACAAATGCGAATAAAGCTTCATTAAAAAAATTGATGGACCTTCTACAATTATTTGAGAAGGAAACAGGACAAGCTCTCAATAAAGATAAAAGTCAATTTATGTTAGCAAAAAAAGCTTCCGAAAAAGTGATAAACAAAATTAAAAACTAACGGGCGTTAAACAAAAAAAAAGATTGCTTTAGTATATTTAGGTTGTCCGATATATGAAGGGAGGCTAAAAGAAAATTATCTAACGCCCTTACTAGACAAAATGAGAAAGAAAATAGCAGGTTGGAAGTAGATTTATTAGGTTTTGGGGGGAGGACTACATTAATCTCTCATGTCCTTCAAAGTACACTGGTACATATTATATCAGTCATACACCCACCTAAGAAATTTACAAATAAACTAGAGATGGAAATGTCAAATTTTTATGGGGTAAAAAAATGGAAAGTAGAAAATTCACTGGAAAAATTGGAAACACATCTGTTATCCTAAGGGCGGAGTAGGTTTAGGCATCATTAATTTACAGGACATGGCGGCTGTTTGGGACTGCAAAGGATGGTGGAGGATTAAAGAAAAACGATTCCCTCTGGGAAAATATATGCGAGCAAATATCTAGAACAAGAACATAATCGTGTTAGGCAGAAATCAAATAGCTGGAAAGCTTTGGTAAACAAAAGGAAATAGTAGATGCTCACATCATTATTGAATAAATCAGGATGGAAATGGACCCTTAATCCACAAGGTAATTTTACGTTAAAATCAGCAAAAGAATTGATTAGAAGGAAAAACCTGTGCAGTCTTTATTTAAATGGGCTTGGAGAGCAGGTATTCCACTGAAAATGTGCTCGCTGGCATGGAAAGTTATGGTAAATGCACTACCTGTGGACACTAATGTGAAAAGAAAAGGTGTTAAAATGGCCTCCAGATGTGAATGTTGCTTCGCAGAGGAAGAATCAATGGATCATCTACTTTCAAGTGGGAAAATAGTTGTAGCAGTCTGGAGGGAATTAGGAGACCAGTTACAAATAAGTAAAAAAGAAGATAGAATAATTGATAGAATTAAGAGTTGGGGAAATCTAAACCCTAGTAATTATATTAAAAATTGGCTAACCTAGAATCTACCTCATATAGCAATATGGTGCCTATGGAAAGCTCGTAATAAGAGTAAATTTGAGGGCATAAGAATGAATTTAAATGAAATTATTAAAGATATAATTAAAGAAATCAGAATATATCAGCATAAACCCGATAAAAGTTGATGGTTCTTGCTTAAAAAAGGAAGCTGAATGTTCTAGGGCCTCGCTATTACAATATGAACAAGGGATGGGTAAAAAGTATAAATTGGAATAGGCCTCCGAAAGGTAAAATATCATTAAACACGGATGGTAGCTTCAATAGGGACACTGGTATAGCAGGTGGAGGAGGGGTAATAAGGGATTCAAATGGGTATGTGATAAAAGCATTTACATCAGCTACACAAGCATTCTCAGCCCTACACTCGGAGATAAAAGCTTTGAATATAGGATTAAATGTCTGTAAGAAATTAGATTTAGAAAATATACAAATTCAAGTGGACTCTATGCTTTTGGTAGAGTTAGTAAGTGGAAAAATAACTCTTTGGAGGTATGAGGATGAAATAGAAATTATTTTGAACCTCATTAAAATGCTTAATGCATAAATCTTACATATATATAGAGAAGCTAATTCTTGGCGGATAGTCTTGCAAGATTAGGTTCAATAAGAGGAGATAATGAATTTGAGGAGGTTTCGATGCCAGAAAAAGCAAAAGGAATAGTGAAACTGGATAGGAAGGTCTTCCCTTATTTAAGATTTAGGAAGGGAAGTATTAACAGAAAAATAGAATATGAAAATTCAGTAGCTGCTGTCAAGGGGGATCTGAAATTAAATGAATATGAAGATAGAATATGGAAAATAGAATAAGATAAGTATAATAATATAAGCTATGAAATTGTGGTAGCTTCTTCGCAGGGAATCTATCTATGCAGATTAACTGCGAAGGAAAAATCAGAAAATATAGTTGCTGCTATTTTCTTACAGTCACTGCAAGGATCACCTCACAAGTAAAAGATAAGGGAATGTAAAGTTACACGGTCCAGAAAAGATTAGTACAAAGAATAAATATGAGAATCATATATCTATGAATTTTGTTAGACTGATATGTCATTGTGGTAGCCTCTTTGCAGGGGAATTTCTGTCTCTGGAGGTGAACAATACGAAGGCTAATGGGGAAGAGCAAGGTAAGCATTTGAATGTATTATATTATCCTGTTATCTTCTCTTTTCTTAGCAGCGCAATATCACTGAAAAAAGACCAAGAAAATCCAGCAGTTGCTGGAATTGTTATATTCTTAGAATACCTTGTTTGGTGTACGGTCTGTATTAATTTCAGGTTAAGAGGATATGTGTGAATGTTGTGGAAAAGTCATGTGTTAATTTTTCTTAACTTATAGATTTAGGGCATGTAAGGTCTAGAATAGGAGTTTGGTTCTGCAGCTATTGAAAGCTGGAAAATTCAGAATAAGAGTGATAAAGGAGGCATTGGTGCAATTGGAAATTGAGATAAATAAAGCGCAGAAGTTAAAGAGCAGCTATAAGCTATCTCTCTAAGCAGTTCTAAAGCAAAAGCATGGATATCTAAAAAGTGGTAAAAGTCCAGAAAAATTAAAATTCAGAGTAGCTGAAATGCAGTAAAGAGACTGCATGCACCATGCGATGTTGCCCAATCCACCAGATTAGGTAAGAACAGATCGTGTACAAGGAGATGTGCAAGAGAGGTAGATGCTGGAGGAGAGTCAGATATTGCTGGTGTACTTGTCTACAAAGCGAGTCTCTAAACAAAAGAAGCATGGACAAGTCAACGAAGGTAAAAAGAACTTTCTACAAAGCATAAGGAACGTGGAAGGCCCTGGCCATAAGGAGACCATCAGAAGCTAATGAAAGGAGTAAGCTGAGTAGATAAGAAAAGCCCTAAGGTTAGATGCAAAAATCTTCCATTTTAGCTAAAATAGCCAGTGGATTAGCAAAATCCAACTCAAACTCCAGTCTATGAAAGTCTTACAATGGGCTTTTATTAAAATGTTAGAATGTTATGGCTCGTTTATTTTATTTATTTTGTAAGTGGGTGTAAAAGGGAAAAGGGGTAGATCTTAGCTGGTAAAATGGTATTCCTCCGCCAAAAGAGAGGGTTATAATAATAAAACAAACCTTAAAAAAATAAAAATAAAAAATAAAATTATTGATTTAGCGATGAATTTAATGATGGAATTTCTTCTGCAAATAAAATCTTTGATTTAGCGATAGATTTTACGACGAAATATCTCTTGCTAATAAAATTCTTGATTTAGCAATGGATTTAGAGATAGATTTTTCCTTGCTAATAAAATCCTTGATTTACGATGGATGTTCCCTAGCTAATAAATTCTAGATCTAGCGAGGGATTTAGCGACAGATATTCCCTTGCTAATAAAATCCTAGATTTAGCGATGGATTTAGTGACAGATGTTCACTTGCTAATAAAATTCTAGATTTAGCGATGGATTTAGCGACAGATTTAGCGATAGATTTAGGGATGGATTTTCTATTGCTAATAAAATTTTTGATTTAGTGATAGATTTAGTGATAGATTTTTGCTTTCTAATAAAATTCTTGATTTAGCTACAGATTTAGCGACAGATTTTCCCTAGCTAATAAAATTCATATTTTATCAAAGGATTTAGCGAACGAACATCACTAGTTAATAAAATAAATATATTAGTAAAGGATTTAGCGATGGAATTTCTCGAGAAAAAAAATGCATAATTTTGCGATGGATTTAGCAATGAAATTTCTTTAGCTAATAAAATTAGTAATTTAGCGATGTATTTAGCGATAGATTTTCTCAAGCTAATAAAATCCATAATATAGCAATGAATTTTTCCTAGCTTATAAAATCCATAATTTAGCTATGGATTTAGCGATGGTATTTCCTTAGCCAATATTTAATTATATAATTTTTTTTATTTATAGAGTTAATATGTAAATTATCCCAAGCTAAAGTGTTCATCACAAAATATTAATGAAAAAACTATTTTCCTGACAAGTTTTTGAACAAAGAAAATTTACTAGCTAATTATATTTTTTCCTTGCTAATTTTTATCATAATTAATAGTAATAATTAATATTTTTGACTGAATATATATAGAAAGTTCCCTGGCTAAATTTGTTAGGGAAAAATCCCTAGCTATTTTTCATTCAAAACATATACTATATTAAATTGAATAAAAACAAAAAGTAAAAGCTATTCAACATTTATTCTAATACAATTGTTACATAGTTAAAACAAAAACATAACATAGGTTATATATTCATTAAAAATTAAAAAAGCATCCTCATCATTAGTTAGTGCATTTGTGCTAGCCTCTCTTACGTGGTATCTCTATTGGAACATGGTATTCTATCTGTCACGTCACGACCACTAACTATGACTCCATATAGGATATCTGGTGTTGTATTGCATTCTTAATTCTTTCATCTCATCATTCACTTCTTTATTTCCTACATTTCTTCCTTCTAAATAAAATTCTACTGATGTTTCTTTTTCATTTCTATCTCAATTAATACAAAACATTCATGCATTTCAATTACTTGCTGTCCGACCATCTCATCCACCACTACTGTGAGAGAAGAACTAGAAGCACATTGCTAAAACAAAAAGCAACTACCTTCGAGCCAATGTCGTACACTCACTACTTCTTCTTACCTCCTATGGTCTCCAAATAGATATGATCATATTCAATTGGTTGATGATCCATAGAACCCTCAACTAGGTGAGAATCAACTGGCACACATACCTCCATTAGATCATGTGTTATGACATTATAAAATTCTATGCTAGATATAAATAAAATAAATCAAATATTTTTTATTCCACACAACTTTCAAAATTTATTATAGTATTCTAAAATTTTATTAATATAATAGATTCTTATAGCAATCATCTGAGATTTTTTGTCAACAAATTACCCATCCACTTCATTCACATGCATCTTTCTGAAAATCTTATAAAAATTAGAGTCTCAACCCAATTCTCCGGCCTAAAGTATGTATTTTTTAAGTCAAAAAATAAATATGTTAGAAAAGTTTAGCTAAAATTGTAAAACCATACAAAGATTTGAATTATTTGGACTATTAGGCCAACTGTTAAATATATAAATGTTTTAAAGTTATAAATTGTACCAAATCTCAATCATGCTCAATGCTCGACTTTATCCTCCTATGTGGCAAGACATTTCTGTTCCTGGTCCAGCTACCTTAATCCATCAGTTTTTGCTGGCTAACTCTAATTTTTTTTCTTCTAGCTTCTCCCAATACTTAAACCATCTGGGATATTCATCCTCATGTATAAAATCAGGCCTATCATTTAGAATCTTTAATTTATGGATAAAATCTGAGTACAGTCAGCATCTTTCCTCTCACATAATGACTTTATCTATCCATCAAATTGGGGTGCCCATGTACACTGATTCTATATATAGTAAATTCACAAAAAAACTATAATAATAACAAGGACATAATTTTTTTATTCTTGACTAATAACAAACATAATAGTTAACTAATTCGATAATTAATTTTCAATGCGTTTGTTTCTTTTTCTTTTTACCTAAAAGATATATAAGTTAGTCTCTTTTGTTGATTCAAACCCTATCTTCCAAGAGAATGCTTTGGAATCTACCATTTTTTTCAAAGACTTTGTAATTATAGATGAGCACTTGTGAAATGGAATAAAACTATAAAAATAAACAAATAACATTTAATACAAGTAATTTAAATCTATAAATAAAAACCACTAATAAGGCCATCATAATATTTTATTTAAGTAATATTTACATATTACTTATACGTCTGATCCATAATCTCTATTACTAACTTAGCAATGCCTGCAGAGAAAGCCACATCAATTGATAATGTTGATGGTGATTTAAATGGGGTAAAAACGCATGGTGTAAAATATGGTGTAGATGATTGTGATGTATCAGAAGTGAGTGCAAGAAGGATAATGGCTGGTGTCCTATCAGATAAAGGTGATGGTAAAGATGTCAATGATGGTAATGGTGATTGTGATGTTGAAGTCTAGATAGGGTGGGTATTAGATGATACTGACTATACAATAGGACAAAATACTAGATGAATCTCATCCAAGTCGCCATCCACGTCCACCTCCACCATGCCCACATCCTTTATGCACCTTATACTATAGAAAATGTAAAAAATATAGAACAAATAATAGAGATATAATGAAACCATAACTTGATATTGTATGATGAACAACCATGCATTTTAAAATAACACATACCAATGGATTGCAACAAAATATAGAAAGTCTTAAAAACTATAATATTCTAATACTATTATAATAATTTAATTATTAGTATCAATATCATCCTCTAATAGATCTTCTGACATTTCATCTGATTCTAATGGAAGTTCTAACTTATCTTCAGATAGAAAATGATCATCTTCAATTTCTATTAGGCCACCATTTAAGTTAGATAAGTTTTCAAGATCTTTGTCTACATGCATAAGCTCAATATTATTTATGTCATCTTCTTGAAATGCTAGTGCAATGGTAGAGTTTGCACTTCTTTGTTGAGATATTTGTACTTCAAAATTTGATCAAGCTTTGATTTTGCAAATGACCCATCAGTCACTCTTATCATGAGATAAACTCGGATATGTACAATAATATACTAGAGTAGCTTGAACTATCATAATAAATGACTCATATTAATTAAATCTACATTTATGGGTAACATCCACTAGCTTATTATCTGAATGAATCTTTGTACCCATATTTTGTGTAGGATCAAACCATCTCACATTTTAATAATACAATCCTATTATTTTTTAGTCCATGATACTCCATCTCAATAACTTCTGCTATTTGACCATAATAATCTATCTCATCTGCACTATAAATTGAGCCTTTAATATATACACCACTATTAATAGTTGCTTTAGAAGAACCATACCCTATTGTGTGAAATTTTTATCCATTAAGAAAATACCCAGGATAAGTTGTCACATATCTAAATGGGCCTTTACTTAGATTCTGTGTGAATATGTTGGAATCTCTATTTGAAGGATCATTTGTTTGTTTCATAAATTCAACAAATAATGTTAAAAAATATAAGATACTAAAAAATCAAATTATTCAAAAAATTAAGGTTCAATAATTCTCATATTGTTCTTGAACCAATTCGCAAATTTTGTTTCTAGTATAGAATTGATCTCATGCGTAGGAATGGGTGGTTGCTAATGTTTTAACTACTCAACATTAACAATGCACGAATATAAATAGAGGGAGAACAATAGATATCAATTTATAATTATTCTTATTTAGGACAAAATTATCATATGATTATACATGCAACCATTTTGTGTATACATGCTCAATATATCATACATCTAAAGCCCATTTAGTTATATAACTTGTGCTCTTCTACCATCACATGACCTTCATCATTCCGAGACACATTTTGATTCTTTGTATTGACATGGTCCTCAAAATAATAAGAACAAAAAGATGATACTTCTTCTACTAAATATGCATTGCAAATGGAACCTTCAACTTTTGCCTTGTTTCTAACATTTAATTTCAACTTACGAAGATACCTACAACCATTATGTTTGGTTTCAATTAAATAAATTACAATATTAATTTATGATAGAAAGAATAAAACATAGCTACTTATATTTATTTATCTTTCAAAATGATACATCAGCCTGTATTTCACTAGCCCAGCTATCCTTGCTTCATAAGCCAAATGGACCGGAAAATGCTCTATGAGTCAAAAAAGCTTAGTTGGAATATCAAATCAAGCTTAAAAAGAATGAGCGTTATGTCATTCTCCAGTCGCACCATATCATCTTTTTTGATTGTCGTTGTGGTTAGCTATATGAAGAACAAATTATGTTCTGTAAGGACCTTCCAATCATTTAGGAAAAGTATTTCACAAAAAATAATTGGTATTAATCTCTACATAAATACATGATAGTCATGATGAGTAATAAAAAAATCAATCATCAGAACTAAATCAATCAACTATTCTTGAACTGATTACAAACTTCTATAAAATCATTTAACAATCAAAGTTTAAATGAAAACAATCATGACAAAGAATTAATAGATTCTATCCAAAGAAAATGGAATAACAAGTTTTTCAGATGGGACAAAATAAGATCCAATGAAAATCACAATTCATAAACAAACATATACAGATATGATTTAAAAAATTGTGCAGATTGTGAAATTATGGGGTAAACGTAACCCAATGAAAACTGAAATTGATAATGAAATTTAAGGAACAAACTGATTTTAAATGTCTGAAAAATGCTAAGCTGCACATTGAGTGTAAGATTTGGTGGACTTGAATAGTAAAAATGAACCTTTCGAATTGAATACTTAAAACAAAGTTTTAGACTTAAATACTTAAAACGAACCTTTTAGCATGAATACTAAAAACAAACCTTTCGGCTTGAATACTAAAAACAAACCTTTCAACTTGAAGACTCAAAATAAATAACAAAGTATGCAAACGAACTGAATTCTATAAGCAGCGACTTGGGCAGAGAAGCTTGTTCAATCAAAGAAATGGGTAACTAAAGATTCATCCTTGAATTGAGTCATTCATGTACAATGATATGAAATCGATTTAGAAGATGATCGAGTGAACTATGTTGTTAAGAGATGAGTCATTAATAAGTTTGTGTTATTTTAAAGATTCACCAATGTTATTATTTCAAGGTCGAATTATATTTTGGGGTATCCCCTGAAATATTTAAAAAATTTAAATTAATCTTTTAATATAAAAAAAAGACACCAAACATAAAAAAATAAAAAATCTTGACACTTGAATTCATAGTCATAAACTTCCCTCACCCCTCTTTACTACTCCTCACCCTTGCCCCTCGCCTTTACCCATCTTCCTAGCCCCTTGCCCCTCTCCAAGAACTCCACGACGGAGCTCAACGGAGCTCCACCATGGATCTCAATAGAGTTCGTAGAGAGGGGCGCGGGGAGAGGGGCGAGGGGTGAGGGGTGAGGGAAGAGAGGCGAGAGGAGAGAGGTGAGAGATGAGGGGAGAGGGGTGATGGATGAGGGGCGAGGGGTGACAGGTGAGGGGCAAGGGCGAGGACGATGAGCAAATGGTAACAAGTGAGGGGCAGGGAAAAGGACAAGGGCAAGCGGGAGGGGGAGTGAACGAGGGTGAGGGGCATGAGAAAGGGGCGAGGGTAGTTTAGGATTTATGAATTCGAGTGCAATTGTTTCGAATTTATTTATAGTTTGGTGCTTTTTTTTTCAAATGTTAAAATAATAGTTTCATATTTTAAAATAATTCTGGGGGAGTACTCCAAAACATAAATCCATCACTAAATCAATAATTTTATTAGCAATGGAAAATATGTCGCTAAATCAAGGATTTTATTAGCAATGGAAAATCTGTTGCTAAATCTGTCGCTAAATCCGTCGCTAAATCTGTTGCTAAATCTGTCGCTAAATCAATAATTTTATTAGAAAAAAAAAATCCATAGTAAAATTAAGGATTTTATTAGCAATGGAGAATTCATCACTACATCCATGACTAAATCAAGGATTTTATTAGCAAGGGAAAATCTATCGCTAAATCATAGAGTTTATTAGCAAGGGAAAAACTATTGCTAAATCTATTGTTAAATCATTGATTTTATTAGCAAGAGAAAATCTGTCACTAAATCTGTCGATAAATCAAGGATTTGATTAGCGAGGGAAAATTCGTCGATAAAACCGTCGCTAAATCATGGATTTTTTTAGCAAGGGAATATCCATCGTGAAATCCAATGCTAAATCAAGGATTTTATTAGAAAGGGAAATTCCGTCACTAAATTAAAAAATTTTATTAACAAAGATATTTCATCACTAAATTCGGCACTAAATCAAGGGTTTTATTAGCAAGGGATATCTCGTCGCTAAATTCATCGCTAAAATCTCCGCTTTTTCTTGAGCAAAATTTACAAAAAAATTTTCATCGCTAATTCATCGCTAAATCCATCGTTATATCCTTGACTTTTCTTAGTGGAATTTTCAAATAATTTTCCCTCACTAATCCATCATTAATCCGTTGCCATTTTTTTTTCATAAAAAAATCATCAATCCCTTGCTATTCCCTAGCTAATCCCTTGAAATTTAGTTAAAGTTTGATCCCTAGCTAAAATTATATAGCTAAATTGATATTTTTTGTAGTGTTATAGACTAATAGATTGATTGATAGATAGATAGATTCATAAATAGATATACATATAGATATATAGAGATAGATACAAGATATATAGGTAAATAGATAGATAGATACATAGATAAACACATTGACAGAAAGATAGACAACCAAGAAGATTGACTGATAATTATACAGACAGACAAATTGATAGGCAGACAAATTTAGAGAAAAAAAGATAGATAGATAGATAGATAGATATATAGATATATAGATAGATAGATTAATAGATTGATAGACATAGTGATTGATAGATTGATAATAGTTTGATAGACTTATAGATAGATAGATTTATTGAATGAAAGATAGATATATTGATTAATAGATAGATAGAATAGATATATATTGATTGATTGATTGACATATAGATAGGACAAATAGATAGATAGAAAGATAAATAGACAGATAGATACATTGATAGAAAGATAGATAGATATACATGTAGATAGACCAAAATATTACAAATAGAATATAAAAATATTGTTAATATCATAGAGAGACAAATTAATATACACATAGATATAGAGATAGACAAATAGATAGATAGATTGATTACCATATAGATAGATAGATAACACAACAATAGACTTATAAACAGACGATGTATAGATAGAATGATAAAAAATAGATAGATTAGATATATAAATAAATAGACAATATAATAGATTAGATTGGATTGATTGACAAATAAATATGCAGATAGATAGATTAATTGACATAGAGATATGAAATTAGATAGTTAGATTAATAGATAAAGAAATTATAGATAGATATGTAGATAGTAAGATAGAGGACAAATAGAAAGATTGATAGATATATATATCTATATACTGATAATAAATAAATAGATATATTAGACAAATAGATATAAAGATAAATTAAAAGATAGATGGATAAATAGATAGATAGAAAACAGATAGATAAATATAAAATATATCAGATATAGATAGATAGAAAATATATAGGGAGATAGAAAGAAAAATAAAGATAAACAGATAGATAGACTACATAGATAGATTAGAAAATAGAAAGACATCTAGATATGATGATTGATTGATAGATTGATCAATAGATAGTTAGACAGATAGAAAGATAGATAGATAGAACAATTTGATATATAGATAGATAGATAGAAATATGGACAGATATATAGATAGATAGAAAAATAGTTAAATGACGATAGATAGAAAAATAAATAATTAGAAAGATAAACAGATAGATATATAGATTATAGATAGATAGATAGATACATACATAGACAGTATATAGACATATAGATAGATAGATATATATATATAGATAAATAAATAGATAGATAGAAAGTTAGATAAATATAGATAGATCAATAGACACATAGATATATAGATAGATTAGTAGATAAATAGATAGATAGATAGACAGGTAGATACATAGATAGAAAGACAGACATAAAGACATATTTATAGATAGATAAAGAGATAAACAAATAGATAGATAAATAAATAGTAAGATACATAGAAAGATAGAACAATAGAGATATAAAATACTAGCACATAGATAGGCACAAAGAAAGATAGATAAATAGGCATACACATAGATAGATGGGTATGCAAAAAGATAGAAAGAATGATACATAAAGATATAGATAGTTAGAATGATACATAAAGAGATAAATAGATAGTCAAATTGATAGATTGATAGATTGATAGAATGATAGATAAATAGATAAAAAGTTTGATTGATTGATTGATAGATATATTGATAGAAAGAATGATAGATAAATAGATATATAATTGATAGACAGAATGATATATAGATAGACCGGCAGATAAATATATAGATAGAAATATAGAAAATAGACAGACAGATAGATAGATAGATAGATAGACAAATAGATAGATAGTTAGATAGACAGATAGACAGATAGATAGATAGTAGATTAATAGTTAGAAAGTCTAATAGATAGATAGATAAATAGACAGATAAATAGACAGATAAATAACAAATAAATAGATAGATAGATAGAGTGAAAGATAGATAAAAGGATTAAGAAATAAATAGAAATATAGATAGATAGATAGAGAATAGATATACAATAAATCAACAGAGATATAGACAAATAGATAGATAGACATATAGATGGACAAATAGATAGATATATAGATAGACAGATAGATATACAGATAGATAGACTGATAGAACAACAGAAAAATTTACAAATAGAAATAAAGATATATTGACATATAGATAGACACATATATATAGAGATAGATAGACAAATAGATAGATATAGAGATAGATAGACAGATAGATAGATAAATAGCTAGACAGATTGATTGACAAATTGATAGAAAGATAGATAGATTGATAGATAAATAGGTAAATAGATAGATAAAGTGACATGCAAATATATTGATAGTTAAATAGATAGATAGATTGATTCGTAGATAGATAGACAAATTGATAGAATGATTAATAGATAGATTGATATACAGATTGATACACAATTGGATATACAGATTTATAGATAGTTTGTTTGATGATTAAGAGATAGATAGCTAATTGATTGATAGACAAATAGATATATTTATAGATAGATAAAAGATATATTGAAATATTGTTAGATTGATATATAGATAGGTAGATACATAGAAAGATAGATAGACATATAGATAGACAAATAGATAGATAGATCGATAAATAGACTGATAGATAGAAAGAATAAAGATAAATAAATAGTAGAAAGACAGACAAGTACATACTCGGATAGATAGACACACATATATATATATATATATATATAATATATATAATATATATGTTGACACATATAATGATAGAAAGAAAGATAGAATGATGGATAAAAGATATATAAACTGATATAATATTGACATATAGATAAATAGATAGATAGATAAACAAGTATATAGATAGAAACATAGACAAATAGAATATATATATAGAAAAATAGATACCACGATAGAGGGATAGAGATGCAGACAAATAGATAGGACAAATATACAGACAAAAATATAGATGGATTGAAAGATAGATAAGCAGACAGAAAGATAGATAGATAGATAGATAGATAGCAAGAATTCAAGTAGTGAGGTAGGAAGGCAAACATGCATACAGATAAATAAACAAATAGATAGATATACAGTTTGACAAATTTATAACAGATACACAAATAGATAAATAGATAGACAGACAGATAGAAATTAAAATAATAGTTAGATTGAAAGGAAGATTGATAGATATAATGATAAAGTGATAAAAAGATAGATAAATAAATCGACATATAGATAAATAGGTTGTCAGATAAATAGATATAAAGATAGATAGACAGACAGACTGATAGATAGATAGATAAACAGATATATAGACAGATTGAAAGATAGTCATATAGAATGATTGATCAATAGATTCATTAACAGATTGATAAACAAATTGATCAAGAGAATGATAGACAAATATATAAATAGATAGACAAATAGATAGATTAATTGAAATAAAAATAGATTGATATATAGATAGATATATAGACAAATAGATAAACAAATAGATAGTCAAATTAGTAGGCATATAGATCAAGATATTATTAGATTGATTGATAAATGGATAGAAAAATAGATAGACATAGATAGATAGATAGATAAATAGATAGATTGATTAACTAAAATATAAGCAAATAGATAGATAGATAGAAAAGACTAATAAATATATTGATAGATATAGAGACATATTTATAGAAAGAATGATACACATATCAAAATATAAATTGATATAAAGATAGATAGTTAGATAGATTGACTGATAGATAGATAGATAGGTAGATAGATTATTAGATTGGATAGAAAGATAGATATATTAATAGATAGATAGATAGATACACAGATAGATAGCCAGACAGAAAGTCAAAAAGATAGATAGAAAGATTGATAGATAGTTAGAGATACAAATATAATACATTAATAGAAAGATAGAAATATAGTCAAATATGTATATATATATATATATATATATATATATATATATATACATACAAAGACAGATAGATAGGTAGGTTGGTAGGTAGGTAAGATAGATAGATAGATATATAGACATACAGATAGATAGATAGTTTAATAGATAGTTAGATACAACGATAGATAGATAGATAGATAGATAGATAGATAGAATGTCATATAAATAGACTAATAGATATACATATTATAGACAAATAGATAGATGGATAAGAAAATATATAGATAGAAATATATACATAAAGATAGATAGATAGATAAATAAATAGATATATAGTTAGATACATAAAAAGATAGATAGATAGACAGATAGATAGATAGATTGTAAGATAGATTGGTATATATACAAATAGATAGACATATAAATAGATTGATAGACATATACATAGATAGATAGATTGATTGACTAACTAATTAATAGGTAAAATTTTGACAGAAAAATAGATAGATATATAGATAGATAGACAAATAGATAGACTAATATATATAAAGAAAGATAGATAGTTAGACATAGAGATAGATAGATTTATTATTAGATAGATAGACAAATAAAATAACAAGTTGATAGATAGATAGACTAACTGATAAACAGGTAGAATGTTTGATAGAAAAATAGAAAGATAAGCAAATAGATATACTAATATATAGAAAGAAAGATAGATAGATAGTTAGACATAGAGATAGATAGTTTTATTATTAGATAGATAGACAAATAAATAAACAAGTAGATAGATAGATTGATAGATAGATAGATTTATATATAGATAAATAGTCAGATAGTTAGATAGATATATAGAAATATAGATAGAAAGATTTATAGAAAGACATATAGATATAAATATAGATAGATATATAGAAAGATAGATATACAAATAGATATATAGATAGATAGATTTATAGATTGAAAGATAAATAGATAGATAGGAAAATAAATAAATAGAAAGATAGACTGATTGATATTTAGATAGATAGATACACAGATATATAGATATATAGATACATAAATAGATAGATAGGTAGGCATATAGAAAAAATAGATAGACAGATCAATAGATAGAAAGGCATATAGATAGATAGAAAGATAGATAGATTGATAGATAGATAGATAGATAGACAGATAGACAAGCACATACATAGATACATATAAAGACAAATATATTCATAGATAGATAAACATATTTAGAGATAGATAGATAGATAGATAGATTGATTGATTGATTGGAAAATAGATAGACAGTCAGATAGATAGATAGATAGATAGTGAGATAGATAGATTAGCAGGTTGATTGATAGAAAGACTGATAGATAGAAAGACAAATAGATTGATAGACAAATAGATTGACAGATAAACAAATAGATAAATAGATAAATAGATAGCTAGGATACATACATACATAGATAAATACACAAATACATCGATAGATAGATTGATAGAAAGATATATAGTCAGTTGGAAAAATAGATTGATAGACATAGGGTTAGATAGATTTATAGATTTATTGTTAAACACATTGATTGATAAATTGAGAAACTTATAGATAGAATGATTGATAGACAGATCGATAGATAGATAAATAGATAGATAGATAAATAGATAGACAGATAGATTTATAGATCAATAGATAACAGATCTATTGATTTATTGATTGATAGTTAGATAGATAGACAAATAGACAGATAGATATATAGATAGATAGACATATAAATAGATAGATAGATACACATATCGATAACCCGATAGATTGACCTATAGATTAATCGATATATAGAAAGATAGATATATTGATAGATAAATAGAACGACACATAGTCACATAGATAGACACATATATAAGCACATAGATAGACATATTGAAAGATATATAGATAGATAGACCCATAGATAGATAGATAGATAGACATATAGATAGATAGATATATATATATATATATATATATATATATATATATATATATAGATAGATAGATAGACAGACATACAGATAGATATATAGATAGATAGACAGATAGACAGATAAGTAGATAGATAGTTAGACAGACAAGTAGATCGATAGATAGATAGACAGATCGATCGATAGATAGACAGATTGATTGATTGATATATAGATAGATAGAAAGATAGATAGATAGACAGACTAAAAGATTGATAGATAGATAGATAGATAGACAGATACATATAAAGACAGATATATAGACAGACTAATAGATATATAGAAATTTAGAAAGATAGATAGTTAGCTAGACAAATAGGTATATATTTTGATAGATTAATTGATAGACAAATAGGTAGACATATAGATAGATAAATAGATAGATTGATAGATAGACAATACAAAAATTGTGTGTTTATCTACAAAAATATATCTATAAAAAATATCCCTAGCTAATTTGTGAGGTATTAGCTAGGGTATAACAAGAGATGTATGATTTTAGATTAAATGAAAAATTTGCTATAGATTTGTGACTGATTAGAGATGCATCTTTTTGATGGAAACTTGTCCCTCGCTAATAATGTCGTAAATTTTGGCACAAAGATTGGCACGAGATTTAGCAACAACTTTAGAGATGGATTTTTTCTAGCTAATTAGCTTTAGATAAAAATCTCTAGCTAAATAGATATCTAGAAATTTTTTTTATAATTATATATTAATAGTAAGTGATAAGTCCTTATATTATAATTATCACAAAATATATATCCATTTAGCTAGCCATTCTTCCCTAGCTATTTAGCTTGGGATTAATTTTTCTCTTTAATCTATATTGAATTATTTGTTTTAATATTTTTTAAAATTTTATATATGTAAGGTCTGTCATTGTCTTTGGATAAGGAATCTTTGAAAGACACCTTCTCCTTATATAAATATAAAAATAGGATATTATAATTAAATAATTAAAAAAATATCTAAATACGAATAAAAATTTATATTAATAAAGACAGATAAATATTTTTACTTTTAAAAAATTTTAAAAAATAATACAAAACATTATTTATATTATTTAATTATGATATATATTTTATACTTATTAATATATACATTAAATAATCAATTCTATAATTATAAATATTTTTAAAAATATTTGCAGTAATAAATGAACATACATAAATAATTGTATTAATAAAAACCTAAAATAATTATTTGTATGATAAAAAATTTTACAAAAAATGTGAATTAATAAATAAACAAATAAATAATTTTTTTTATGATTATATAAATCTTTAAAAAATATATATTTTCAAAAAATTTGAATTATTTTAATTTTAAAACAAATTTATATTTTTCAAAAATTTGAAATAAAATATATTGATATATAAGTATAAATGAATAGATATTTAAATTACATCTTAGAGGTGTCAAAAGGGCTAGGCTGGCCTTTCCCATTTTTTTATGGCCCCTCTGGGCTGGCTTGATGTTCCTGTCATGGCATGCCTGACACGGTGGTTCGGGCCAGACACTACCTGTGGCTTGGAATCTACCCAAGTTCGAATGGTTTAGATCAGGTTGGTCAGGTTGGACGGGTCGATTTGACTCAAGGCGGGTCTATTTTAAAAAAATTAAGATTTTAAGGGGCATGTCGCCACATCACCATCGCCCATTAGGCATGTCAAGTCATTTCCCATTGTGCATCACCACATCGTCCCCCCTGCCATGCCCAAGTTCCAGGCACCCATGCCATGCTTGGCATGACACATGGGCCAAAATCCCTAGGCATGCCACGACATGATTCATGCAGAGGGTCAACCCAGCATGGGCCCGGGCATGGCATTGCAGGGTGCCATGTCGGGCTAGGCATGGCTGAATTGTGTCAGACTTTGGGCCATGCCCTGGCAACCTGTCCCATTTGACACCTATATTATATCCAAAAACCTTTGATGATTTATAAAAAAATTTTCTTGAGGTGCATATTAAAAGAATACTTCAAATGTTTTTTATGGTTTCTAAAGAGTTTTTAAAAATATTACTAATGATATTTTTTTGTCCTAAAAACACTTAAAATTATGATTAGTCCTATAAACACTTTTGAAGAGCACTACCAATCTGACCCTACGTTGATTTGAATTCAAGTTTTATTTTTGCACTACTGAAATTTATAATAGTTAAACCTTTGAGTAAAATATTTAATATTAGATTTTTATATTTCATTCTTATTAAAATAATAAATATATCTTTTTTTTATAATCTTCTCACTTTATGTTATTTTAGGATTTTTATAAATTATAAATTATATCAAATAATATGAAGTTTTTTGTCTAAAAATTTATTTCGTATTATATTCATAAAAATATATTAAATTCTTAAAAATGTATACCCATATATATATATATATATATATATATATATATATATATGTTTATTTATGAAATACTTTTTTATAATTTTATAATATTTTTTTATTTATAAAATAATATTATATATTTATCCATAAATTATTAAAAATATGAAATATAATACATTTTGTAGGGTTATAAATTTATACAATTTAATTAAGGTTATATGAAATAATATATATTTTTTTAAAAAAATAATATGAAAATTTAGCAACATCTTTAGAGATGGATTTTCCCTTAGTAATCCGTAGCTAAATTTAATTTTTTTTTACAAACCTAAATATGAAGAGTAACTGTTGTTGTGATTTCAAAAACTCGATGCCATTTTAGAAATCCGATGTGATTTCAGAAAAACACAACATACATTGTAGAATAGTCAAGACCTAAACCTTAACACCAGCATCCCATCCTTGGCTGCAGGAATCTATAGCTTTTCCATATCATCTCCAACATTCACTTCTCCACTCATGCATCTGTATATCAGGCACTTTATTTATACCATGAATCCATGATTAAGCGCACATGTTTTTTCATCCAAAATGGAACCCTCTTCATAAACTCTATAACTTCATCTCGTTGAACCATCTTCGCTTTGGTAAGCATGAACACCGACTTATAGGAGCACCACAAACAAGGTCTCGTGTAAATTATTGATGATGAAGAAGGTATTGTTTTTTTTAATCAATTTTTAGGGTTTTAATGGAAAAAATTTGCAATTCCATATCATATCATGTTATTGATTATTTCAGTCTCACACATGTTCATGTTTTTATCAGCATCCCTATCTCTTGTATCATTCTTAGATCCATTTCACTTGAATTTATCAAGTTGTAGAGCATGCCAGCATATCTTACTATAGCATCAAACTATAAAATATAGACATTTCTAAGCATAGACACATTATTATCGTTGGATATATCTATATTAGGTTAGTTTTATGATCGAGCTTTAGACCTCTTTAGGTTATTCCATTTATTTTAATTCATGTAGGTACTAGCTCAAGCAATTCAACTTCATCCAAAGGTTCTTGAAGTTTGGATTTATGTTGCAACTTGGGAATTTAATCATAACTTAAATGCTACAACTGATAGGGTTCTTATGGACAATGGTTTAAGAATCTGCTCAAATTCAGATCTATGGGTTGAGTATATTTGAATCGAACTTACATACCTCAACAAGCTGATGGTAAGGAATCAATATCTTGGGTTAACTTTATATTTTCATTATTATTTTTGATACTGTGTTCTCCTAGACATATTTACATCACTACGATGAGATTTAGTCTCGATGTTTTATTGAGGCTAAAACTCAGTTGAACCAGCAATATGGTAGAGTGAAATATTGTAAGATTTATTTTGGGTAACCATTATATTCATATTCTTTGTTACTTTGTTACTGTTTTCTACTTTGATAGGTGGTGGGGGACCAATAATGGGTGACTCATGGACTCTGAGAGGCTTAATTAAGAACATGAAATGCTGTTGCTATTTGGCGAACAATGTATTTACATTTCAATGTGTTACAAAGATTTTTATTTATCATCAACTCATCTATTTCTTTCATTTTTTGATGATACATTACTTTCTTCAATGGTGCATTTCCATATAAATTTTGAAAGGAGATTATCAAGAAGCTAATATGCTTCTTAAATCAATGAGTTTTTGGCGCATAATTCTATTTCTAAAAAATTGTTGGCAATGGATGCTGGATGTTAGAGAGAACCATTCATGATGATTTTCTTCACTAACAGACTAACTTATGAAAAAATGATTCATTTGTGGCTCATACTAACATTGATGGACCCATGGTTCTAGCTATGCTCAAAACCTCAATATTCAAATTCAGAATATAAATGGTTTATATGTGGATTCCATGGGTGTGTTTCATATGGAACTTCATAAAGAATATCTGAAAATAAAAGAAACATATCATGAATGCACAAAAGGTGCTGACATATATCTAAAAAACATAATAAATTATAAAAATTTTGGGTTGTGGGGACATGCTACAGATTTTTTGGGACTTTGTAGAAATTTATAAGTTTAAAAAGGATGTTGGACATTCATCTATTTGTGTCTTGGAAATTCTGAAATCACCCAATGCTTCAAGATATCTGTTGGGATTTAAATGATATAATTTTATATGTAACTTTTGAAACACATATGCAAACTATAATCATTATGAGATTTTAATGATCCAATATTTAAGAAACTAACAATATTACTCAATTATTATATAATTTATCATTTTTTTATAATTATTTAATGTTTTATATGAGTTCTTTTAAGTATGTAAGGTATCAAAATCATTTTCATATTTTTGTATAGAGGATTACAAAACATATTTGTAGTGAGAATTATGTGTGTATATTGTAAGCTATATTTTTTTATGTGTATTTATTCATTGACTTAAATGTATGATTATATAAATTCTAATTTATTGGATTTTATAAGAATTTTAAAGTTAAAAGTATCTAAGCGAGAATAATACTAAGATGTGTGATCTCTACTAAAATTCACTTAATTATCGACCAATTATTTGGTCAGTAATTAGCTGTTTTTGGTTGGTAAACCTATTACTAACGATTTACTGATCGAGTTTCTTAATCGTTATGCTGAGACATATTTGGTTTGCATGGTGAGATGTCGAGTACAAGGGTTAACCTGTATACTGCTGCTAGTCCTGATGCGGCTGCTGCAGGTGCTGCTATAGGTGATGGAGTAGATGTTGTAGCTAGAGCATTACGCTGAATAATCCGAGGTAGATCATCAGGGTTGAATTGTAGTCCTCCATCTTGAAACTTCTTTGTTTGCTAGTCAAAATGCAAACACAACTCATCCCTATCATCCTCATAGTCAATCATGTGTTGCTCGGTATTGGCCTACTAATATTGTATATCATTTCACATCACGTTTTGAAATTTCTCCATCATCAAGAAGAAATTCGAATTTGGTCCTGAAAATGCAGCTTCATTATCTAGTCGCCAATGCAAGTAGAATGATGATGTCGATGAACCGACGCCATAAACGGACATCTTCTCCTTGCCATCAACAGCCGCATACCAAATTTGATTCGCATCAACTAGTGGAGCTGATGAATGAGAACTACATATTGCACCATCACATGAATCTGAAGTAGACTGGAATACACTTGAGTCGAAGCAGCTAATATTTCCTCATATCTCGCCTAATAAACATGTACGATATGTATTTAAATTTATATTCAAAAAAAAGAGAAAAGATATTTTTTTAATAAAACTTATATTTATGGTACGAGATCTCTGATCAACAAAAGTCTAATCATTATGAGCTTTCATGTGAGTATATTTGAATAAGTGAGGAGTACTGGGCTACTTAACCACCTTGCATGTCTTTAATTACACACAATACATATGTTAATTCTATTGAAAAAAAAAATTTATGACAAATGAAAATTAGGCATAATTGAACATAATTCATAAAGTAATAAACATAAAAAGTATAAATTAGAAATAATATCAATGCTCATTCATGCTCGCGCATAGAGCGAGATCCACAAGTGTGTGTTGACATGTCACTACCCTCCCCGGCCCACTATGAGCGAAGATTGCTATTATGTTTATCAAACATCTTCCTATAATCAAGATCTTCGCATCTTCTCCGCCACTCCTTGAAAACATGATCTAGGATACTAAAATCTTGTTCTTTTTTCTTCAAACATTTATCTCTGACCTTGTACATGGTGTCTTTATACCTACTGGCAGTATGTTTGTAGAACACACTTTTGATTGCCTCCTTTGGCTGTGTCCACCTATAAACTTTTTGCAATTATAATTAAATGATATTTAATTAGTGAACAGAAGAATAAATAAAATATGTAAAAAATGTTAGGTAGTAATATGTACCTTAAATTCTCTCCAAATTATTAATTGGTCTCTATGTGTGAGTGACTTCCAATTATATCTATAAGGTTTAAAGGACTTCCTGAAAATTGTCTTCAAAACTCTAGAAATGGAAACATACACTCTAACTTTGTCATGTAACCTAAAATTTAATAGCAAGTTAAAAATAAATTAATAAATTAATAAATCATTAGTTAAGTTTTATATATTACGGATTATCAATTGTCGGATCAGACTAAGCAATAGGGAGAGTCTTGTCTGTAGGGTGCTCTGATGAAGACTCATCAACATCTCCATCCTCTCCCTCCTCTCCCTCCCATGTCTCTTGATCATTCATCAAATCTCTGGACCATTATGTGGATCAGTCTACTGATGCTACTACTACGGTACATTCACAACCTTCTCTGTCTACTGTGGCATCTCATCTATGCATGACCTTCTACCAGGTTCGTGCATACCTAATGCCTTCCTACATATACCAGAATAGGTATGACCTTGCAATGTGCTGCCTCTACCTCGTCCACATGCCATATCTATTAAAAATAATAAACAACACATTATTGATTAGAAAGCTTCAAGTAAAATACATAAGGCAATTAACATAAACAAGAATGATTAATGATTAAAATAACATAAAACTCACTGTCTACTCATTCTCATCAGAATCATCCAAATCTAGTTCATCACCCTCTTCAAATGTAGTAACATCATTTTCAAACTTCTCTTCATCACTCATTTCTTCCTCATTATCAATTAAATATTCATCAACATCTAAATTCTCACTTATATCCATCTCATAAGATGTGACTAAAAGGACGTCTTCATCCCCCACCACAGCTTCGATTATAACATCATTGTAATCATTTTGAAAAGCTGGTTGTATGATATTAGATCTTGGTGATGCGGGGATGTCAATTTGAACCCTTGCTTTTATCTTGCACATAGCTTTCCAATCCTTTCTAGGATGGGTCCAACCTAGATATTCACAATAATAAACCTGTGATCCTTGTACTCCTAATACAAAAGGTTCATACATATTGAATAATTTTTTATTGTGCACATCAACAAGTTAATATCGAGGATGGACAACACTACTAACATGTGATGTTGGATCAAATCATTCACATTTGAATAATACAGTTAATTTAACCGGGAGGGCTTCAAATTCTAACTCGATCACATTGACCAAAGTCCCCTAATATTCATATTCAATTTCATTATACACGGATCCTTTAATGCATACCCTCGTATTGTCTGTTGCCTGATAACAATTTAGTGTGAAATTTAAAACCATTCATATAGTAACCATTATAAGTTCTAACCTCTCTTAGAGGACCTCGTGCGATACTTCGAAGATAATGATTGGAAATTTTATTTTCTTGATTATGAACCTGCAATCGAAAATTAGTGGATTGTTGAGATTACAATTATAAATTTTTATTACAACAAAATAATTATTTTGTGATTTTCATTTTAAGTAAACATATGTATTTTTCAAACAATGATGGATATTCTTGCTTCGTCACTGTATTGATAGCTTCTACATTCATGTTTGGAAACTATTTATGTTTATCTATAACAAATTGACAAAAAAAAAGAATTTAGAAATAATGGATACATTGATAGGAAATAATAAATTAAAATGGTAAATAGATCTCATTTGACTTTTAGGTAATACTTACTTTATGAATGATTGAATATTTGGACAATTCATTAGGACATATAGAAGTGCTATAGTATATTCATTGTCTTCTAGATACCATTTTACTTAAGCACCAATCTTTACCCAAGGCTTGAAAATTTCAAATATATCATTATCCACAATGTCAATAAGATAAACCTAATTCTGCTTTTCCTTAAGTGGAAGAGTTGGATCTCCTTCTTTGAAATATAATGATGCTAATTTTGCAGCCTCATCCACAATTTAACCTATTGATATAAAACCATCAACCTGAGCCCTATTCATTTTGTATGTTTTTTACTCAAGTATCGATAAAAAGATTATTGAATATTACAAGTCATTTGTGTGTGTGTGTGTGTGTAGGAAAAGAATTGGTTGAGTGAATTAATATTACCTTTTTGGAGGATACATCTAATGATAATGGATAGGACCAGTAATCCTAGCTTCATAAGCCAAGTGCACTGGAAGATGTTTCATTGAGTCAAAAAACTTAGATGAAAGATTTTCTCAAGATTTCATAAGATAATAGAAATTTATTCATCTAAATTCCTGAATTCCTCATCAGTCAAAGAAGAAGAAGTTAATTGCTTGAAGAATAAGTAAATCTCAGTTATCGCCTCCGATATTCTATTAGGCAGGAATTCTCGAAGAGCAATTGGTAACAACCTTTGCATGAGTACATGACAATCATGACTCTTCATGCCAGACATCTTAAGTTTGTTCACATCTATCCACTCCAACACATCCTTCTTCTATGATTTATTCACAACAAATGACACATTAGGGTATTTAATGGTGACAAGATTTTTTACAAATTGAGCACGATGACAATATTTATTCAACTCATCTCTTGACTTGTACGTGTCCTTAGTTTTTTCTGGAATGTTAAATATTGTATTGAAAATATTATCAAATACATTCTTCTCAATATACATAACATCAAGATTGTGTCTGAGCAAGTGTTCATTCAAGTAGGGCAAATCCTAGAAAATACTTCTTTTATTCCACCCACAAATCTTAGATATAGCCTCATTCACAACATCAGCATCAATATCTATCACTTTTCTCAACCCTATGTTGTTCAAATCCTACAGAATTTCATCCCTAGATCTAACCCTCGTGAATTGTTTAGTAACCTTTCTATTCTTAATGAAGTTTTTGGTGTTATGTCGAAATGGATGATTAATGGGCAAAAACTTCTGATAGTTGTATAACCATGACTGTTTTCCACTCTTAATTAATATAAAAGCATCAGAATCTTCCATAGAATGCGGACATGCTAACATACCAGTTATACTCCACCTAGACATCATAGAATATGTTAAAAAGTCATTTATGATCCATATGAGGGCAGCGTGCATCTGATAATTTTACCATTTGGAAATATCATAAGTTTGAACCCCAACACCCCAAAGACTTTTCAACTCCGCTATCAATGGCTGCAAGAAAATATCTATCTTCCCTTTTGGATTCGTTGGCCCTGACACTAACATAGTAAAAAACATAAATTCTTCTTTCAAACATAAGTCCGGAGGCAAGTTATACGGCATTACCACCACGGGCCATAATGAATATTACTATCCAGATTGACCAAATGGTTGAAAACCATCAGCCAAACCTAGCCTAACATTTCAAATATTAGAAGAATAATCAGGAAAATACCCATCAAAATGATTCCAAGTAGGGGCATCAGAAGGGTGACACATCTTACCATCCTTTATATGATGCTCTAAATGCCACATCATTTCATTAGATGTTGTGATTGATGCATACAATCTCTACAACCTAGGTGTTATTGGAAAATCATGCATCTTTTTATATGGCACCTTCAACTTCCATATATACAATCTATTTCCAGAACTCCTATCCTTTTGCTTGTAACGAGCATGACCATATATTTTATAACTCTTAAGGTCATTGTCATCACCCTCGTTTATCATACAGTTGTTCACACAATAATGAATGACCTGTACGGGTAATCCCAACCCTCTAACTAACTTCTTCATGCTGTAGAAATCTAATGGCATTAGATAATCTCCTAGAAACAATTCTTGAATAAAATTAGACAAATCATCAAATCATGCCTGAGGACACCTGTGTCTGCACTTTATTTCTAACATCCTCATGACCACAGATAGTTGAGTATGCTTAGAATTTCTCTCATAACAGGTTTGTCTCCAGCTTGAATCATATCATACAAATTCCTTGCCTTGGCATTGGGTTCCTCATTCAGGTTGAATTCAGGACCCACAGCATCACAAACTATTTTATATAATGTAGTGTGATTCATATTATGCGAGACCATCTAATTAGTTTCACTTACTAACACCCGTACTGAACTTGAACACCTTTATTGGACTTGCTTCTTACCATGGTATAACCAACCATAGTAATCCACAACAAAACCATTTCTATACAAATGTATCTTCACAGTCTCAACATTTTAAAAGCAAACTCA
Organism: Sapria himalayana; assembly: GCA_029783825.1. NCBI lineage: Eukaryota > Viridiplantae > Streptophyta > Magnoliopsida > Malpighiales > Rafflesiaceae > Sapria > Sapria himalayana. Next base: position 33,336 of record JAREIK010003545.1, read on the forward strand.
ACAAATACATACACCTTTGTTGGACTAATCTGATATTTAACTAAAGTGCAAGGACACCTTATATATTTACCACCATTCATACACTCAGGATGTCTAAGAGAAAGCTCAACAAATTCATAGAGGTGTCAACCGTGCCGGGCCGGCCCGGCACGGATAAAATCCGTGCCCGGGCCCGTGCCGTGCCGGCTTTGGCACGAACCGTGCCGTGCCGTGCCCGGCACGAGCCGTGTCGTGCCGTGCCGTGCCTGGCCAGGCACGGTTCGGCCCCTGGCACGGCAAACCGGCACGACAAACCGCATGCCTCCCCTCCCGCAAAAAAAGACCGCGGGTCGGGTCAAATTCAACCCGACCCGCGGTCCCTCGTTTCCCGAACCGCTCGGACAGGTTTGCCCGAGCGGGCCAGGCGAGGCACGGCACGGCCCGTCGTGCCTGCGGGCCGTGCCGGCCCGGCCCGTTTGACACCTCTACAAATTCATCAACTTTATCCCCCCATTCATTAGAGAACATTCCATTGATTATTCGACCATTGTACATCCATTCACGATCGTCTTCCATAACTAGTCACAAAAAAATTCAATTTAGTAAACAAACTCGATTGTCTCTAATTAATTTTATGTTCATTGAAAATTTATTTTGGTTCCGATAATGTTTTTTTTACCCGTGATATGCAACCTACTATACATCCACCTCCACCTCCACCCGTCCAATAGTTATTTTCACTTCAATAGGTTTTGTCCTAATCCATAATGGCGCATTAACACAAAATAGCTAGAATTCGGTAAAAACATAAAAAAGGGATCAAACACATTAACCAGGGTTGCAAACATCTTCTTTGTTTGTTCAAAATTACGGTGTACCTAGAATCACAAGGCACAAAAAATTTGCTTTTAAATTTTATAGGATGAAAGTTTAATACATACATACATACAAACATACATGAATACATGCATACATTGATACATACATACATGGATACATACACACATATATGACATTTTTCTATTTTAAAAGATGCAAATTATAATAAAAAATAAAATCTTTTTTTATAACTTATTAATATTAACACATTATGCCTAATCTGAATACGAAACAAAGTTTTTCAATCAATTACAAATTATTTTACCATGCATTGCATCTTAACGCATAATGAGAAGTAGCTTAGAAGATTATGAAATTTGCTTGTAAAATGTTTAATTACATCATAAAAGACTACTATACCTTAAACTTGTCTTGTATTGAGCTGTTGGGCTTTCTCTCGAGGCTTTAACACATTGTATGGGTTGGTATCATCAAAAGGTGGAGGAGGTTTCAGAATCAACCATACCTCATTACACCTAACACTTAGGAAAAATAAATGTCAGTAAGATGAAAATAATTCAAAACAAAAATAAATAGCAAGCAGGCAACAGAATATGTAAAAGCAGCTCTAGTGATTCATCAACCACTTAAATAGTTATTTATGAGTAATGTCAAACATAGAGGCATACAAATGGCCGTGTTGTGCCAGAATGGTCCATTATAGTGTGACATATATGCATAGTTATATGTTATTATACATATAGTTATAAATCAATATATATTGTTAAACATATAATTACAAATATATAGTTATAAGTAATTATAAGAAATTATAAATCATTATATAGTTACAAATATATAGTTACTGATATATAGTTATACATATAGTATATATTGTATATATAGTATATATAGTATATATAGTATATATAGTATATATAGTATATATAGTATATATAGTTACATATAGTTACAAATAAATCATTATATGATATTATACATATAGTATATATAGTTATAAATCATTACACACACACACACACACACACACACACACACACAAGTAATTATAAGTAATTATACATAAATGTATACAAAGTTATAAACAAATATATAGATTTACATATATGTATAAATAGTTACAAATATAGTTATATTTAATTATATAGACTTTTATATAGTTATACAAATATTTATATATAGTTATACACATATAGTTAAACATAATGTTGTATGTTCTTATACATGTACTTATAAATAAAGTTACATGTGATTATACATATAGTTACACATATAGTTAAATGTATATTTATACATGTAGGTTTATATATTTGTTCATTTAATTTTATATATTTATACATATAGTTATGTAACAGTTTATATATAGTAGAATACTTTTTTATATATTAATATATACAAATATATATTAAATATAAGTTGTAAAGTATATATTTAAATATTATTATGTATAAAGCCTTTATAGGTATACATATAGTAAGATACAATTATTTATAGTTATATATTATTATTCATATAATATATTAAGTTATAAATAGTTATATATAATTAATAAAAATAGTTATATATAGATATATTAATACACGTAGTGATAAGTAGTTATACAAAAATGTATACAAAATTATAAACAAATATGTAGATTTACATTTATGTATACATCGTTATAAATATAGTTATATTTAATTATATAGAGTTTTATATAGTTATACAAATATAAATAAATAGTTATACACATTTAGTTAAACATGATGTTGTATGTTGGTATACAATCATTATAAATATTGTTACATGTGGTTATACATATTATTACACATTTAGTTATACTTATATTTATACATATAGGTATAAATATGATTTCATTTAATTTTAAATATTTATACATAAAGTTATAGTAAATTACTTTTTTATATGATAATATATACAAATATATATTAAATATAAGCTATAAATTTAATATTTAAATAAAGTATGCATCAAACTTTTATATTTATACATATAGTAAGATACAATATTTATAGTTATATATTATTATACATATAATATATATAATTATAAATAGTTAAATATAATTTAACATGATTTAATTATATGAATACATATATGTATATATAGTTACAAATATTAGTATATTTAATTATATAAAGTGTTACATAGTTATACAAATATTTATATATAGTTATACACATATAGTTATAAATATATATGTAATTAAAGATATAATTATATATAACATTTATATAGTTATACATTTAGTAAAATACAATTATATATTAGTATACATATAATATATATTTTTAGAAATATAGTTATATAAAATTATACATATAGTTATACTTTATTATATAGTTAAAAATTAGTTATGTATAGTTAACAATATAATTATAAAAATAGTTTACTTAATTATAAATATAATTATAAATACTTTTATATATAATGTCATATGATATTTTAATTAAACACATGTTTATATATAAGATTTGTGATTAAAATATTTTTATAAATGTTACTTAAATATAATTATATATATGTAACACTTTTATAAATAATATATAGTATTTGTATCACATTTATATAAACATTATAAATATTCTATATTTATATAAAAATTAATATGCAATATAAAAATTTAGAAAATTGTATAATCATTTAATGTTCCATAATTGTTATATAAAAAATTTATAAATGGATAGTTTTATGTAAATGTTGTATAGATATTTACAAACATTAATACATATGGATAAATATTTATATTTAGCATTATATGATAATATATACATATAAGTGTTTATAAATAATGTATTTCATTTATATAAATTAAAGTATAGATATTTATATATAATGTCATAAGATTATATAATTTTATAAAACTTTATATATATTGTTACATGTTTATAATTTATTCAAAGATAACAAAAATATAACCTATTAACATTAAGTTTAATTTTTCTTAAGTTACAGGAGCAGAAAATATCATTATATATTTTCTTCGGCTATAGAGGGATAGAACAAAATGCAAATATATTGTATTTGAAATCAATAAAACCTTAAAAATTTAAACAGTAGAAGAGTAAAGATTATACTGACAATTTATAGTTTTATTAATGGAGTAGAGTCAAAATCATATAGGTTAAATAAAAATAGAAGCAAAGAGAAATAAAATCAGGGGAGAATTAAAAAAGCTAATACTTTATTCTGAAAAATAAAATTTTGATAGTGCTAATAAAATTCAGAGAGATGGAGATATGTATATAACATTCTAAAGGAGAAGCACAATGAAAAACTTACATGGATTCAAAAGAAATGATAGAATTTCTCGATTTCTCCCTTATAGTCGCATATTGCTTCTGCTTCAAAAAATGAAAGAGGGGAAGTTTGCTAATTGTTAATGCCTTAGCAAATTTTTTTTTATAAAATGAGATGCAGAAATTATAAAATTAACTTGAACACAAACTAAAATAAGATAAATCAAATTTCAGTAACTCTTATATACATATTAACTCATAAAAACCCCTTATATAGGAGGCAAGTTCATTTGGGCGACCCACATGAGTTGGGTGCTCCCATCAAGAAGGAAAATAAAAGTAAAAAATCCCAAATTTTAAATAAGTAACTCCAATAACAAATTACAATATCCTTTTTATTATGGTGTGTGAAAGTTAAAAATATTAAAAGGTAAATTAATCAAGTTAATTTGAACTAGAATCAAAGAATATTCACTTGTAACATAATAAACGAATAATAATTAAAACAATAATTGTGTTGGCGATAATAAGAGCATCCTATGATGTTCTCAAATAATTTTTGGGTGTTCAAGAGAAGATCCTAAAGAGCTAGAAGTGCATTATAGTTAGATTATAGGCAATGATGTTGGTCGTGAAGGAAGGTTGGCGCACATAAGGGGTTTACATGGAGAAATATCTAAATAGAATCAATTTGTATGATAGAAATTAATAATGAAAGCATATGACAACGTGAAAATTTTCCAAATTATGGGTTAAATTGTTTATGGACCTAATTTCAAACAAATGATACAATAGGCAAGGGTGACCCAAGAAATTTGAAACTCTAGGATGAGAAGATAATCCTAGGTTAGAAGAAACATCAACATTATTCACCAAAGCCGAACTTGAACTTGCCACTATACATGGAACATCTTTAAGTTGTATTGACAAATCCCTATCATGCAATTCATCATCTTTACCATAAAAATATTACTAGAGAAAATTGTATAATCAATGTCTGTTGTATTTAGATTGTTTTGATAAACTGCTTTGTATAACAAAAAATGTTTTCTATTTATATATTGTTAGTACAGGAAATAAAATATTGAAAGGTTGGGAATGCAGCAATAGCACACCAATGGGGGTTGTTGCTGGGTAAGTGGGCTGAACAAAATTTTGGAGCATAACTCGATCCACCCAAGTGATTCGGCCCGCACCATTATTGATATCGAGAAATTATTTAATATAAATTGATTTTTTATTTCTATTTTTTGCTACTCCCAATTTACTGCTGAACTATTCATCTTTGTCTTCTCTCTTTGTATGATTTTTTTTCTTTGCAATTGCTGCATCTGTAAGATATTGTTTTGGTTATACTCTGTAAACACATAAGTATTTTTCTAGTGGATATAGCTAGTCATGCGGAACGACTAGTGAACCATATTATTTTATGTGTTTCTGAATTGTGGTTTGTGGATATATCATTTTTCAATTAGAAGAAATATACTTAGTAATGATTAAAGGATTATACTAAGAAAAATTAAACTTATTATCTAATTTGGATTTTCTAGCATCATAAAGATCATTACTAAAACATATGTATTTGGATTAAATTGTTCTTTTTGATTTAGCATATTTAGTCTAAGATTGCCTTGACATATGAAATGAACCCTCACTAATAAAAAATGTAGTTGATGGTGTACATTTATTGTATATTTTTAATATATTCATAATATAATAAGTTGTATTTCTTATTCTCTTTTAGAATAAGTGTCATTATAGTCTATATGGAGGAAGGAATTAGACATGAGTGATACTTTATTATAGCATTTATAAAATATTGAAACATTGAAATAATTATATTCTAAGTTTAGTATTGGTATATAAAATTTATACAATCTACACATCATACGTGCATTCATTGAAATAGTAAAACAAGATGGTCGTTGTATATATATTTTATTCTTAAGATTATCAGAGAGAAATGCGTTTCTCATGTCTAATTGATATACATATTATTTGTGAGAAATTATAATAGAATGCAAAAATCTTATAATAACCATTTTGGAGTTGTATTTTAATATTTGAGAATTCAAAAAATTATGTCCATAAGAATATATAAGAAAGAATCTATATTAATTAACTATATTAATGATATAAGTGATATTTATTATGGTTACAGAAAGCTATTTAAAAAATTTCTTATGATTCTCCTATTTCTGAAAGAATCAATTATAATATATTTAGGTTTAGATTATCAAGTCTTTTAATCTTTTGGAAGACTCATACCTCGTGTTTTGGGACTATTAGATGATATCCTGGTATGTATTTAAATATTGTATCTCATTATGAAAATTGTGGCACTATTTTTTTTTATTTAAATGTTGAGATGATGTTTTCTTAATAATATTAAATATATAATAGCAATTATGATGAATATTACATAAAAACATAAATAATATTGAATTTGTGAGTTTTTGAAATAAAAATTGTCTACATAAAAAATAATTATTTTAATTTTGGGGAACCAAAATCTCATTTCTGAAAGAATAAAATGATGTTGTAAAAACCTTCTTGAAAGTGATGGCAATACCACTAGCAGAAACACTTATTGACACTTGCAGAATTTGTGCCCCACCCAAACACTTTGCACAACTTTTACTTTGCCTTTATTCATGTTGTGACATCATGTAAGCTTGATGTCATAACTCATAGGAAACCACTAGGGCTTTGGGTGCTTTGGAAAGAGAGAATGAAAGAAAAGAGAGTGGAAAGAAAAATAAAATAAAAAAAAGTTAATATTATTCTAGTAAAGAACTCATTTTATTTGAATTTGATTGCTCATACTTCATTCACCATTAGTGTTGAAACATATAGACTTGTTTTTCTATTCCATCATTCCTCATATAACTTGTATATGTTGCTTGCTACTTTAAATGTAAACTACATAATTTGAATTACTCTATCCGTTGTTTTGTTTTTATTTTTTGTGTGGCTCCTTTGTTCTTGTTCACCCTTTATTAATAGGCGGTTAGCTGGTAATATCTCATTATCAAATTGCTGATCCCTATTTTAGATGTGTCGTGCCCCCTCTTCTCATTCAAAGTGATGCTGCATTTTTTGCTGGTAAGCCAAATATATGTGATTTCATTTAACTAGTATAAGCATATTTTTTTAAAGTAGTAGTTAGTAGTGAGGATGGCCCCCTCTTTTTTTAATTTCACAGCTTAAAAGGAATAATAATTGTAAAATGTTGATTATTTTTATCCCATTGCAAATTTGATGTGTAAACAATGATAGAATGTTCATAAAATAAATAATTATTTTTTTTAAGAATTATTTGTGTTCCCATTAATTGTTTTTTATTAAAGATTTACTTTTTGATAATTTGTCGGACTTCCATGGTCATTATATAATCATGGAATATTGAACCATCATGGGAGACAAAAAGGCTGATTCAACTCCATCACAATCAGAACCTTTGATACTACTGTCATCCTTCTTGAATAAAAGGCAAAGAACATAGACACTATGTATATGGAGGAAGTAAACAAAAACAATGGGTAAGAATGTTCCAACTATTTGATTAATTGCTTTTTATCCTTTTGAAAAAATGATTGTCTGCCACATCATTTCAGAACTTCCTAGATAGTCCATGCGCCATGGCACACAAAGTGCCAATGCCATCGATGATGTGTGATGCACATGTGTTGGCATGTGGCTTAGTGTTAGTGGGTGCATGGTCAAGTTGGCAGTGATGCCTTGAGATGTGGTGCCATTGATGCATAGCTATGGTGCATAACTGTGTGGAACTGCATAGTGTGTACGTGGTGTAGTGAACGTGGATGTGTGGTTGATGTACTGAACGTGCACCATGTGTATGTTTGATGCAGCCATGGTGTAGTGTGTGGAACATGTGGGTTGTGTTCATTGGGTTCTTTTTTTATATGTATCAAAGAAAGTGATTTTCCATGTAGAATCAAGTAAGTAAAAACTATATAGTTGTTATAAAAGTGACCACTACTTTGGTGGTTCCATCACTATTAGACTACTATAGTAAATGTTTAAAGTTAAATGTGTAATAAAAAATAATTTATTTAATTTATTTATATCTAGCACAATTTTTTTTATTTTCTATTTTATCATAGGAACTCATGGAGGAATTTATGATAGCTACTTATCAACCAGTTGAGAGTTCTATGAATCTTTAGATAACTTTTTTGAAGGAAGAAATGTAGGAAATAAATAAAGTGAATGATGAGATGAAAGAAACCAATAAAGTAATGAAATAGTAGAAGACCTATAAGGAGTCACTATTAACATCCTTACGAGACTGATAGCATATCGAGTTCCATTAGAGTACTCACGTAGGAGAGCCTAGCACAAATGTACCATATAATGATGAAGATGATGATTTAGTTCTAAAAGATTTTATATCTATGTTATTTTTTTTAACCATGTAACTTTTATATCATAATTATTTCTAAACTATTTTTGGTTTTTGTAAATAATAAAAAATGGTTTATAGTATATGTTTTTATTAAATTTAAAATAAAATTGTAAACAAATGTAATCAATTTTTTTAAAAAAATAAATTATGAAAATAATTTTGGAAACAAAATAGCTAGGGATTTTTCCCTCACTAATTTAGCTAGGAAAATATGAGTATATATTAAGTTAAAAAATATTAATTACTACTCTTAATTATGATCAAAATTAGGAAGGAAATAATATAATTAGGAAGGGAAGAATATAATTAGCTAGGGAATTTTGTTCGGTAACAGATTTGCTAGAAACTTTTTTTCTCCTTAATATTTTGTGACGAGCATTTTAGTTTGAGATTATTTACAATGATAATCCGTCGTTATTCTATTTTATAGATGGAATACGCCCAAATAGCTAGGAAAATTTCCCTAGCTATTTGTTCTTTTTTTGTAGTGAGATTGATAGCTAGATTAATAGATATATTGATAGAAAGATTTGATAGATAGATAGAAAGATAACTTAATAAAAAGATATATAGATAGAGATATAGATACAGATATAGATAGAGATATAGATAGAGATATAGATAGATAAATAGACAGATAGATAGATAGATAGATAGACAAATAAATAGATAAATAGATAGATAGATAGATAGTTAGTTAGATAGATAGAAAGATATATAGATATTTTGATAGACAAATTGATAGAGAGATAGTTATAGAGATAAATAGATAGATAAATATATATAAAGATAGATGGTAAGTAAGTAAGATAGATAGATAGATTAATAGATAGATAGATAAATAGATAAACAAATAAATAGATAGATAGTTAGACAAATACATATATATATATACACACACACACACACACAGACATCAATAGATAGATAGATAGATTGACAAATTTATAGATAGATTTATAAACATATTGATAGACAAATTAATAAATACACTGATATTTAGATTGATAGATAGATTAATAGATAGATAGATAGATTGATTGATTGATAGATAGCTATATAGACAAATAGATAAACAAATAGATAGACAAACAAACAGATATATACATAGATGGATAGATTGATTGATTGATAGGCAGATAGATAGATATACATACAGATAGACATATAGATAGATAGATAGATATACAGATAGATAAAAAGATAGATAAACTGAAAGAAAGATGGATAGATATATAAAAAAGACAGATAGAAAGACATACAGACAGATAGATAGATATATAGATAATCAAAATGATAGACATATTGAAATATAGATTGATAGATAGACATATAGATTGATAGATAGACATATAGATAGATAGATAGACATATAGATAGATTGACAGATAGGCAGGTAGATATGTAGATAAATAGATATAAAGATAGATAAACAAATAGGTATAAATGATAAATAGATAGATAGATAGATAGAAAGATAGATAGATATAAAGATAGATAGTTTGTTAGAAAGATAGATATTTAGAAAAAAATTAGACAAATAGATAGACATAAAATAGACAACTAAATAGACAAATAGATATATAGATAGATAGATATAAATATATAAAGATAGATCAATAGAAAAATTGATAGACATATAGATATATAGATAAAAAGATAGATAGATAATTTGTTAAAGAGATAGATAAATATATAGATAGATAGATAGATAAATAGATAGATAAACAGATAGATAGATATATTGATAGATAGATATTTAGATTAATAAATATATAGATAGATAAATTGACAGTGAGATTGACTGATTGATAAGATAGATAGATAGATATACATATAGATAGATAGATAGAAAGATAGATAGATATATTGATAGATAGATGGATAGACATACAGATAGATATTTAGATAGATAGAAAAACTGATAGATAGCCAGATAGATAGATAGATATATAGGTAGAGAGACAAATTGATGGATAGTTATATAGATATATAATTAGACATATAAATAGATAGATAGATAGACAGATTGATTGATAGACATATATATATATATATATATAGATATATAGATAGATAGACAGATAGATAGATATACAGATAAATAGATAGACAAATAAATAGATAGATAGATACAAAGATAGATCTATAGATAGCAAGATAAATAGATAGATCGATAGAAAGATAGATAGACAAATAAATTGAAAAATAGATAGACATATAGATAGATTGATATATAGATAGATAAATAGATAGATAGACAAATAGATAAAGAAATAGATAGATAAATTGATAGATAGATATATAGACAAATAAATAGATTGATAGACAGATAGATAGATATATAACAAACAAATATATAGAGAGAAAGATAGAAAAATAGACACATAGAGAGGCAAATAGATGGATTAATAGAGAGATAGATAGATAGACAGATAGTCTAATAGAAAGGCAAACAGATTGACATACAGATATATAGATAGATAATTAGACATATAGAAAGAAAGATTGATTGATTGATGATAGACTGGCCGATAAATAGATAGATTGATAAATAAACACATAGAGAGACCGACAAAAAGACAAACATATAGAGAGAGATAGATAGACAAATACATAGACACACATATAAAAATACAGATATATTGATAGATTAATAAACAGATAGACAAACATATAGAAGATACATAGATAGATAGATAGATAGATAGATAGATAGACAGATAGACAAATAGATAGATAGATAGATAGATCGATAGACAGATAGATAGACATATAAATAGATAGAAAAAATATAGATAATTAGATAAATAGATTTAATGATAGATAGATTGTTAGACAAATTGATAGATTGATAGATAGATAAAATGATAGACATATTGATAGATAGATTGAAATATAGATTGATAAAAAGATTGATAGAAAGATTAATAGACATATTAAAAGAAAGATAGATAAATAGATAGATAGAGAGATAGATTGACAGATAGATTAACACCAAGATTGACAAATTGATAGAATGATTTATAGACAGATTGGTAGGGTGATTAAAAGATAGATTGATAGACAGATTGATAAATAAATAGATATACAATTAATTATAAACATAGATAGACATATAGATTCATAGATATTTAGGTAGATAGATAGATATATAGTTAAAGAGATAAATAGACACTTATATAGATAGATCATTAAATAGATAGATAGAAAGATAGATAGATTGAGAGAATATAGAAAGAGAGAAAGATATAAAAAAAGAAAGAAAGAAAGAAAGATAGATAGATAGATAGATAGATGTATAGAAAGATAGATAAAAAGACTGATAGATAGATTGATAGATAGATATATAGATAGATAGATAGATATTAAGATTCATAGTGATAGACATATTGATAATTAGATTGATAGATAAATTGATATTTAGATTGATAAATAGATTGATAGACAAAATTAAAAATAGATGGATATATAGATAGATTGATAGTTAGATAGTGAGATTTATAAACAATTTGATAGACATATTGATAATTATATTGATAGATAGATTGTTATATATATTGATAGACAAATTTATAGACAAATTTAAATATAGATTGATAGATAGAAAGATAGATAGATTAACATATAGATAGACATATATATAGATAGATATATGGACAGGTAGATAGATAGATAGATAGACATATAGATAGACAAATAGATAGATAGATAAACAGAAAGAGAGATATATCAAAAAATAGATAGGTATATAGAAAGATAGATATACAGATAGAAAGACACTTTGATAAATAGATAGATAGAGATACAAATCGATAGATACATAGATAGATTGATAGATGATAGAAAGATTGATAGATAGATATATAGATAAATGGATAGATAGATAGATAGATTGACATTTAGGTAGACAAATAGATAGATAGATTGATAGTTAGATAGATAGACAAATATAGAAAAAGATAGATATACAAATATATAGACACAGATATTATACAAATAAAATATAGATAGATAGATATATATTGAAATATATATAAATAGCAATAAATAGATAGATAGATAATTAGTTAGTTAGATAGACAATAGACTAATAGATAGATCAACATTTAGATTGGAAGATATATAGAAAGGTAGATGGATAAATAGAAAGATATATAAATAGATAGACTATGAGATAGATAGACATATATAAAAAGAAAGAATTAAAGAAAGATAGATAATCAGATAGATAGATAGATAGATAGATAGAAAGTCAGGTATATTGAGAAATAGATAGATAGATAGATAGGCATATTGATATATAGATAGATAGACACAAAGAAAGGCATATAGATAGATAGATAGACACATATACTGACAAATATATAGATAGATAAATAGACAGATAAACAGACACATATATACACAAATAAATATAGTGATAGACAACAAATAGGTAGATAGATATATAGATAGATGGATAGATAGAATGATATAAATATAAATAGACATATAGATATATAGATAGATAGATAGACAAATAGATGGAAAGTAAGATAGATAGATATATAGATAGATAGATATACATATGCATAAAGAGATAGATAGACAAATAGATATACAGATAGATAGATAAATAGATACATTGAAAGATAGATTAATATAAATTTATAGATAGATTAATAGATAGATTCTTAGACAGACACATAGATAGATATATAGATAGATAGATAGATATATTGATAGACAGACAGATAGGTAGGTAGGTAGGTAGGTAGATATAGAGATAGATTGACTAATAAATTGATAGATATATAAATAGATATATAGATAAATAGATAGATAGACATATATATAGTAAAATAGATAGAAAGATAGATAGAAAGATAGATAATCAAATAGATTTCCAGATAGATAGATAACTAGATATATAGACGAATAAACACACATATAGACAAACAGATAGTTAGTTAGTCAGTCATTCAGATAGATAGACAATCAGGCAGGCAGATAGATAGAGAAATAGATATACATATAGATAAACCAATAGATAGACAGATAGGTCGAAATAAAGATAGACAAATAAAAAGATAGAAAGATAGATAGATAGATAGACAAAAAGATAGATGGATTTAAAGATAGATATTTAGATAGATATATATTTAGTAGATGGATGATAGAAAGAGAAATAGATATTTAGACAGACAGACAGATTGATAGATCGATATATAGATAGATAGAAATATATATATAACATAGATAGATAGACAGATAGATAGACAAATAAATAGATATATAGATGGATATACAAATAGATATATAGATAGATAAATAGATAAATAGATAGATAGATAGAAATATACATAGAAAGATTTATCGATAGATAGATAAATAGTAAAATAGATTGACATATATATAGATATATACATATATGGAAAGATAGACAAATAGATAGGTAGATAACTAGAAAAATAGATACACTTTTAAAGTTATATATAGTGAGAGATGGATAGTGAGAAATATAGATAGTCAAATAGGTATTCATATATATAGACAAATTGATATATAAATAGATAGATAGATAGATAGATAGATAGATAGATAGAAAGACAGATAGACTGACATATAGATATATAAACACTTAGAAAGATATATAAATAGATTGATAGAAAAAAGATACATAGATAATTAGATAGATAGAAAAATAGATAAATAGATAGAAAGATAGACAAAAAGATAGATTATTAGATAGATACATAGATAGATAAATAGATAGATACATAGGCATATAAATAGACTTGATAGATCATCAGATAGACAGGTAGATCGGCAGATAGATGGACAGATTGATATATAGAAAGATAGATAGATATATAGACAGATAGACAGATAGATAGATAAATCGATAGATAGAAATTTTGATGATAGATAGATTGACATATAGAGAGCAGATAGATAATTAATAGATATATAGATAGATAGACAGATAGATAGATAAACAAATAGTTAGATAAACACATAGAAAGACAGATAATAAGATATATAAATAAATTATAAGACAAATAGAATGACAAAAAGAATGACAAATAGATTAAAACACAATACATATACAGATAGATAGAAAGATGTACGAATAGATAGATAGATATATAGATAGACAGATAGATAATTTGATAGATAAATATATATATATAAGACAATTAGTTAGACATATAGATAGACAGATTGATATATAGATATAAAGATAGATAGACTGATAGATATAGTGATTGATAGACATATAGAAAAATAGAGAGACTGGTACATGGATAGACACATAGATACATAGATAAATATATACCTAGACAGACAGACAGATAGCTAGATAAATAGGTATATTGATAGACAGACATATAGATAGATAGATTTATAGATAGATACATAGTTAGACAAATAGATAGACATGTTGATAGACAATTATATAGATAAATAGATTTAATTATATATTTACAAATAGATAGTCAAATACTAAGACACGTATATAGAAAGATAGATAGAAAGATATATCGACGGATTGATTAAAAAATAAATAGACTGATAGATAATTAGATTTATAGAAAGATAAATCATTAGACAGAATGATATAAATATATATAGACAATTATATAGATAGATAGATATATATATATATATATATACAAATATATAGATAGTTAAATAGATAGATAGATAGATAAATAGACAAATTGATAGACAGATATATATAGATATATAAACAAATAGATTAATTGATTGATTGATAGATAGATAGTAAAAGTGATAGACAAATAGATATACAAATAGATTGACAAAAATATTTTTAGATACATAGACAAATAGATAAACAAATAGATAGATAGATATATAGATAGTAAAATAGATAGATGGATATATTGACATATAGATATATAGAGAGATAGACATATAGATACACAGATAGATATATAGATGTTAGACAAATAAATAAACACATTGATAGATAAATATATAGACAGACATACAGATAGAAAGATAGATTGATTGACAAATAGATAGACATATAGATAGAAAGAAATATAATAGATAGTACATAGATATACAGATAAAGAGATAAAAACAAAAAAGATAGATAGATAAACAAATATAGATAAAATAAATAGATTGATAGATGGAGATATATATAAATTGTTAGATAGATAGAAAGATAGATAGATTTTTAGAAATATAGAAAAATATATAGACAAATTATTAGATATATACATAGATAGAAAATACATAGATAGATATACAGATCAATAGATAGATAGATAGACAAATAGATAGATAGATCGACAATAGATATATAGATAGATAGAAAGATAGATAAATATATAAATAGATAGACAGACATACAGATAGATTGATAGATATATAGAGAGATAGATAGAAAGATAGATAGATAGATAGATAGATATGTAAATTGATAGATCTATAGATAGATAAATAGATTATACATAAATATATACAAATGGATAGACAGACACATAGAAAGACTTATAGTCCGATATATAAATAAATTGAAAGACAAATAGTATGAAAAAGATAACACATAGATAAACAGGACAGACAAACATATATATAGATATATAGATAGATAGTTAGACATATAGATTGTTAAATGAATTGATTGATATATAAATGGATCAAAGATACACAAATTGATAGACATAAGTTAGATAGATTGACAGATAGATATAAAGTAGAAAATTGCTAGATAGAAGACAAATAGATAGATAAATACATAGATAGACACATATACAGTTAGATAAATAGATAGAAGATAGACAAATAGATAGATAAATTGGTATATTGATAAATAGATATAGATAGAAAGATAGATACAAATAGGTAGAAATATTGATAGAGTAATTGATATACAAATAGATATACAAATAGATAATAAGATTATTTATAGCTATATAGTCAGAAAGAATGATAGCCATATTTGATAGTTAGATAGATAGATAGCATGTTAAAAAGATATATAGTTAAATATATAGATAGATTTATATATAGATAGATAGATATACCGAAAGATAGACAAATAGATAGATAGATAGAAAGATAGATAGATATATTGATAAACAAATCAATAGAGAGATAGTTATAAAAATAGATAGATAGACAAATAGATATAAAGATAGATATTAATAAAGATATATATATAGGTAGAAAAATGGATAAACAATAGATAGTTAGACTAATACATATATATATATACATATATATATATATATATATATATATATATCTATATATATATAATATATATATTAGTAGTTAGATAATGATTGATGGACAAATTATAGAAAGATTTATAGGACATATGATAAACAAATATAGATAGATTGATATAGAGAATGATAGATAGATTAATACTTCCTTAGATAGATAAATAGATGGATAGATAGACAAATAGATAGACAGAGATAGATAAATAATAAGTAGATGGATAGATGGAAAGATAGATAATTAGATAGATTGATAGTCATCTAGATAGTTAAATAGATAGCTAGGCAGATAGATAGATAGATAGATAAAAGATAGACAATAGAAAGAAGGAAAGAAAGATAGATAGATAAATAGATGGATAGATAGATAGAGAGTAGTCAAATAGATAGATTGATGAAAATATATATAGACAGATAGAAATATAGATAGATAGATTGAAAGATAGAGAGATAGCAAAAGACAGATTGATATTTAGATATATAGATATATAGACAAATAGGTAGATGGATAGATAAACAATAGAAATCCAAATGATCGATATATAGATAGATAGTTTTT